>JAYDZG010000012.1:3639377-3655017 GCA_034509265.1 Microcambeva bendego
GTAAGTCTGTAGTCAGTTCTTTTGCTCTTCTGTAAGTCTGTAGTCAGTTCTTTTGCTCTTCTGTAAGTCTGTAGTCAGTTCTTTTGCTCTTCTGTAAGTCTGTAGTCATCTATTTTGCTCTTCTGCAAGTCTTCAGTCAATTTTTTGCTCTTCTATTAGTCTAAAGTCATTTATTTTGCTCCTCTGTAATCCGTTCTTTTGCTTTCATATATGACTGTGGTCTGTGTGTTTGCTTTTGGATGGTTTTGGGGAACTTTTTTGCTTTCTTATTTTCCCCTTATTGGTCATGTTTCTTACTTACATGTTTGTAGTCTGTTAAACTACAGATGCATATCAGAGTTTTCTATTTGTTTTATAACGTGTAATATATTTGATATTTAAACGCCATAACTTTCACCAAGAGCATATGATTATACCATTACACCATTTTCCTCTGCCGAGCTGTGGATGAGGACAGTGCTGTCCAGGAAGAGAACATTGTTCTGTCATCTTTGTACCGATTTGACCCAAACCGGGCTGATAAAATACAATGTAGAACATAAGAGTCATCAGGATCTTACCGCCGGGGTTAACTCGTCAGTCCTGTAGCGTTCTCATGTATACACAACACTTGTGATCAGCTGTCTGCTTTTTTAAAGTCAAATGGAAGTACTTCTGCTTATTATTTCTTAACTTTTACCTCTATCCTGTAGTAGTGCCTGTCTGAAAACCTCTGCATTTATTATATTTCTCTCCTTATTTCTCAGCTTTTGCATATAATCTTGTCGAGGTCACCCGTCGGGTCAGCTGTGATCTCTAACAAGCTTACACATCTGAAGGAAATCTTTCTGCTACGTCTCACGTTTAGTCTAGAAACCTGCTCGTTTAAAACCAAGTGAGTTCATAACACAGGAAATGTTAAACTTGATTTACCCCGCTCAAACTTCATGATGAAGGTTTTGGAAATTGGCTTACTGTTTGATTAGGTTCTCTCAGTGCTGCTACTGAATATTTCGCATGGGTGGCTAAACTCCTATTCTGAGTGTATCTTTTATTTATAATTTCAGAGACTCACAACATATATAATTTTTGAACTTATATTTTTGAAAAAATATAATAACATAATGAATAAATCATGTTTAATCATCTATCCGGTTTTAATGCCCCAACCATTCAATTATTTTACCCGTCATTTTTTCCCCTTTTTTATTTTGACAGCTACCTGTCCCTGTTCGATTCCACGTTCCCCGAAGTCACCGTTCCTCACTATTATTCTCTACCTCATCTTTCATTCATTCTCATTTTTACATTTATTTCCTTCTCATCCCTCCTCAGTTCATTCCACCCCCTTCTTTCTTAATCTCATTTCTTTTATCTCAGACGCTCCGTCCTGTAAGGAGGTTACAGGTGAGGTTCTTCCTCCTGACAGTATTGATCCATATCATTCACCATCCCGCACACACACACACACACACACACACACACACACACACACAGTGTTGTTACTGAGCCAGGAGTCCCTTCAATCCTGCGCTGGCACCTTCCGTCTCTGTAGAATAAAATGGAAGAAGCATTGACCTTCAGCGCCGCTTTAATCGACATGCTGCATTACAGCCAAACCGGGCTATTGTGATTCTGATCACAGCAATGAAACCGGCGGTCAGTGCATGACGAGCAAAAATATGGCCATGCTAATTAGAGTGTGAGGCGTAACCATGTCTCGCAGGGCCAAGCATTATTTCTTTCAATATTAAGAAACCTTTTGAGTTTTTGGTTTTGTTCGATGTTCTGATAGCAGTGCTGAGTTGAATGGTAATGATTAAAACGGGATACATTCAATACCATTCACCACATAGTACTGAATAGTGCCTCTTAATACTCAACTGCTGCTGGCATCCTTCTGCATAATGTAGCACCCGACTATAGAGCCTGGGGAAGCACAAATACTTTACAAAATTTTATATTGTATTGTACAGTCTGACACAGGATCGGCTTTCAGAACTTGTAAAGAACACCAAAAGGAAAAAGAAAACCAATGCGCTTTACTTTAATGCCCTTGATGATAAAATGTGATATTTAGAGGTATGTCTACACACTTCTAACTAAAAATGAATACTACACATTCATGTAATTCAGACCTCAAATTACAGTTTAGTATTTTTTTTTATTTTACTGTCAGTTCAAGTGCATGGGGGAGGAAGTGAAAACTAAGAAATGCTACAGATTATTTATTTTATACTGATATGGACATTTTTAGTGAAAAAATACAAACTTTTGCCTTCTACTAGCCAACCAAGGATTCCTTGTAACTTGATGTCCCCGAAACAGATGTACCTCTAAATTCAACCTTTCCTTTAAACTCAACTTTTGAGTTTTTGTCTTTTTTTGTAGATTTGAAACATTTACAACTTTCTGACGTGTTCTCTGTTCAGTCTCCTCTGTTCATATCGGTCACTACGTTTTTTCCCATCCTAAGGTTTCCTAAAGTGGTGCTGGACCCACCACCACTCTGACTATGAAGTTGTTAGTGAAAACTTGTAAAGTGTGTGTGTGTGTGTGTGTGTGTGTGTGTGAGAGAGAGAGAGAGAGAGAGAGAAGGTCGTCCTGACATGAAGGTACTGGGCCATCACCATGGCAATTCTGCTGTCGTTGTAGAGATGAAGTGTCCTCTAGAGGCCTGTGTAAGTGGTTAACGGTGACATGGTCGGTGCACCGCTGGTTTTTGTTTCAGTTTGTCTCATTTTCGTCTTCTTCAGCTCCTCAGACATTTGCTCTCTATCATCATATTCGTCACATAGATAGTCATACATGGTACAATTTTACATCATGCACTAGTTATTTTCATATTCAATTGTTTTATATTTTATGAAATACATTTAAGTGTCTTTTTACTTTCGCATAAATTCATTTAGCATGACTAAAATGAATGCAATAAAATGGTGAGACTCATTAATAATGAATTTCAGATCTTAGTAGTCTGTGGCGTGCTGTGCTGAAGAATTAAGTAATAGTATCAGCCATATCTAGAAAAAAAATAATCTTATTCTCTAAAATAATTTAATTCCAGAGCTTTCGGAGGAAGATTTAAAGGAAGACTTAAAGAACCATGTCACAATGTCAAACGTTTTAGTAGATTATGGTATTTGCTAAACCTACTGATATAAAATACATGTTCATAATGAGAGACTTATACTGTCATGGAAAGGGTTTCTCTAGTTTTACAATTTATTGATATGTGTTTGACCAAAATAAGCAGTGTTTATTATATTATAATATTGTAGTTTATAGAATACAACAACACTGCTCAATTTGGTCAAACTCAAACACCTAAACCTTTTGGTATCAACAAACAATCTGAACAGTCACTGAGGCCGAGTTCTCACTACATGACAGTAAGGCAAAAGAACACGAGAGAGAGAGTGTGTTATCATGAAATAACATCACGTCTGATTTGGTCGCGGACAAGAGCCGAAGGCGAGTCGATCCTCATACCGTGATGTTATTTGCGATAACACATGACCTCGAGTGTTCTATTGCTTTTATATAACAGTCTTTTACACAAGAAATTAAGAAAATAAATCCAAGAAGCCCAGAATTGCATACTGAATAGGCTTTAATAACATATTTCAATACCTTCCATCGAAAGCTAGTTTTCCACCGGCTGCTCCCACTAGGATTCACCACAGCTGATCGTGTCCACATTGTTGTTCACAATAATTTGAAATCTTAGCGGCCGTAAAATCCTCCCTACTAAAATGTCTTAAAAAATAAATGATATATTCAGTGGAGAACAAATAAGCATAGGATGCATCCTTACTGGATAGAGCAGTTGCAGAATTCTGTGCGACATGACTGCTCTCATAAAAATACAAACATGCCATCGATGCGGGGCTAAAAATGGAGTTGTTTTCAGATGTTAAATAAGTTATTATTGATATTTATTGTGTAGAAAGATGTTCGAGTATTTATATTCAAGTAAAGTAGGCATTTTGGAACACAAAGAGAAACATTGTTTTGAATTGCTAGTGCGTTGTGCTACTTCGTCCCATTGGTCTTAATGACACGTAGCTAACTGTATTGGCTTTCTAGCAAAACATGATGTAATCACTGTCTAAAGAGTGCGTTTGAACAACCTGATTATAAGGCGATGACTTTAGAACCCTCACTAGTTAGACAGTTGTCTATGTAGTCGGTAAAACAGTAAGGCAGCTCACTACATTTTCAAAGCACGCCCCCATCTGTTACTAGGAGTATTAACAGATGAGTCTGTCTGGTCTCCCAAACTACGTTATTGTTGTCATGCCAACAATAAGCGATCGATCAATGTTATTTGTGCGCTGTGCAGTGTAAAATCAAATAGAAAAAACAAATTAATCTGAGAGGATTGGGCTAGATAAACAGCATGGAGTTGGACGTTAATATCTTTTTTTCCAATGCAGTAGATTTTATGTCTGGCTATAAGGTCAGAAATACTATAAAACCTGTGTGTGCTAATGTATTCTGATAGAAACTATATTATGCCCATGTCTTTATAATATGTCTCCGGATATTTAGCAAGCTAGAAATCTCTCGTCAGTCTGGGCAAAAATCTGGGCAAACATTGTGTAGTGTGAACCAGGCATTATGAACACGTTACCATGTTACTGCATTTACTACAACGCCAGGTAATGTATTAGCACATTTATTGTTATGCCGAGACTCGGCTCAGTAACTCTGCTGACCTTCCAAAGTAAATCAGACAGTGTATTTCCCGGGCGACCACAGCTTTAAAAACGACACCACCGACCCCTTTGTTCTGATGGATGTTCTGCTAAGAAGCGCAGTCTGACTCTGAATAGCACAGAGCTGTTTACTATGAATCAGTGCAGGTGTTTAATTTCATCCTGTCCTTCAGGGACAGATTTTAAAACCGTCTTTAAATGTCTGTTCTCTTCGTTCTGCTCTGATGGAGCTCTGGATCCCAGATGAAGGGCTCTTGATTTTGAGTGACTTGCGAGAGGAGACTCGTCGGGAGGGCGCTTCTGAGACGAGGCTCGTTTCTCGTCTTCAAGTGTGATTAGCTGCCATCATTCCAATGTGCCGTCTGGATTTGAAGTGTTTCTCTATTTTAATTACATTAGTCATTCATGAATAAACATCACTTATTTTATTTTTAAACTCCGGATAGAAGTTTCCGGTGTGGTGTATTTTTTTGTCTGGGTTCCTTAAGACGTTTTACAGAATTTAACCATGACAAAGGTACAATTACATGAACAAAAAAAAGGGACACAATGGAAAACGTTTCTCAAATTTTAGTTCATTGCACACAGTTTTGAATCTTTCATGTTTTGTCTGCTCATATTTTATTAGTAATAACATTTATTAATAAATTATCATCCCTGCATTTCAGGCCTGTAATACATTCCAATGTATTATGTTTGGACAGTTAACCACATACCAAGCATAATGTTTCTGTTCCTTTTTGGCACCAACGACACCAAGGCATATAGTCTTGCAGCTTTTGTTTTGTCCCATGTGCAACAGGTAGTTTGGAATTGTCTGGACATTAATGGAAAATATGACATCTTAAAGGCAGAATATGTTGCTCTAAGATTTTAGTGTATTTTTCTGTAATGTACCCAACACACTCTGGATTTTGGACTTGTTTCTGGTAACAGTCTGGATGTTCCTTTTCATCTTTGATCCAGAACACACCATTTTTCCCCAAAAAAAGGGGCACATATATAAATCCCAAAGAATGTTAAACATCTAGTTCAAAAACCATGTTTCCCACTATTTGCAGCTTTATCAGTGTCCACACTTCTAGGAAAATGGGGGCACAGAAATTCCTCCTCACCACCATTTCTTTTTTGACTTCACTCTGTCTTAGCCAATCTGACACAAATGCTAAACTCTTTACTAATCATCTGTTTATTGGTGTCAAACACACCAGCGCTATCTCATCACACTCATACAGGTGGTGTTTATTAGCGCTAATGTCTCTGTCAGCAGCCTAATGTTTCCCTAAGTGCGCGTGACGAGCTAGCGTCGACTCTCCCGACACTGAATGGAAAAACCCTGAAACAGAATGAAAGGAAGTAAAAATGACATTCCTTTGCGGCTTCTTCTCCCCTCTTTTCATCTTGAAATCTGCCGTGTCCTTCCTTTAGCCATTTTGCTATGCTAGTTTAGAAACAGCTCCGAGTTCATAGCGTAATTTCACACTGTGCTTCACACCACCTATCTCACCCAAACACTCTGAAACTGAGACTTTGAAGTGTGTGCGTGTGATTGGACACAGGCTCGTTTTAGCCTCATTTCCAGGTTAAAGTCGCACTTTAAATCTCAGGTGTGACTGTCGGAAGTTTTTACATTTGACAGAGTGACAATATATGCTAAAGGGTCATAAATATGTGGACGCTTACTGACTTTTTTTTTTTGAAGATATGTCAAATTAGAGTAATTGATGTATCATTTTGACTCCTGTCCTTAATTTAATGTATAATGAAATGGGAATAAAAATAGAAAAAGTTGACAGTCCCATAGTTGACAGTACATGTCAGAGCACAGACCAAACCATGAAGTCCAAAGACCTCCAAGGCAGGATTGAGGCACATATCTGAAGAAGGGTGCAGAAAAATTACTGCTGCATTGAACGTCCCAATGACCACAGTGGCCTCCACTCCACCGATCAGGCCTGTATGGTAGAGTGGCCAGACAGAAGCCAGGCCTTAGTAAAAGGCACAGACTGCCCACTTGGAGTTTGCCAAAACTTGCCAAAAGAAATCTCAGACCATGAGAAATCTCTGGTCTGATAAAACAAAAATTGAGTGTCATGTGTGGAGGACACCAGGCTCCAGACTGGGATAAAGGTTCTCCTTCCAACAGAACAACGACCCTAAGCACACAGCCAAGATAACAAAGGAGTGGCTTTGGGACTACTGAATGTTCTTGACTAGACTTGAACCTGATTGAACATCTCTGGAGAGATCTGAAAATGGCTGTGCACCGATGCTCCCAATTTAACCTGATGGAGCTTGAGCGGTTTTGCGAAGAAGAATGAAAGAAACTGCACAAAATAGGTGTGCCATTCTTTTAGCATCATACTCAAAAAGACTTGAGGCTGTAATCATTAAATGTGCTTCAACAAAGTACTGAGCAAACCCTGTGAAAAATTCCAAACAATCTTTTCTCTTATTATGATGTAGAATTTTGAGATAAAAATGAATGTAATCCATTGTGAAATAAGACTGTAACATAACAAAATGTGTGAAAAGTGAAGCCCTGTGAATACTTTCCGGGTGCACTGTATGATTATAAAGAAATCATCGAATGACTTAGTTTTTTCACTATGTAAATATAATTCTTGGTTAGTCAGGCAGCCTCACAGCAAGAAGGTACGGGTTCGATCCCTAGGTGGGGCGGTCCATGTCCTTTCTGTGTGGCATTTTCATGTTCTCCATGTGTTTGCAGGGGTATTCTTCCCTCTTACAGTCCAGGAATATGCAGTAAGGTTAATTGAAGACACTATATGTACCTAGCCACTAGGATGCACAAAGCGGTGCATCGTAGTTCCTGCCCCAAGTTCAGATAAATAGGGAGGGGTGTGCCAGGAAAGACATCCGGTGTAAAAACGATGCAGAACCATTCTTGCGGATCATGATATGCTGTGGAGACCCCTAATGGGATCAGCCAATGTGATAACAATTTGTCATTTTTTGGACCCTGCAGGTCAGATTTGGCCCATGGGTCATTGAGATTCACAAACGTGCTATAGAGTTTGGCATCAAACAATTTTATTCTGTTTTGGGCTCTGGAATTTGTAAGAAGTAATTACATCTGTGATCATTTTTAGGCTAATTTGTTCCACTCTGCCAGTCCCACAAAGCCAACGAAAGAAGAAATGTCCCTCACAAGAATCCAAAAATCCAGCTCGGTTTTAATTCATGTGAAATTGTTAGTTAAAATTCTACATGATAAACAGAACAACACAGCATCAGCAAATTCTGTCCTTCAGCAAAGCGAGGCGAATAAATAAATGTGTGAATGCGCGATAAAATGGAAATGAAATGAGATTTTTTCACTAGATATGATTACAGCGGAATCATCAAAGGGCTTGTTGGTGCTTTCTTTTTTTCGCTATGTAAATGTGTTGACGAGGCGATGAATTGTAATTTGGTGACTTGACAAGGCTACTTGTGAGGCTGTTAATAATAAAAATGGATTAATAATGAAACAAGCGATGAAGGAAATGACATAAAGAACCTCTCTGAATGGAAGTAATTGGCTTATTGTGCTGCAGTTCCAAACTTCACAAAGAGGGTGTTAAAACCCGACAGTTGGGAAATAACTATCAGAAACACTGAGATAAGAATTGTTTTGGTTTCCTACTGGGGTTTTTTGGCAGTCTGATAAGGACCCGCTTGACTCATTGCTCAGAGGGAGTTCACAGTTTACAGTTTACAGAGTGCATGTTCCTTTAAATGACCAGCTGGAGGTGTCTCACCCATACAGAGGTGCTGGCTTTCTGTTGGAATCCTGCTTCTTCCTGTCTGTCTGTTACAGTCCGGTTTTCCTCCAGTGTAAATGTCTACGTTTTTCCCAGATAACCTGGGAAGGTATTGTACAGCCCCCCATCAATAAAATCACAATGAATTGTTATAAATAATTGTCCTGTTTCATGCCTTTCACCACAACCCTGAATCAGATAAAGCGAAGAAAAACATACAACAAATTCCTTAATACATTAATTTGAAATTTTATAAAGCAATATTCTGCCTTGAACGAACATGTGCTAATCATAGATGCAAAAATATAACTACAGATTCATTTTTACCTTTTACAGGATTGCTTCCCTGCTTCATTCAGGCCCTAATATTTTCTGTGATGTGTGCACATCAAACCCTCTCCTCACTCTTTGTTAGACTTACCTTCCTGTGAAGTAGAAGTAAGTAATTGAGCGACAGTGTGTGTTTAAAGCAGTCACCAGCCAATATGTCAGAAAGAGAGAAAAAAAGATGAGATCAAAGAAAGAACGAACACAAAAGACATAATTTAAGTTTTAGATGGTACAGTGGTCCTTAACCACTGGGCCGTGGACCGGTAAAGGTTCATGTGCCATTAATTACCAGGCCGTACAGACAGAATAAACAATTAACGATCCGTATACTGTGGCTAAGTGGGTCACCTCTCAGCAAGTAGATCCTCGGCCGATCCCCAGGTGGGACAGTCCTGGTCCTTTCTGTGTCATGCAAGTGATGTGAATATTTGATTCAAAATTGTCCCTGACTGTGTTTGATATAAACATATGTACTGATGAAACTTATGTAATGAGTAATTACCATGAACTACTCAATAACTTGCTTCGAGTGGCTCGCCGGGGACTCCTCGAGAGAAATCAGATTTTAACTGCTCAGTCGAACTACCAATGAGAACGCTTGATACAGGGTGAGGTGAAACAGGTGTAAATAATTTCCATCAGAATACATCGCCACACACATTTTAAGTGTTTCAAACCTTTTTGTTCTCTACCAAACATAATACATCAATTGCATTGCAAAAATAAAATAGTTAAATACATACGGGTCACAATCAGGTAGCGTAGACAAATCCTCTCGGATGAATAAAAAACGATGCACATCAGCACACTTTGATAGCTCACTACTTGTTAACATGCATATTTTGGACGTGGTACCATTAAGCCCATCCTCACTCCTCGCGTTTGTTTTCGTGAAAAAACGATTCCAGATGTTGATGGCTGGGCTAGTGGGTAGAGCTCGAATGCAACCATGGATCCCCACCAGTAGAACTGGGAGAAGAATCAGAGAAAATCGAGGGAATATGGGGGAAAATTTGAAGTAAAATAAGGGTGAAAATGAGAGAAAATGCTTAACTAAATGGGACAATTACCATCTGCATTATTATTCATCATCCACCACAATTTACAGTTCACTCTATTACAGTAGCATCATTCAAACCCAAATTTGTCTGGTTGGTGCAACCATAAATGTTGCACATCTTGATGTATCTTGGCTATGTCCCTCGATTCCTTGACATTTAGACCCTGTCTTGTCTTTCACCCAACTCCAGGATTATTTTATAGTTCGAAGCTTTGCCGAGCACGGCGCTTTATTTAAGGGACTGCACTTCTCACTTATTTATCCTATTTCGGCGGTGCACACCTGCTTCGAAGGATTTGGAGCAAATAACACGTTATCTCTTTAGAATGAGAAGAATCAAGTTGTGATCTGTAAATAATGAAAGAGAATGAGGAGAATAACGCCGGCTCTCTGCGGAGGCGTGTTGAACGTATTACATTTTGATGCTGTAGTGCTGGCTGTAGGGGCGAGTGGGACGGGCTCTTAGTGCCGTGCTGATCTGAGGCGCCGTGCTGATATAAAGCATTTATTAAAAACAGAGAAGAAAAAGAGGAAAAATACTAGCACGGAGAGGCCGTGGTGCTCCGGATCAGACAGCGTGATCCAGCGTGGATGAAAAGTTTAGAGAGACGACGGATCTTTACGTTTTCTCTTTTTCTCTCATACTGGCTTTGTATTTTCTCTTTGGTGTCTAAAATACTAACCATGAGCATTTGATTTAAAACGTAAACTTCATTTAAGGTCAAAAGAAAAATCTCTTTTAGTAAAATTGTTGAGGAATGTGTCTAATCAACCTGGTGTGATTTTGTCCTGATGTTCACTTGGTCGCTGTTAGGTGCCAGCTCGGAGGCGGATCGGAGTTGCTCTGTGTTTGTGTAGTGTGAGAACCAACCACTCCATCCAGTCGAGTAGTGTGAACTGTTTAAAGGTCGGACATCTTTGAAAGTTAAGTTTACCATACTGTTACTATATATAAATAAACATATATAGTTACAATTTACAATTTCTAAGAGTGTGATTGATAAAAATTAGTTTTTTCTATGAACCAGAAAAGGATTTTGAATAGAATTAAACAACACCGCTTACTTTAATCAGACACACACGTAGAAATTGTAAATAAAGTGATCATTTTTAAGTTGTCGCTTATTTTTACATGACTGTAAATATACCTAATTATTTTTACTCTATTTTTTGTGGCTGGTTTGACTGAGCACTACTAAACGAAGTTTCATTGTAGAACTACAATGACAATAAAGTCCATTTCAGTCCATCTCATCTTAGAACTTTTCATCTTAGAATACCTTTTTTTAAGTGATACTGGACGGCCCAGTAGGATTCCTGATCTGAATCTCATACAGCAGCAGTGAGATGACAAAATGATGTGCACCACCTACTGAACCTGATGAATTTTAAAAAACGAAATGGGGTGCAAAAGCTACTGATGTGCACTCAACCAAGCATTAACAAGTGTGTGTGTGTGTGTTGGGGAAGGGGGGCGGGTATGGGGGAGTAGTACTACTAAATTGAACTTCTAAGTCAAAAAATTTCAACCAGTATCCACTATCAGCACATAAGAGTGCTGGCAGGAGAACCACTGATAGATCCCAGTGAGCAGAAGGGAACCATGCTCATCTCACTGATCCACCAAGGCTGAGAGGTGAGAGTAATTCCAGAACGTTTACCCAAAAATAAAGATTTGCTGGAGGCTGTGGAGTGTAGAGACTGAGAACTCCGGGAGGGTTTGTGGTTTAATTCTGGTAAAAACCTGCCATCAGATCAATAAGAAAGGCCAAGCCAGATGACATCCTGTCAGAAATTGTCGAAGCGGATGTCCCTACACAAAAAAAAACAGACAAAGATCAGGCAGATTTAGACATAGCTCGAAGCTATGCTGTTTTTCCACTTGCTCTTTGTCACCCTGGACTTTAACCGTTGTCTCTTTTATTCATCCTGCTCATCTGTGTCCTGTGAAATTGACTTTTTACCCTTTCAAACATTGCAAATGCACGGTGTTAGCACTAAATCTGCTCTTCTGAAATTTAAAACCTTTTAAAACTCTTTTCTGCTTTGGTCCAGCAACTCTCAGCCATCTGGGAGATTTAATCCCTCCAACATATCCTGAGCTGACCCCGGTTTGTCATGCTTGGTAAACCTTCAGTTACAGACATCTGGAGGGATTTGTTTAGCTCTCCTGAACCAACTATCACCTCCTCTCAGCATGGAGGAGCATCGACTCTAGTATATTCTAAACACTATGACCCCAAAATAAACAGTACAGATCTTTTTTTTTTTTTTACATAAATAGTTCTTTTGTTTATGTAATTAGTATGACTTGCTTAATGGCCGTCAACCCAGATAGTTATTAAAAAAACACAGTAGTGTTTATGTGAACCTCCTCCTGAGACCTAGCTAGATAAAAGACAAGTAATGACCTAAAACCACAAATAGTGAATGATAACTAACACTGGTTTACACAACGGGAAGTGACTCAGTAAGTTCCTGGTAGGTTGTCACAGCTATCTGGAGCCTTGCTGACCACAATGTATCCACTAGCTGATGCAAGGGGTGTGAAGGAAAATTCATAAAATTAACACGACCATCGAGGTGCTTTCACAGATGCTCAGTTAAGTTAAATTCTGGAATTAGGGGATCAGCCCTTGAAAGTCTTCTTGGAATTGCTCTTCCAACAAATGTTGGACATTTCTTGCATTGTGATGTGCCACATTCTTTTAATAGAAGATCCCATTCGAGCCAGGGAAGGCGATCAGCACAGATGAGTGTGCCAGATCTACAAAGATTCACTACCAATCGGTTGAGAGTGACTTCTACATGGACCAAAGCCCTACCACAGCTGTCGAAATTAGGATGACGTGTAGTTAGGTTGGTGATATTTTGATTGTAGACAGTAATTATGATGAAATCTCCTCAAACAAGCGACTCTGTCTTGTATCATATTACTGACCAGTTTTAACTACTAAAAGTAAAGCTACAAGACTTGTGTAATGATTTAACTTAGTTTATTTGACTGACAATCAAACTTACTGACAGTTTTGTTCGATTTGTTGTGGGTTCAATTATAGAGGGAATCACTGGGTATAAAGCAGAAATACCCCAACGCCACTCTTCGACATACAGCAGCCAATCATCATTTTGTAGATGTGTAAGCAAATATGACTGCTAAGATTTAATCCCGGTCTCTATGCTCGTGGATTTGCATAATAGACTGGAGAAAGCTAATCGGTTACAAATACAAATGGCATAGAAATCGATGTGTATTCAAGAAGTTCTGAATTAACAATGTAATTATGTAAATTCATATTTAAGCATTTAGCTTAGGTTTTAAAATATTAAATACTATTTCATATCATTACTAACAAAAGCTAGAAAGCTTAATACAAACTTCTAGATCAGTATTTTTAGTGAATATTTGTATGTTAAAATCAGTAGCAATCAAAGCTCAAAACAATCTGAGCCCAAAGATCAAGCATGATGAAGAGCGATAATCTTTTAATAGATGGAAATCAATGCGTTAGCGAGCATCTGACGTGGCTGTCGGACAGGCAAGAAGAAATGGAGATGAACGAGCGCAGAGGCGCATGTTAAAGCACGTAATGAAATCAATTAGCCAAACATGCATAATGTATTAGCATTTAAAACAAAGAACAGAACGCTCAGTTTTCCTTTACCAGCTAACCTCCTACATTCCTCCCACCATACCGCTTCATTTATATTCGGCGAGACCCAGTCAGTTCCTCTGAGTCGAATCAAGGCCATTGTGAAAGAACAGCGATTTCTTCTCTACTGGCCTCGTCCCAATTATAAAATATCAGAGCATAAATTAATCCGGAATTCACAGAAAGACAAGGTCGCCTGCTAATGAGGACTGATTAGCATGGCTTTAAATAACACGGTAGCACCAGATCCTGTTCACACGCTAACATGACAGCAAAAACATGCCCAAAACATGCAGAAAGATACATACCAACATTATACAAAATAAAATGATAATAAAGTGATATATGTTTATATGATATTAGAATGTTATTAAATAATACAATAAAGTAAAATCACTATATAAGGAATAATCAGTGTGAGAAAGTATAACAGTACAATATCACAAATTATTAAATTACAATGAATAAATGTAATATAAATCAGTCTCTCTTACTGAAGTACTTATCCAATCAGGGTTGCGGTTGTAGGGAGGGTGGTACTGGAGCCCATTCCAGTTTTTAATAGGCGCCACTCCATCACAGGGCACACACACACCTATAGGGCAATTCAATTGACCTGACTGCATGTTTTTGGACTGTGGGAGGAAACCCACACAGGGACTGGGAGAACATGACAACTCAGTGCTACCCACTTAGCCATCATGATCCACATTATTTATTCGGACTTGAGACCGGCACTACAATGCCCTGGTTTGCGCATCTTAGTGGCAAGGGTGGTGCTCAGCTGATGGGTGGCAATGCCAGGGAGTTCAGACTCTCTGTGCTGGTGTGATAGCAGAAAATATTGCTTCCATCTGGGCCAAAATATCACTATGTGATGAAAAATCTCAAGTATAAAAGTACAATATAACAACAACAACAAATATTACAATGCAATTAAACACTTTATAGACAAAAGCATTGGGACACTTCTAATGAATTAATTCGTGTTTTTTCAGCCTCAACAATTCCAAATTGCATATGGAATAAATACATTGAATCCTTTCAATAGTTTAGGGATCACAAATTCAGTCTATAAACCCAATTTTTAAAAAACTACGGTCATCTGAACACAGCCACACGGACCAGCTCTGGAATGCACTGGAACATTAACTATGTTTTGACATACTTCAGTCTCGTCTTGTGAGAATTCCTTCCAGAAAAGTGGCTTCTGTCACAGCTAAACTGATCCCAGAGGTCAGTCTGATGTAATACTGTTTGTTCTTGTGAGGGATAGGAGTTTGTGTTTTATTTTTCAGCATAAGAAATGTAATCAGCCACCGGAACATGTGGAGGAAATGTTTTCTGACTGAAAAACGTCTGAGCGATTGCTCCTTTAATGCATTTATATGTTGTGTTCAGGAGGACTTTGGCTGGAGGTAGTGCAGGTTCTACCTGTCACTGCGCCGGTACGAAATGTTCTTTGTTTTTAATTCTAGTCTTTATTTGTAATTACAGAGCGTCTCTGAATAAACCAGCGAAGCTAAAGTGGTACGTTATTATCCGTGCCTGGCATTGTCAGGATTGAGCGGTGCACTCTGAACACGCTCCTGCTCAATTACTTCCCGTGTCATTAAGAGGGCGGCAGGGTTCTCAGGCGGGAACGGCGTCATGTCAGTCAACGTCAAAGTCGAGAGGTTGGACAAAGGCCACGGCCAGAGATGCCCTGCTCGCTAATTACTGCATCGTTGATATTCGTTTAACAAAGCGTGTGTTCAGAATCGTTAACCATCGGTTAGTTTAGATTCTGTTGGCTCGCACACCTTTCTATTCAGATCAGCACTGCTGGCTGATCCTGCTATAGAGTTCTGGATAGGTTCTCGATCACTAGCTCTGGTATCCTGTTAACTCCTGGGTTCACCTTGTGGTATAGATTCCAATGCTAAACATTAGAGGTGGCAATCTTCTTTAGGGCTGATTCAAGATCTTAAGAATGTTTCAGTTTTAATGCTTTTATTTAACTGGTTTCAAGCGCTTTGAACTGACGGTGTGTATGAAAAGTGTTGTAGATATAAACTTGCTCTGCCTTACTTAAATCATTTTTTGGGAACTATACTTTACTTGAGTATTTCTGTCACTTAATACTTTTTA
>JAYDZG010000012.1:3667711-3680760 GCA_034509265.1 Microcambeva bendego
TTTCGGTGTAATAAAAGTATGGAGTACAAAAGGGCCATATCTTAATAAATAAATATGGAAGGAACACCAAACTTTGGTCCTGTCATCATCATGGTGTAATTAAGCCATGTTGCGAGTCTTGGGAGGATTTGGATAGGTTAATTTTTTACCAAAAACCAAAAAAATGATAAGGGGTACCCCTTTGTGTTTTTTCAATTTATAGAATTTTTTTAATTTTGCTAAAATTCACACCATGTTTTCCTGAGCGGAAAATATAAGCAGTGGTGCATGTTTTATCTTTGTACCATTTACCAAGGCAGAGATATAATGCCTTTATCGGCAAGGGTTTTCGGTGTAATAAAGGTATGGAGTAAAAAAGGGTCATATCTTATTAAATAAATATGGAAGGAACACCAAACTTTTGGTCCTGTCATGGTCCTGTCATGGTGCGGATTTTGAGAGGATCTTGAAAGGTTAATTTTTTGACCAAAAACCAAAAAAATGGTAAGTGTTACCCCTTTGTGTTTTTTCAATTTTGAGATTTTTTTACATTTTACTGAAATTTACACCATGTTTCCCTGAGAAGAAGATATAAGCAGTGGTGCATGTTTTATCTTTGTAGCATTTACCAAAGCAGATATATGATGCTTTCATCGGCAAGGGTTTTCGGTGAAATAAAGGTATGGAGTAAAAAAGGACCATATCTTTTTAAATAAATATGGAAAGAACACCAAATGTTGGTTCTATCATCATCATCATGGTGTGATTAAGCCATGAGATTTTGAGAGGATTTGGATAGGTTAATTTTTTTTTACCAAAAACCAAAAAAATTGTAAGGGGTACCCCTTTGTGTTTTTTCAATTTTGAGATTTTTTTACATTTTGCTGAAATTCACACAATGTTTTCCTGAGAAGATGATTTGGGCAGTGGTGTATGTTTTATAATTGTAGCATTTACCAAAGCAGAGTTATGATTGGCATTTCATTGGCATTGGCATTTCATTGGCAATGTTTGTCGGTGAAATAAAGGTATGGAGTAAAAAAGGGCCATATCCTAATTAATAAATATGGAAAGAACACCAAATGTTGGTCCTATCATCATCATCATGGTGTGATTAAGCCATGAGATTTTGAGAGGATTTGGATAGGTTAATTTTTTTTTACCAAAAACCAAAAAAATGGTAAGGGGTACCCCTTTGTGTTTTTTCAATTTTGAGATTGTTTTTTATTTTGCTGAAATTCACACAATGTTTTCCTGAAAAGAAGATATAAGCAGTGGTGCATGTTTTATCTTTGTAGCATTTACCAAAGTAGATTCATGTTGCTTTCATCAGCAAGGTTTTTCGGTGAAATAAAGGTATGGAGTAAAAAATGGCCATATCTTATTAAATAAATATGTAAGGAACACCTAAATAAATATGAAAGGTACTGTCATCATCATGGTTTCAGTATGCCATGGTGCAAGGCTTGAGAGGATCTGATGTACCATACCAAGGAGTATGTACCACTTTGTGTTTTTTCAATTTTGAGAAATTAAAAAAATATATATTTTGCTAATTTTTGCTGAAATTCACACCATGTTTTCCTGAGGTGAAGATATAGGCAGTTGTGCATGTTTTGTATTTGTACTATTTACCAAACCAGAGATATGATGCTTTCATCTGCAAGGTTTTTCGGTGAAATAATGACATGGAATAAAAAAAATCTCCCAAAATACATATCATTGGAACACCAAACTCTGTCTTTATAATGGTGTCAGTAATCCATGGTGTGAAGGATCTAGATAGGTCAAATTTCTTACATAAAACTAAAAAATATATTTTTTAAAATGAAAAAAAAATACCATTTTCTTAAAAATGGAATACCAAATTTTGCCCCCGTCTTATTCATTTTTTCAGTAAGCCATGGTGTGCATATTAGATCAGGTCATATTTTTTTTATCAAAAAACAACAAAAATGTTGGGTGTACCCTGTTGGGGTTTGGCAAGAATTTTATGATTATGAAAGAAAGATAACATGGAATATTATCTGAAAATCAAACTTTGGCCGTGTCTTAATCATCGTGTAAATATTAGAACAGGTCACATATTTTGTCAAAAAAAAAAAAAATGTTAACAGATACTCCTTTGTGTTTTTGCAATTTTTGGCAAGAAATTTCTCTTAATGATTTTTTTTTTGTTTTTTGATCAAAAATATGACCTGCTCTTCACACCATGGCTTACTGACATGCCGATTAAGTCAGATTTAAAGTTTTTCTATCATGATCCATTTTTGAGATATGGTGGTTTTTCTTGGGGGGGCAGGGCGGGGCTGGGGTTCTGTCATAATCAGAAAATTCTTGTCAATAGAAGCATCATATCTCCACTTTGGTAAATGGTAGAAAGATAGAAACTGCACCACTGTGTATGTCTTGATCTCAAGAAAACATGGTCAAGAAAGTGTCAAGAAATTTGCAAAATATATGACCTGTTCTAATATTTACACGATGATTAAAACACGGCCAAAGTTTGGTTTTCAGATCATATTCCATGTTATTTTTCTTTCATAATCATAAAATTCTTGCCAGAAAATTGAAAAAAAAAAAAAAAAAACAAAGGGGTACACAACATTTTTTTTTTTTTTTTCCTTTCACATTTTATTGTTGAGATGTCATCATCAGAAAATTGTTGCAGATGGAAGTCATCATATCTCCACTTTGGTAAATGGTAGTGTTACATCCCCGTGAAGCCAATTCTGTGGACATAGGGTCAGTAACAGGAGTGAATACAAAGGCGGTGCAATTAAGCTTTAAAACCGTTGATTGCGGTCATTGGGAATAAAACTCAAACTAGATACATAGTGGAAAGCCAAAGTTTATTTATCTATACAGTGCATAAAACTATACAAATGGAAACACTTTACATCAACAAACAAAAGAAAAACACAAAAACCAGGACAAAAATGATGCTTAAGGAAAGAAAAGAGTAAAACAATACCAACCTTTTCTACATACACCTTTTACATACACTCTGTTCTACAAAGAAACATTAAACAAAATAACTAACTACTCTATACTCACCTACCAAACATTAACACAGTGGATGGCACAATCTTCTTACCTACTGTGTCTATATAAAGGTTTGCTACATCCTTTCTTACCTTCCAGGTTCCATAACAAATGAGAAAACAGACAAATTCTCCAAAATGCAAATGCCACCAAACCAAACATAACTAGCACAGCATGCTAGGTCACTTAATTGCCATCGCTTCCTGCTTCCTTTTTATTTCTGGGGTCTGACTCCGCCCATGCTACACCACGTCCATGTTTTTCCTGCTGAGTCACATGCTACACTTAAAATTTCAGCAGGAGAAAGAAACACAAAACAGTAAGATAGCAGCAGATATACACTCTGACAAAAAATGATGACAACAGCGATGATAATAATAAAAATAATAATAATAATAATAATAATAATAATAATAATACATCTTTACACATAACAGTAGTAAGAAAGAAACAACACCACTGTATATGTCTTTATGTCAGGAAAACATGGAGTAAATTTCAGCCAGATCAAAAAATTTCAAGAAATTTGCCAAAATTGAAAAAAACACAAAGGGTTCTTCCTATTTTTAGTTTTTTGAGCAAAAATATGACCTGCATTAATCATATTAAGCTTTACATCACACATTCACACAACTCTAATAAATACATGGCCAAAGTTTGGTGTGCCATATTAAATTTTTTAGAAATGTATTTTTTTTATTATTTAATCCCATTTCTGTTATGATAGGAGAGAGAGAACAGACACAAATATGTTAAATAAATGAAAAGGAGTTAATAACCATAGCAAGAGGTGTGTTAATAACTAATAATGTGTAAATATAAAATAAATAATGTGTTAATTATCATAGAGAAATAAAAGAAATCGAAATTAAACTGTCGGGTCAAAGGAATCCTGGCAATACGCCACCCACGGCTGTTCAGCAGGATCATGGCTCAAACTTGGGTTGCCAGCAGCTGAGTCGGGAGCACTGCCGGATGAGCCGCTCAGCTGCTGCTGAAAACAGAAACTAATGAAAAGAGAAAGCTCATCTATTAGGGGCGTTTGTCCTGAAAGGGGTTGGTGATGTTGGTGAGGTGATCATGGTGCTAACTGACTGTGAACACCATCTCTGAAACACTGCCAGTGATCACATATATGTGCAATGATGCATGTGGAGCCAAGTCGGTGATTTGAACGGGAGCACCAACCAGCATGGAGTAGCTGAAGTGCAGCCAGATGGTTTTTTGAATGAACTGACAAATGTACAGATGTGCTAGCCGTAAGCCTCAGCCTGGTGAGTTTAAATCATACCCAGCAGGGAACCACACAGGCAGTGGAAAAGGCACATCTCAAACTTTCCCTAACACGTAAGCAGCTAAATACCTCAACCCTCCTAGGTTCACTCCTCCGACCCTCTCTACAGGAGGCCCGGCAGGTACCAACTGACTCTAACACAGAGATGAGCAGGAATAAAATGCCAACATTAAATGAAGATCAGACAACCTTAACTCACCTTGCCCCTATTCTTATAAGGTAAAGCAAGGTGACAGTCGGAGCCCCTAATTAGTGGTCAATTAACAAAAACCTCGATTTGGAGGAGCTCTGCAATACCAACAACGCTCGGAATAGTTGTTATTTTGTTGAATCTTTGTAGTCATGTTGTGAACATGTGAAAGAAGGCTCTGTTGACTAAGAAACAGGTGATACTGTTTCTTAGTTTTACTTAAAGAATATCTATTCTATATCTATTCAGAGATCCTCTCTGTTCAAAACACACAGCTTATTTTTTTCTTTAATGTATAGCCTTTGGGTAAACTACATCTGGTAATCATTTATCTTAGTTGGAATACAGAAAAAAATTCAAACTTCAAGGAATATCATTATTCTTTAACTTACAGCAGCTTTATTTACACATGTACACATTCAAATATACTACTGTTTCAAGTTTCCCTTTATTTTATATACAAAGTACTCCTTAATTACAATCTAGACAGAAAAAACTCTCTCTAGGTGACCACATAAAGTACTTCACACCAATTTCAAAAAGAAGGTATTAATTTTCATAGGGATATAAATCACAAATACACAGATACCTCAGGAAATAAAATCAAAATCTCAAAGGTCAAGCTAGTCAAAATCAAAACTGATGCTGATGGAATTATCATTTCTTCTGTTTGGTAAATGGTACCAAGATAGAGACTACACCACTATATCTATATCTTGATTGCTGGAAAACATTTTTTTAAAGAAAAATAAGACCTGCTCTAATGGTCACACCATGGCTTACTGACACATGGCTTAGGGCCAAAATTTGGTGTCGCTATCATTTTTTATTTCATCCCATTTCTAGATCGAGAATTCTTGCTGATGAAAGCATCACATATCCACTTTGGTAATTGAAAGAAAAAGAAAAAAATCACTCCACTGTATATATCTTGATCTAAGGAAAACAGGATGTGAATTTCAGTAAGGTCAAAGAAGGTAAAAACATTATAAAACACAAAGGGGTTTCTTTGATTAAAAATATGACCTGCTCTAATCTTCACAACATGGCTTACTGACACAATGATAAAGACGGGCCAAAGATTGGTTTTCCTCTCATATTCCGTCTTTGAGATATGGAAATGGTGTGAATTTAAGGAAGATCAGAAAAGGTCAAGAAATTTCCAAAAAATGCAAAAATCTCTTTTTCTGAGATAAAGTTTTAGACAGTGGCGCCAAAGCAGAGATATGATGCTTTCATCTGCAACATTGTTTCATCATTAAATGGAATGTATTAAAATGTATATTTTGAATAAAAAAAAAATACTGGAAATCTAATGTGTAGATGTTTGGTTTACTCAAATTTTGTGTTTAGATTAACTCGCTGATTATGTGATTAGGTTATTATAGTGTCTATTATTAATAACTTACTGATAGAGGTCCAAGGTTTAGTGGGAATTATTAGTGACTTATTAACGGTGGTGTTAAATATAGTGTTAATTATGATGGTAATTAATTGTGACTCACTAATAGTGGTTGTTCCTCCTGCCACTGCTGCTCTGCTTACGTGGTAGAAATCGTCTACAGGTGGCGTTCCCTGGTGGTTGTCCCCTGGTGTTATTTGTTCAAGCATGAATTAAGGTCAATTCTACATAACATTGGCAACTGCCCACCTACATCCACCACTCTCACATCATTTGTTACACATAGGTCATCTGTTACACATAAGTGACCAGTGTAAAGTGACCAGAGTCGAGTGCAAAGTGTAAAGTGACACGTTATGCAAAATAATGCAGAAACAAGGATAAAACTGAACAGTAATATCTCAATATTTATAACGGTCGAGAATATTATATACCAATCTATATACATATGCATATTTTAGTATGGGTGTGTGTTTGACCAAAATAAGCAGTTTTAAACTAGAATAAGATTTGTAATATAATATAACAATAATACTCATTTTGGTGAAACAAGTAAACAGATTTTGTAAATCTAAAGAAACTGATCATTTTGAAGTGGTGTCTTATTGTATCTTATTTTTTTTCTATTACTTTATACATATACATTTACATATACATTTACACATACACATAAATTAGTAGCTTAGGCCTGGTTGATATTTTCCTTGAGAGTCCGAATAGCTTGTGGATAAAAGCTCCTTCTCATTCCATCTCTTTTGGCTTTAAAAAAGTGAAAACACTTCTCCGACCTCAACAGAAAAAACAGTCCATTATTGGGGTTACTGTTGTCCTTGACAATCGTTTTTGCCCTTGACCAGCAACGTTTGCTGTATATGGACTGCAGGTCAGGAAGCTCGTTCTGAAGGATACACTCGGCTGAACGCACCACCCTCTGGAGAGCCTGTCTGTCCTGCTTGGTGCTGTTACCATACCAGACAAGGATGTTACCTGTTAGAATGCTTCCAGTGGTGCAGGTGTAGAAGATCTGCAGCACCTTGAAGGACATTTTAAAGAACCTTAAGTGTCTGAGGTGATACAGATGCTGACAGGCCTTCTTTGCCGGTGCAGTGGTGTGGCAGGACTAGGATAGGTCCTACGAGATTGGGACTCCAAGGTACTTAAAGCTGTCTACACGTTCCATCAATCACAACAGGGTGATAGTTTCATACCTACTGACAATATGTATCAACTTACTGAATGAAAGTGGGAATAAGCCTGCATCATGCATCAATTAATCAATGGGTATCACCTGTTTGTGAACATTTTCCTCTCATTTGAAACAGTTAAAATTTTAATACTACTTTTGAATATAATAATTGTATACATTAGCAAAACAAATACATAACCATTTCTTATTATTATAAAACAGCATTGAACAGCGTTATTAATAGAGTTGCTACAGGAGGGCCAAATCTGAGCTCAGCCAATCACAGACCCATTCCTGTGACTCACACTCAGCCAAGTGAGTGGAGGTACGCACACGGAGAAGTTTACACTGAAGACAGTTACAATCGTGAGGTACTTTACTGTCTTTTTTCCACATTTATTTGTTTATTTGAATAATCATTGTTGTTTGAGTCTATATTTCATTATTATAAATTATTTATTTAAAGCTTTATTTAAAGCTTTTTAAGCAGCTATGCCTGAGCAAGTTTGATTATGACTAACATTTATCATAGCATAATATAGATATCAACAAGTGTAGATACTGTGATAGACACACTGCAAATGATCACCAGTGTTCTGTTAATGTGAAATGTGTGTGTGCTGTGTTTTGAAAAGTATTTAACATCATATAAAAGTTACCATTCAGAAAGTATTATTTAATTTAACAGTGTAACAGTGTATTTCATAATCCATTCATAAGTACTCATTAGTGGCTTGCTTAGTATGTGGTTGAACATCGTTTGCAGTAATGTCTTAAATAAGTCTCAATAATTTTGTCCACTTTACAAACCAGTTTAAATTATGCTGGTGAGCTATAGATTTTCTGCTGAGTTCTCCAGATACAGGCTTCTTATGTTAGATGTTTTGTTCTGTAGACTGACCTGTCCATCACTAACAATTCTCGCAAAATGGATTCACTCAAGTGACCATAAACATACTGTGTAAGTTAAACCATCTGTAATATTAGATGATAATCCTACAATTACAAGTGATGTGAATACTTTTTAAATGATAATATTGCATATATAATTTGCATTTTATTTGTTACTGCTTTATAGGTTGGCTTTTAAGGAGTTTAAATAGTTTGATCTTGGTTGTTTGTTGAGTAACATGGATGGCAGCAGCCCCCATACCCATCTTGAGGAAACAGACAATGATTTGAATGCCACTGTTGCAACCACAACCTCTAGTTTATCCCCTACACCACCCACTGATCCCTCAATGTCAGCAGCTCCCTCAGCCGTCCCCACACAGGGACGGGGCTTTTCTAGATTGGCCAAAAAGGTGATTCTTGAAACAAGAAAGAAGAAAGAGGAAGAGCAGGAAAAGGCAGAGCAGGAAGGTAAGAGTTCTCTAAACCAGATTTGTTCACATGGAGCTGTGCCAGCATTTTCTCCTTTGAAATTAATTTGGATTTTGAAACATGAAGAAAGGAATTTACTCTAATTAAAGTTAGAATGGGAACTGAGGATGAGCAACAGGTACATTTAATCAAATAGCTTAACCCACTAGAGACATAGAGTGTTCTGTGTGAATAACTGAGCGAATGGGTGTGTGCTTTTATATTAGAGGAAGCTCCTGAAGAAGATCTGAGTTTTGAGGAGTTGTTGGAGAGAGCTAAGACTGGAGATCCTAAAGCTCAGAGCAGTGTGAGTATACATACGGTCATTATCTTTTAAGCTCTCTCATAGTTACTCATGACATAGGGTCGAAATTAAAATCAAGTCAAATAAAGACCTAGGCGTCAGAACTAAGTTGCACCCCCTCATTTTGCCGCAATAAGAGTTTTCAGCTTTTTAAACTATTTTGGAGTTTTGGAGTATATTTGTTGATCAAAAGGACATTTGTGAGGTCAGGCAAAGATGTTGCACAAAAGGCCTGTCCTGCATTCGATGTTATCAGTTTATGTTAAGATTGTTTAAGGCAGTTTGTCAGCAGAGGGTGTGGTCATAACACAGCAAGTCAATCATTAAAAGGGCTGTCTACATACTTTTGACAATGGCATCTATGTACACTATATGTCCAGAAGTATTTGGACAGCCCGTGTAGGTACAGACATACAAACATACAAAAACGTTTTCAGACATGACGTGAATGGATTGATCACTCCTTCTGGTCAGCTGAAGAGTGTGTGTGTGTCTATTTTCAGTTCTGTGCAACATGAGCAGTGTGTCTTAATATATCTACACAAACACACACACACTTTTGCATGTGTTTTCGGCATTCAGATGCATCTTACAAACACCTGACATTAGAAACCATGTAGGGGAGGTGAGTAATATGTGAGAGTTACATACAAATAACATAGTTAACATTTTTAAATAACATTTTAGTGAGAGTAAAACCAACCATGCTGAAGATAAACAACAGGTATTGTGTCCAGGTTGATGGCTGAGGTTTTGTAATCATCTTCCGTTCTAAACTTTAAGAGCACATCTGACTAGTTTTCACTTCTATAAAAAGCCATCAATGAGAAGTAGAAATAGATTTAACATACAAAACAGCACAAAGAACAGTTCAAAGAACAGTTCAAAGAACAGATTCAATTCATAAAATGAATACAGGTTCTAACAGTATGTTTTGGCTTCCAATGTGTGTAGCTAGGTAAACACTACCTTAAACTTGGGGCAGAGACAGATGCTGATGAAAATAACAGACTGGCTGTCGATTGGTTAGTAAAAGCGGCAAAACAGGGACGAAGAGATGCATCTAAACTCCTGCAACGTTGCTGGATTCAGAGAAAAGGTAAATAGACCATTTTAAACATACAAACACAGCCACAATTTACATGTTGTTTTGTAAATGTCATGCTTTATCTCAATCTCAAGCTTTTTGTTTATTTCATACTCCACATGACCCCTGACTCTCACCACAGGTATCACCCCCAAAAATGAGGAAGAAGTCCGAACCCTGTCCAGGGAATCAAAGTTTGAGCAAGCAGTTCGGCGGGCAGCCATGATGATGTACTGGAAACTGAACCCGGACAGAAAAGAGAAACTGGATAAGAGTGAGATACTGCAGAACGTCAGTCAAGTCCATGCTGACCCAGGTATAAAGACACAATAATGCACACAAATACTCACAGCATGAGACTCCGACCTCATCCAGAACAAAGGAGTTGCCTAAAGGTGCCAATTAAAAACCTGCAAAATTAAAAATATTACATAGTTTTAACATTGTTTTGAACACTGGGTTTTCAGTCCAGTTCTTTAACTTGACACATTGTGTATATTATTTTTGCCACATCTCACCTGTCTTTGGTCAAACAGAATGGGGGTTGTGAAAATGTGTGCTTCATCATCACAGTCCAAAGAGTCTAAGCATGTTGATTAATTACTTAAACAATATTTAACAGAGAACCCACTGTTCATTTATTGTTGTCTGTTAATTAAATAATTGAGGATCATTCATGTACAGCCTGATGAGCAATTCTGGAACTTATCAGAGATTAAACTGGACCTTTCATTTCACAGATTTGTCTTTTTGAATAAATTTGTTGTTAATTTGACCAGTTGCAATGAATGAAAGCCTCTATCCAAATGCCTTAGTGTTTTTATTCATTTACCTTCAGAAAGCCATCTTTTTAATCATAGTTGCCCTATAGCATGAATAAATGCATAAACCAGTCATGGTTAATCAATCTGTAGAAAAAATGGATGATAGCTATGTAGCTTACAGTGATGATGTGTCAGTGTTTCTGTATTTTTTTAGAAAATTTAGGAAATAGTGAAGCTTCAGATGTTCAGACTCAGAGGAAACTTCTGGAATCAATGGTGTCGAATCAAAGTATGTGTGTCTGTTAAAATATGTTTGATATGCAATACACGTAAGAAACAGTGTCAGGAAGTACATATGCTCATGTGAGTGTGTATGTAGCAGATTCCTCATTCGTGGATGTTGAAGGTTTTGTTGAAATGACAAAGAAATACACACAGAACATCACACATACTTCAGAGGATAAGGAAACAGAGAAAAACAGCACTTCGGATGGACTGCAGGAGTGGAATCATATAACAGCACATGATCAGGTACACCCTGCACATACCAAACACACACAGATAATCTTTTGGGGAAAACAATTACTGTTTGTTACTCATAAATGCTCTGTATACTCTGCCACACATAATAAAGACTAAACTGGCTAAAAATCCAAACAACACTTCTGCATCGCTGTAGTACAGAACACACTACCATGTCATTACTATACCATAGTGCCTTCGCTGTGCTGAGGAAAGACTTGGTCTGTATTGTAGGGGTGCCGTGTTTTAAGATCTACTATTTCAGTCAACAGGTCATCGGGTTCTGCCTTTGCACTGATGATTTGCACTGAACGGTGTAAGCCAGGTTTATGTAGTCTGGATAATAGCTGCTGATGCAAACTCTCAAGCTTTCAAGTGTTTTAGACTTCATATTTAGACTTCATTATTCTCATAAGGAAAAAGGCTTATTTACCCAAATAGGTTGATCTAAAATGTCTCAACCAACAAAACATTTCCAAAACTGTCTAGTAGTTGAGTTGACTTCATGTGACCGCCTAATTGTAAGGTCTTTCATACATTTATGAACGAATCAGCTTTTCTGCAGCACTCCTGCTTGAATCAGTTTTGGTTTCTTTGCAGTTGGTTGCTCACTGATTTTTTCAAACAGTGCATGTTACACAAAAAAAAAAAACTGGTTAGAAAAAAGATTATTCAGATTGTTGTATTGCACAGCCCTGTTGTAGATGTTTGTTCGAAAATATACGAATAATATGCATATTAGTACCAGATGAGTGTATTAAGTAATTTATTGTTTTTTGTAGTGTAATGGTTGTTAGCAGTGTAATGTTTCTGTAGAAACAGAAGGGAGCATATCCTGTTCCGCAGAAGAAGAGCAGCTGGTCGGGTCAGATGATGCTGGATACCAAACAAAGCATGAAAAGGGCCATGGACTTTAAGTCATTCTTCCTGGTACAACAGCTTCTTTTTTGATAAATACACTTTTTGCTCAACCCTTTAACATCCTAGTAAAACTTGTAAAAATAAAACATTTGTCCAGGGACTGCAGTACCCAATTCACCTGATACTGGAAATGAAGGAGCATCTGATCGACTGGGCATCTCGTGCAGGAGTGCAGTGGCTCAGCACAGTGATTCCCACTCAGCACGTTAATGCCCTGGTTTTCTTTTTCATCATCTCCAACCTGAGCGTGAACCTCTTTTTCTTCTTCATCCCTCTGCTCACCTTCTACCTGGCATTCATCTCCATGGCCATCTGTACCTTGCGCGTCTTCCGGAGCAGCAAATGTTGGCAGAACTTCAGTGCCCTGGCAGCCCTGCTCAGGCGTTTTGAACCTGAGCTAGACGTAGAGTCTCATTTTGGGTGGAACCAGCTGGAGCAGCATCTATACTTCCTGGTGTCTGTGTGTTTCGTGATCTTCAGCTTCCCATTGGCGGATAAACGCTGGATCCCATGTTCTGAGCTCTGCACTGTTGCCATCATATTCACAGCACTGAGTTATGCCTCTCTAAGTCCAGCTGCTGCATCTTACACCCGCAGGGCACTCATCATTGAGGTGGCGTCCTCGCTCTGTGGCCTGACTAATCGTCTTCCTGTGGATTTTGTGATGTTGCGGTTTCTGGGCAGAACTTTTATGACTGTGCCTGTAGGAGAGTCGGTTGTGCTGACCATCAGTTTACCATGTCTTTTGTACCTTTATCTGTTCTACCTATTTTTCAGGTGAGATACACACACCATTACAATCTTAATAATGTTAAGTCATTCTGTAGTACAACCTAGGACAAATGTTCGTCCTAAGCATCCAGTTTAGCAGTCAATGCTTAGTGTAATTAAAGTAAAAAGTGTCATATCATAGTATAAATATTACATTTACACTAAACAGTGGAAGCAATCGAGGGTGAAAGGGCTTTGGTCAACCTTCTGTTTACTAGTCTA
>JAYDZG010000012.1:3755529-3772969 GCA_034509265.1 Microcambeva bendego
TGTCAAAATACTAGTGCATTTATTATCCACTTAAGTTCCACTTTTCTAAGCTTTTTGAAAATAAACAAAACACAGATAATGACTAAATAACCCAAATTCCATTTTAATTGCAATACGTTCAATTGCAACGAGTTCAGACTCGTTGGTCTCTCAGAAGGGCTTTAAATAAATTCCGTTGTTTAAGCGGTCAGGTGTCTTGTTTTGGATGCTTTACTTTCTTACAATGTTACCATCATACCGCGTGATTGTGTTTGCTATGTCAATAAATATCTACACTTAGTTATGTGTTTACTAATTGAAAATAGACCCTATTGTGTTTACATTTATGAGCATTAAGAAATAAATTAAAGAGAATGCAATCAAAACAAGTATGAGATGCGAGCCCCACTGCGCATGCTCAGACTCATTTGCGTAGAGCGCCCAGAGTGCGTAAAGTGCGTAAGATGCCTTCCGTACTTTACGTAGGTGTTATTTACACTGTTAATTCCACAAAGTGAGGAAAATACTTCTGAAAGCTCTGATGTCTTAAGATCTTCACGATACAGTATACGATAGCAGTAAGCGTGTATTTAGAATCTACCTGGTTACGGACTTTTACTTTGACATGGAAAACCCAACAGAGCAGTAGGTCTGAAGGCGGTAGCTTAGCGTATCAGGTTTGCCCTCTGCTGTAACCGCTTCCTGTAGAAGCAAGCACTGCATTTTTAAATTTTTAATATATTGGCTGTAATAACACATCTGTAATAATGGCTGGTACGTTAGCAAGAAAAGCTATAGATCATCTCCGCAGTAAAGAGTTCAGAGATTATCTCATGAGGTAAGCTTGGATTTGTTTTTAACTAGCTAGCGGTTCAGTATTTTTACTACGTTGATTTTCGGTCTGTATGTATTAATTTATCTTGGTTTTTGGAGCCCAGAATAGTTACATTTATTATTACATTTATTATTCACGTGTTAAAGTCACTGAGTATCACCGCTCTGACTGAAATTCCAGTTTGTCCGAAGTGAAGGACGAGGCATGACCGTATCTCAAATTGCCCATACTGCCCTGAATGAGTACACTATGCGTGGTAACAAAAACATCACTCGTACGGCCTTTCTAGTGCACTACGTAGATAATCCGGCGGCTATTTGGGATACACACTATAACCTCTGTTTACTAAACGGGTGTAAACACAAATTGAGGAATAAATTTTAGTATAATTCAAACATACATCAGATTTTGGACTATTGGAGGAAACTGGAGTACCCAGAGGAAACCCACATTGACACGGGGCAAACGTACCCAATTGTCTCAATTGTCCCGAGGCAAAAACACAACCAATTATTTTGGTATTTATCACATTAAAATAATGTATACAGCAGTATCATAATCAGTTGCTACTAAATAACAACTGTAATGTTTGCATTAACAGATGCACTTCTGCATTTAATTGCAATGTATCTAATTTATGCAACATAAAAGTACTGAAAACCAAATGTTGAATTATTTTTGTTCTTTCTATTTTATTCCACTGGCCATTGGACCTTCAACATTAACAGCACAGTAAGTCTTAACTTCTTTATTGAAATATCTATGTTGTTCTTATTTACTGATATGGCTCAGATCAATCCAGTGAATTGACTGGTAGTATTAAAGGACTACTGTATGCTGTGGGTTCGCTGCATGTGTTGTAATCTCTGCCCTCCTCGGCCAGTCCAGAGATGGTCCAAGCGGTACAAGAATTACAACAGATGAATTGGCAATGATTTGATTCGGTGAACTATTGAATTTTGCAATTTTGTTTCAGTCTCTACAGCTCTTTTGTAATGGTTATAGCGATGTAAGACCCTGGTGTGATGTGATTCAGGGTTCTGACACATCTCTGCGATAACCCCAACAGACTGCAACTTCATCACAATCTGTGTGCCACAGCAAAGAGTAACATGTTGTGGCCGTCTATTCACAATCAAACCCACAGCACACTAAATGTGGGTCTAAATACCGAGTCCAGCATACAAACCCACTTAAACCTTTATCCTTGACAGTTTTAATTCAATATTCGGTCATGTATCTTGCTTTATAATTATAATCATAACTTCAATATCAGATGTTATCTTGTCTATAATGTACTGTGGAACATGAAGAATTGATTTAAGTGCTCGGGACTGTGAATAACACTTTCGCTCATTATTTCCTCTAGCATTTTTGGGGTCCAGTAGCAAACTGGGGCCTGCCCATTGCTGCTATCAGTGACATGAAGAAAAGTCCTGAAATTATTAGTGGCCGAATGACCTTTGGTAAGTGAGAATCCACTCAGCTGGTGGAATGTTAGTGAATGTGAAATATGAAGCCTGACCTTTTGTTCCCGTGATTGTTTGTTGATGGAAATACGTGTCTCAATGTTTATCCAATCCGAGCTTTCAGAGAAGGCTTTTGTTGTTTCTCTGGATATAGCAGACACTTGGCCTTATTTATCTTGACAACAGGATTCAGAATCAAGTCTATAATTATAAGCTTATCGTAGACGTAGTTTACTATGTGACGGGTGATATTTTGCTCCACTAATACTGAAACACTTACTAAACAGTACTTGATTATTTAAAATATAAAGAATAAACGGTGCATAATAGAATAAATGTCGAGCATTAAAGCACCATCATCTTAAATTGTATTTTGTTTGACGTAAAGGTTTGTTAATCTCCATTCTGACTGATTCCCTACAATAAAATGGCAATTGTCAAATACAATAACACGTTTCCTTTACTGTAGCTTGCTACACGATTAGCTTTTTGAAAGCCTTGCTGATTCATGTAATTTATTGATGTGCCTCTATGGGTTTTCTTAGCTCTTACCTGCTACTCGCTGCTGTTCATGAGATTTGCCTACAAGGTACAACCAAGGAACTGGCTTCTCTTTGCTTGTCATTTCACCAACGAGGCGGCACAGCTCGTTCAGGGAGGAAGACTCATTAAATACAAGTAAGAGGAAACCAATAACCTTACGGGATATTTATTTTGCAGATGGAAATCCCAAATTTCAGATCATATTTAGTCAAAAGTTAGAATAGAAGAAAATAGAATGCCTTTATTCATTATTGCACATATACAGTTGTAGAGTACAGCGAACTGTACAGTGGTGCAGTCAGGGTTACGGGCTTGCTCAATGACCAGTGGTGCATAGCAGAGCCTGGATTTGGTTGATAGCCCAAAGCTCTTCTGATGCGCTACCTACCTGCAGTGTGAGAAAATAGTTGTAGTTTTTTTCCCCAAATCATTACATTTTTAAAGAGAAATGTTATGCAACACCTGTATATACTTGACACGAATAAACCCTAATTAATTCGTTTAACCTATGAATTAGAAGCCGTGTCCATAATGTTCTTTTGTGTGTAATTTTCTTCTGTTTGTCCTCTGCAGCTTGGAGAAGAAAATAGCAAAATGATGAGCAGCCAGAAATCATCACTATTTCGCTGATCAACGCACACCGGCGAGATCGCTCAAAAGATGCCAACAATTCGTAGAACAAATAGATGAGTGTTTTCTTTAGGTATGATTACTAATTAAGAACACGACTAACCTTCTACACTAAATTAATAATGATGTTACGCTTATGCTGTGCATCTGTTCCAGACACCTTATCTAATTTATCACAAAGTACGTAAATTGAATCACAGATTTAGGAGAACTGGTAAACAGCTGTAATGGTACATCAGTATACTGATTTAGATATGGTTGATGATGAGGTTGAAAAATAACCACATATCATATTAAAAGTTTTTGAAACTGACATGTCTTGTTTTTTTCTTTACATGTCTGTTTTAATTCTTTATTTGCTTATTTAGTATTTAGATGTTACAATGTTTGATTGATGGAAAACAAAAAAACCTAACCTCTAACTGCTCTGACTAGGGCTGTTCACCGCTCCGGGCACGTGTGCTCACTGCCCCCTAGTGTTCACTAGTGTGTATATGTGTGTTTCACTGCACGGATCAGGTTAAAATGCAGAGGACGAATTTCACTGCAGTCATGAAAAGTTTTCTAAAGCTTAAAAAATAACTGACAAACCAGACGTATCACAGTTTGGTCTAAACTAAATTAAAGTGATTGTTTTATTTCAAATTCCTATTGTAGTTTATAGAAAAAAACAATGTTGCCAATTCGTCAAACACACTAAGAAATTGTAAACTAAAATAAACTGATAATTTGGAATTAACCTAAATTTACACTGCTGAAGATGGTAAATAGAAAGGTAAGATGAAAGTGTACTTTAAGCCACTGGGTGGCGTGGTAAACCAGTGTAAGAACAAGGGAGTAAACAGTTTTTCAAACCTGTTTATCAGTGGCACATTTGATACATTGTGTCTTTACAATTAGAACAAAACACAATGTGTCTTTACAATTAGAACAAAACACAATGATCTAACATTCAGACGGTTCACATTATGCCCTAGGCATGAAGATAGACACACCTGTAACTAAATCAATACTGTTCCTACAGTACTATTCCTACTTCTGTCTATATGTATATATTAATATGGATTTATTTGAAACAATACAGAGATACAGAACATCTGATCATCATCAGTTGCATCTTTCGTTAGATTTGCTTGGCGTTAAAACGAATCAATACTCCTACCAATACATACATTGATCATCTGCTAAACTCCAATTCATTACATATTTAACTGGATTTGTAGGGGTAGTACAATAAAACTTGTACACATTTATTCCACTAGTGCAATTAGAAGTAAAAGTGCAAACCTAGAAGCATTTAAAGGTAAGTTCCTCACGTTTTTGAATTATGTCATCACAAGTCATCACTGGTTATAACAAGACCGGTTGTGTTCTGATTCTCCACGATCAGTGCCTCATCATCCTGCACAAAAAAAGTTTAAATAATATATCGTTAGATACTTTTCACGAAGAGTAGGTTATGGACAAACGTCTTTGACACTACAGCTTTAAAAAATCTTTAAATTCCTTTAAAACGTTTCAGCACTTGATTTATTATCAAAAATATATCATTTCTTCTTCTACAGTCACCTCCCTCTGCAATGCATTTTCCCTACTGTTGTACCCTAAAACTGTTTTTGAGTAAGCGTATCCACCGATGCATTGCTGCCGTCATCATCATCACATGAAAATTGTCTTTCCCTTAAAGCTTCTACATTTACATTTATGGCATTTAGCAGACACCTTTATCCAAAGCGACTTACGGCTACATCTGGCCCTGAAGATCTCTTCTATGGCTTCGAAACATCTCTTGTGGCATGTAGTCAGTTTGTAATCAAATCTTTAGTTAGAATAGCCTTTTATTTAAAGGTAGAAATAATTGTCAAAACCTTTTTTCTATTCAAGGAAGCGATAGGCAGAGGTAACATCCACAATTAAACTGATATACCTGAACGGTCCAACAGTCAGTTTTACACCCGGCAATATTAATCTTTCTTAATGCAGTCATATATTGTCATATACATTATTAACAAAGGGGGCAGCATGGATGCTCAGTGGGTCAAGTCACCACACAGCCAAAAGGTCCTGCATTCAGTATTCTCAGTATTCAGTATGGGCACCTAGCTACTAGGATGTATAAACAAGTGCATCTAGTGCCTGACCCAAGCCCAGATAAGTATGAGGGTTGTCATCTGGTGTAGAAAACTTTGGTGCCCACTAATGGAAACATTTAGCATTAAACAATTATGAATTTGAAAAAATATATATGAAATTTCTCACTTCATCATTTGCTTTGTAGTCTTTTTCTGTGCTTCTGTAGGCCAGCACATGGATCAGGGTGTACACTCTGTAAAAGGAGATACAACCATGGCTCAATACATAATATATTACATAAAATATATTTCTATATTTTTCAATTTATATTTTTCAATTTATAAGCAGAATTTTATAAGCATAAACAGATAATGTATGAATTCAGCTTATTAAAATTATTGTACCTGTGGTAAAGCATAGCCAGGAACTGGATCAACAAAAGAATGGCAAAAGACAGCAGGAACATTAAACTCAGCGGTTCCACCTTCAAAGGTTCATCAGCCAGACTGCCATTTGGCAAATATTTGGGAATTTTGATGCTAATCACATCACTTCCAATGGCTTGAAGAAAAAATGTAGCCACAACCCATAGGACATTGACAATGAAATACAGAAATACAGCCTGAAAGACAACAATATGAATACGAAAAGTATTAATGAATCAAATAGGTTAAATGTATGTTAGCTGGGATCGAAAGGACTATACCTTGTTCCTGAGAGACTTCAATTCCCGTTCTACCATCTCTTTATGACTTTTTGGATCGTCGATGGGTTTTAGGTAGCGCTCTATCAGCTTGTTCCAGAAGTCTGTCTCATCCTAGTTAAGCGGATGAAAACATTAGCTACAAAATAATACCAGTAATTTATTACTGTGGCCTAGCGGTCAAGGGTCTGGACTGGTAATCTGATGTCATCTTCTGTTGGGTCCTTGAGCAAGGCTTTTAACCATCAGTTGCTCAGACTGTAAACTGTAACAGTAATTGTAAGTATATTTTCTACAAGTTCAAGTTAAGCATGTTCTATTTAACTAGTCAATGTCCAGTCCGGTAGAGGAATAGTTCTCTAATCAAAAGTAAAAAGCCAACAGTATATTGTAATCTGGATGGGTATGTAACAACGCACCCCAAGATATTTAATTATTGATTCACAACTGGCATTGACTGACTCAAATGAACAAGTTTGGGAATGTAGAAGAAATCAATATTTACTTTAAACACTGGTCCTATTCACGTAGCCTTAAACATGTTCATTTTGATTTTTTGGTGCATCAATATGTCCCTAAATCTGCCAAGACTAGTAGAGAATATGCACACAATGCATGAAAAACTAAATTGATGCATATAATAGAGCGTACAACATGTGCTACATTAGCAACTGTTTAGCAGTCGAAGGTGCCTTTATAATGTGATTGCCACTATTATATGATAGTAACATAACTAATATAAATATAAGCTACAGTGACTAAGCAAGATGTACACATTATCAGGTTTTAAGCACACATTCAAGCCCTTGGCTTCAAACAAAAATAATAAAGATGTGAAAGGTAATGTCTCATATCACCATGACAAATAACATTACAATGTAGTATTTGTCAGAAATCAAAAGCTCATTGCACTCCTAAATGTTTCCATAATGTTAAAAGTAAAACATTTCTAATGTATCCTGATATATTCTACAATTCCTAGCAATGGGTGTGGAAGGCACATCTAAACAGTAATTAATAGTTCCAACATACCTTTTGCCATACAGACTCCTAAACCAGTTTATCCAGCATGTTATCATGTTAAATATTACAACAGCATAGTTACCTCACTTAGTCTGATAACTTGGGGGGCCACAAGGGTTCTCTCGATAGCTCGTTTGACTCTTGGCTGCAGTCTCTTGGCATTGTTGGTCTTCAGGACCCTCCTGGCTGACTCGTTCAGGGCATCCTGCAGTTCTTCTAGTTGGCTATCGGACAGTATGTCCTCTGGGCCCACTCTGTCCCTTAGTTCCTTGTTAAGAGTATCAGTAAGAAATTGCACCAGGTCCTCGCACAAGTCTTCCTTGTTCTTGTTCCTTAGGGTGTACCTAATCTGCTCCTGGAGGTTCCTTTTCAGATTAGCATAGGTAAGCTTCCTAAGAAATACTGTTTTTACTGGGTCAACCCAATCTGTCAAAAAATATATAGTTTGAACAACAAGGTCCTGTTAGACATCAAATAAAATTAGCATTTATCTGCAGGAAAAGGTTTGTGAATACATAAAATGAGATTGGATTTACCTATTAAATAAGTATTTACTAAGTATTTACATTAAATAACCTTTTTACTGTTGTGTGAGTCTGATTGTGTGTCCAAAATAGAAATAGACATTTAATACAAGAAATAAAATATAGAGTAGCTGAAAAGTACAAGCTAATACAGATCATGCATAACATTATGACCACCTCTCGGCCATCTATGATCCACTTTGGACAGATGCTGACCCCAGCACACCAGAACCAACCCACAAGAGCTGCAATTTAGGATATGCTCTGACCAGTCATCACAATTTGGCTTGTCAAATCCCATCAAGTAGCATGTGCTGTGATGAAGAGATTATCTTTGTTATTCACTTCATCTGTCAGTGTTCATAATGTTATGTCTGCTTGATTTATATATGATCTTATTTATGTGGAATGTGATCGGCTGTCGTGATGCCGTGGATTCAGTGACACTACATTTTATGAGGAACTAATGCACACAATCAGATAACCTAGCCTGCAGCCTTTAGCCTGTGCTACACCAAAGTTAATACATAATCAATTTAATTGCAAGCATTACACTTTCAAAGTTGCCAAAATGCCACTTGGTACAACAAAGTTGTAAATTTCTTACATGTCTTAAATGACATAATTACCATTAATTATGCTGGTGTGTATCTTATAAGACACTTTATTAGTTACAATTAGGATATTACATTTTCTACAGCTTCTTTGCTCGGCTAGCAGCTCAGTTCTCCTAAATCCTCTAGCATAGGTTTGTTGACAGTAAAATGCGAACTGAGTTAAAATGGAGGCAAGTGAGTAATAATAATTTATTAGAACTTACCGGTCTCAGGGACAGCCATCATTTGCTGCCCATCTAAGCCCTCATATGAATCGATGTCATCTTCATATGTTGTAAATGTTTTTTGCGCACTGCTGACTTCGCTGACGCTGCAAATTTGAAGAAAAATTGTATGTAAACAAAAGGCTACATTTTTCTTAATGTTAAATCTATAGTTTAAAATATTTACCTCTGCATGGATGTTGTATCTTGATCCTCATAACTGGCCGCATGTTCTTTAGTGCCATTGACCTTTTTTGAAACAGTCCTTGTGTTTTCAAAAGTGTCCTCGTCAGTGTGAGTGGGTGTTTCACTTTTCTGAGAATTCTGGGCAGTCATCTCTATCTCGGTCTTGACCGGTTGATCATATGGATGAACTGTCTGCTGGATATGTTGAAGCATTAGGTTCTCTGTTTCTTGGGTGACTTGGACGTTTACGTCCCAGCAACAGAGTTTACAATTGCGGTTGCACAGAAGTCCTATGTGCTTTTTCTGCTCCTTCTCTTTGTTTGACTCTCGAGTGCCCCAGGTGACATTGTTCATGTTTACCAAGGAGTATATGGTAAGGAGGAGGTAGCCGCTAGGAATACAGATAAAGTACATAAGGCCGTAGACTATCATGCCAAACTCCTGGGGATGAAGGATTGCTGTAGTCAGGTAAAGGACAGTCATTGATACAAGAAATATTCCTGTAGGTGTGATGAAGGTGCCTTCCTTGACCATGTCACCTGTTTTTTCCAGAAGAATTGTTTATTAATATAAAAAATAAATAGTAAAGTATAGTGCAATGAATAAAAAATGTAGTATTGCGGAACTGTGACAATAAAACTGCGTTTAGATGCACTATGTTCCATGTACTTACCAATAATTGAGAAAAAGGATGCTGTCATCAAAAAGGCATAAAAGACACTAAGAATGGCAGCAATAGTGATCTGGAAGTTAGATTTCGCCAGGAAGCAAATAAGCATGTAAACGAGTGGCGGAATGACAGCTATGATTATAGACAAAGTACCTGGGATGGAAAACACAAACTGGAAAGCCCCTATAAAAGCAAACGAAACAATCAGTCTAAATTACAGTGCAGTCTGATATTGTCCTTGAAGTTCATGTACCTGTAAATATCTGTCATTCTTACCAAAACTATCTGCTGGGGCAAGAAAACCATAAATCCTAGAGCTTGTTTTGCTAATGCAACAATTGAAAAGACACAAATATGACAAAGCCATATAAAGGTATGTGTCCTTCATACTAAGCACTGGAGTTATTAGTTTAGATGGGAATGCACTCTGGTCATGTTACCGGTCATTACCCCCTCACTACCCTGTACTATGAAAGTTAAAGGGAAACAATTTGGCTCAACAACGGTTTTCCACAAAGCACTGTTCTAGGCTTCTTGTAGTTTTCCCGTTTTAAAGCAGAATGTTGGTTGAAACTTTTAGTGACTGTTTTAATGTAAAGATGAACTACACAAGTTTATAGCTATCCCTAGACCTTTCTCAAAACACTGTAGAATGAACAGTACCATACAACCCCGACATACTCACCAGCTACCATCAAGGTGACAGACGCAGGTCCAAGAATAGAAGAAGCCACAGTGAAAATCTGGTAGAAAATGTAGAGCATGGAGATTGAGGAATTTTTTTTCACAGTCTCTTTTCCACTGTGAAGTAGATCCAATGTATTTGCAAGGGTAGAGGGACCCCAACGACGTCTTTGATTGTAGAACTCCTTGAATTCCTGGGGAGAATTGGTGTAGGCATCTGAAGCAGCATTGTATTCCACTCTCCAACCCTGCTGCAGAAGCAGCGTGCAAAGCCACCGATCCTCACCTGAAGTGCATTGTAAGTAAGGTTTAGTAAGTCCCTTACTCTTACTAAAGATTTTGAAGCATTACAGATTGTTGGCAACATCCACAAGCCAAAGAAGAGTCTGAGCCCAAAACACCTACAAATCTGAAAGCCAGGACATTACCAGCAAAGATCGACCAGTAATGCCCCAAGTTTTGGTGCAAAATTAGGCCATCCTACAAAAATGCCAGAGCTATGATGATTTTTAAACTACATTCTATGTATACTAATGAACACAAATGAACAGAACATGAGGTTACCTTGGTCATACTGGACATACTCTGAAGCTCTGGTGGCCTTGGTGGTATATCGTTTTAGCACATTGTCATCCATCAAAGCTGATCCTCTGAACAGGCTGAAGCATCCAGGGCTGCAAAGAACACATCCAAACACATGCTCCGCAGTCTTCTGCAGCCAGTGACCCACAGCGTATTCAAACTTCTGATACCACACCATCGGCCCTGAAAACAAATGTTAGGATTCAAAGTTTGATTAACAATCAATAATCTCCTGCAAAAATAGTGCTATTGCTTACCCATTCCAGTTGGATGAATTCTTCCACAAGCAGCACCCACATTGGCATACATTCGAAGACGGTCAATCAATAAAATTACTGCAGAAGGGTGGAAGTCTGTGTCTCCATCCAAAGCCAAGATGTATGTGTTCTCATCTGATATGTGTTTTCTTTTGCTGTCATTGTCGGAATATGGCAAGAGGTAAGTCTGTCCATCCAGCGAAACAAGACTCGCACGACATGGATTGTTCTCTCTCTGTTAAAAGATAATATGATGTAATACTAACAATGTGTATATAATTTACGTAATCACACCAAATACTTCACAATTAAGGTCAACTCTGTTTGCAGCAAAAGAAGACTTACTGTTATTTTTTGAGGATTTTTAACTATATAACCTTTCCATCCAAGAAGATAGTACATGTACATTATCTGCAAAGAAAATGCAAACAATGTTAAACCAACCAACACAATTCAGCAATAATAATGTTAAGAAGTGCGCCAATGAGGTTCATGATTTTAGCCATAGTGCAGCGACTATCCAGTTTGTTTAAAAGCTACAGTTAAAGACCTAACGCTTAATAATTATAGATAGCTCTGGAATATAGCATTCCAAGTAGTTTATATTGTCCAACCAACTGATGATTAAGGGCCCTGCTCAAGGACTTAACGGTACCTTAATTGCTTAGGCTTTTACATCTACACTTTAAATTATAGTATGCTTATTAGTTTGATGAGACATACATCAATACAGATTACAAATTCAAAACATGATTTAGCATTGCATTTTTTTATCCTACCTGGGACCATCTTTTTTTGTTTCGGATAAGTAGTTTGTCCTTCAGATGGACATAGAGCATATTTCCCTCTGGTAGCACAAATGCAAGCCGTCCGCCATATGGTGTTTCATAGATAGAGACCTCATCTGGCTCTTTATTTGTGAAAACTCTGAAGAACAAAATAAATCATAACATTAGTAGAGTATGAGTAGACTCATATTTAACTTGTGAGAGCAACTAAAATGAAAGACTAAATACCTGTAAACTTCTATGACCACATTGATTAAATCATTCACATAGGAATTGATGAACCTTTTCTCACTTTCATTATCGTTCTCAAAGGCATCATCAACGAAAATATGACATTCAAAATCAAAACAGTCTTTGTGTAATTCCTTTGGATCTCCTCTGTATCGGTCCAGTCTAAAGACAAGATAGATTGCATTTAGAAGATATACAAAAATGTACAGTATTAAAAAACTAAAAGCATTTTAGTTTCATTTTACCTGAACATTGAAGTGAGGATCTTCAGCATCTCGTCATAGGTTTCATGCCACATTGTGGCACACAGATAAATGACACAGTTCTCCACATCGTCAAGACTGGATTGAAAAGAATTAATAAATGTTATCTTCCTTGTTTAAGCTTTGCCCATTTTAACAATCCTATGAACTTAGGCCATATTAGAGAAACAATCTTCTCAAGACGATTTTAGTAGAAAAGATGCATTTCATCAGTACACTAACAACAGTATAGTACTTCAGCGAAATGTACTATTGGACTGAAGCTCCTACTGAATAATTGATAAGGTGCAGGTCTCAAAATAGCTGTCAATCATAATGGCATTCAGCCTTTCAACATGTTAGGGGAAGCTGAGCTTGAAGTCTTAAAGAAATCGCCACTGGTATGTGGGCATCTGACCACTTACAACCCCAACCACAGCAGATTGCATTTAAAAGATTTGTGCTTGTCGAAATATGTGCCTGTTTAGTCAATTCTGAAGCACAGATCCTGGCCAACAATTAACTTTCTAATTAATCCAAAAAGTGCAATGCTTAGCATCAGACAGCAATGTCAAACCTAATTTTTTGTTTAATCGTGCTGGAGGAAGCCGGAGCTCCCAGAGCAAACTCAAACAGACATGGGAAGAACATGCAAACCCCACACAGAAATCTGGACAGTCCAGCCAGGGGGTCGACTAGAGGACCTTCTTGCTGTGAGGTGACAGTGTCATTGACTAAGCCACGGTGTCACCCAGTCCACATAGATTGGCCATATATAATATTTGATCATAAAACTTACATTAAGACTTATTATTATTTTTAAGTTAATAAAAATATCAGGTTACCTTTCTGGATTTTTCACTTTCAGTTTGGTGTTTAGCAGGAGAGACAGGTCAATAAAGGCTGACTCATACAGACGCCTTACAAAGAGTTGAGAAGTCCGTTCAATTCTTGGCACCTTCATGTTCCAGACGTAATATGTGCACGTGACGAATCCAAGCCACATACAGACCCCCTCGAGAACTAGCATAGAAAATGGCCACATTTCATAGCTGCTGTTTAGTGTGGTTTTGCATATGCTATTAGAAAGCTCCAGAAGGACTATTGGAGTTCTGTTGGTGACCTCAAGCTTCCCAAGACCAGAACAAAAATCTAGGAAAGGGTTGTAGTCCTGGGTAAAAAAAGAGACATATGCAGCGTCTTGTGGCTGTTCCAAGTTACCCGCTTTAGTTAGAAACAGGGAAAGGCCAACAATCAGAGTGACAGGGCCCGTCATCGAGACAGGAAAGGCAAAGCTCATCCGCACAGCATGGATCTTGCAAGCCACAACCCCAAACCAATGGCAAGCAGCTGAGCCAAATGCTTGAAGAAAAAACAAGCCCAGGCCTATTTCAAGGGTACTTTCACTGATCTTCGAAAATTTAGCAAAGTCCAAATGGGTCTCAGCCAACAGGAGATAATAGAAAAAGTACACACCAACAGTGACACCAATCCTTAAGAGACTAGTAATCATGAAGGCAAAGTCTCTAAAGCCATCCAGTTCAGCAAGCATTTCCTGAATCTTGTTGCTGGCCTGCAGGGAGTTCTCCCACCAGTTAAAAGAAACAAGCAGAGAACCGAATATAGCAAGACCTACATATATATAACAGTCTTTTTCTTGGTTTGGCACAAATGAAGTTATTCGCACATAGTAGTCGCCAAACAGCAGGGCGTAGCCAGTGATCACTAGAATCATGGAACAAATAGGAAAAATAATCATCCATGTCTGATGCTGAAGGCGAAACGCAATGTGAAGAATGGCTGTGAATATGCAGACTCCTCCAGTTATAAAGAGGTTGGTAAGTACGTCAAACTGAGGCATCACAATCAGAACCACAATTGAAGTCCCCAATGCCACCAGGATCTCAATCGCTGAAATCTTAAAAAAAAAACAAAAGCAACACTAGTAAACCTTGCCCATCACCAACACGGGTAACAACATTCTATTAGTGTACAAATAGAATTCATTATTAAAAATATGTTATTTGTGCATAATTAAATGGGAAATACACTGTGTATGTTTGCATTGACTTAAGAAATCAGATCAGGCCAGAAATGTTTTCATTATCAATTAGCATGGTGCCAGTGGACTTGCATCAGATAAACTTACTATTGCCATGGTTTTCATGTTGGGTGCAACATAACTTTTGAAGGCACATTTCCATAGACACTTGAGGAACACCAGCAGGTTGGGTGTTATCAGGACACACATCAACAGGAGCATGTAAAACTGCTTCTCTGTATCATCTCTCAGAGAGTTTTTTCCAGACAAAGTGGTCAGCGTAAGTAGAGAACCCTGCAAAAGAAGTTTTGCTGTAAGTATACATTCACAGCCCAATAAAAGAATTATTCACAGACTGTAATGTGTTAATCCACAAACAGTAAGACCCATGTTGTAGTCAAGACAGTGACTAATGCCTGGTCGGGTGCTTCACAGACACAGTTGGCCATGCCTGATGGAGAGAAGGCCAAGATGATGAGTCTTCTCAATCTTGAAACTGCATCCGTTTGATTACGGTGCCAGCAAAAGTGGCATGTAGGTACAGAGAGAATATTGTGTTCCTCCAGAAGAGTTTCTCTTTTTCTTCTTCTTCGTTCAGCTTCTCTTTTGTTAGGGGTCACCACAGTGTATCATGATTCACAGGACACAATCCTCCTTATTTATTATTGCATCTCAGTGTCTAGGTATTGGACAATTCAGTTTCTCAAATTAACCTGCATGTTCCTTGAGAGGAAACGAAGGCTCCCAGAGGAAACAAGCTCAGGCATGGGAGACATGCAAACTCCACACAGAAATGACCCGGACCCCCCTATGAATCAAACCCAGAACCTTCTTGAGGTGACAGCGCTACCCACTAAACCCTCCCAAAGTATTATTATTATTAAATCAATAACAAACATCTGTTTGAGTAGTGCAGGCCTCCCATTCTTCATTTGGTAAAAACATTACAAATGTTGATTTGCTTTTTACTGTTGTCAGTTCAATGAGGTTTCAGAAGAAGGAAGCAATTACAGATTCATTTTTAACCTCATTTTACAACACACCAACCGGAAATAGGGTTTGTACATTTACTTTTACATTCCAAAATCCAGGAACAAGCACACGTCACTCATAACATGCACGCGATGTCTTAAAAAGGTATGAGTACACCCTTGTAATCTTAATGTTTTAATATGTGTAGACATTGCTATGCAGCGAATCATTACAAGTGAAAAGCCAGACAATTAAGAATTTAAATGTCATTTTCTAAACAAACACAATCTTAAGATCATAATGTATTTTGCTATTTGATCACAACAGATCACAATATCTATCTATAATGTTTGAAAGAGAAAACATTTTGTTTTGTGTGGTTTGGACTGGGAGTTGTACTGGGATACTTGTTTCTGTACTGGGATATTTGTACTGGGAACAAGTTTCCTACTTTAGTTTATTAAAAAGCTTCTTCTATTTGGCTAATCAGTGTCTTCAAACTGAAGTAGAGGGAGATTTTTCCTTTATTTTCCATGGAGGACATTGCCTGCACAGAGACTTAACCTGAATCCAGTTTCCCAGTTTTAGGCTGAATTGAAATGTCTGATCTCACTTATACTGATGCGGTTGAATTTAAGCAAATCACAACATTATTATTCAATGTTGAAAATTAGAGTGTCCACATACTTTTAACTGTGTAAATATTATATTATTTATGGCCAGATTCTGTTTGGAATCCTTTCATTATCTTGATTCATCAGATTTTTATTTCTAGGAAAATAGATACAGTAAAGATAAAGAGTACAAAGTACTCATGGCTCAGTGTCATCTTTCATTACCAATGTAAATACTTCCTTAGAGATAGACAACAAAACAAATTAGGCAATGAAAGCATTGCTAAAAGTATGTGAACACCTCATCTGATTATTCAGTTCACTTTGAGTCATTAATAACTGAAAAGGAATTGATGCTTCCTACATTGGGACAACATGATGTGAAAGGCCAGTTTCTTACTGATCCATGTCCTAAGACATTGTTAATCAAGTCTGGTTTGAAGGACCTTGAGTAGCCTGTACAGAGCCCTAAAAATCCAAGTTAGACAGCATTATGATGAACTGAAGGGTTACATTTTGGCTTCTCAACCAAATGTATACAGACACAAAGTGAATTAAGGCTGAAAAAGAGAAGCCAACTTCACATTAACTGTCGTAGTTTGGGGTGTTAAGATGATCAGGTGTCAATATATCTTTGGGCAGATTTTTTTTTCATTTGGATATAAACATTGTTGGGCTGTTGTTGGGAGGGGCAACTGTTATGAAGTATATATAAATGGCATACAGTATATCTGATAGGAATGAGATAACTACAATAACCCAACATAAAAATGATATAGTACTATGCTGATTACACACGCTATTGATCAAAAGTATGTGAGCACTGTAACTATGAGCATGTTGAACATCAGTTTTCTGGTAAGACATTGTCATATTAATCCAACATACATATCAAAGTCTGAGGATAATTCTAAAAACAAGAATGGCATGCAGCCATCATTTTTATAAATGCTTTATCCTGGTTGCGGCAGGTGTGAGGCAGAAATACACAGGGCTTTGGCCTGACGCATAGCTTATTGTGTCCAGATGGTTGAGAGCACAGCTGAGATTGTAACCAGGATAGAGGTAATAGATGCAAAGTTGTAATAGACTACTGCACCAGCCAAGCCCAATTCTAACCATGTTTTTTAATTAGACCTCGTTCTGTCGTAAAGCTTATTTCACTTTACTACACATTTTGGTTTTAGGTTGCGTTTACACAACATGTAATTGTCTATTCTCACCTTGCTGATGACAGCACTGACCAAGACCAGCCCACCTACAACCACTGCCATCAGGTACTGCATTGCCAGAAAAAATGTTCTCTTCTTTTCTTTCTCAGCACCGATGGGGTTTAGCTGGAAGGGATCCCATGTGTCCCTGAAAATACATTTACATATTGTACAGTTTGACATCCTCAAATGCACTGTATATACAGTGTATCACAAAAGTGAGTACACCCCTCACATTTCTGCAGATAGTTAAGTATATCTTTTCATGGGACAACACTGACAAAAAGACACAATGAAAAGTCGTCTGTGTGCAGCTTATATAACAGTGTAAATTTATTCTTCCCTCAAAATAACTCAATATAC
>JAYDZG010000012.1:3859996-3871442 GCA_034509265.1 Microcambeva bendego
CACATTTACCCAAACAATTTGATGGGGTGAGATTTTCTTTGTTTTATGGGGTGGCTTAATTTTCAGTGTACAAATATTGTATCCATCTGACCAATCTCAGCAACAAATAGAATAAATTCCATTAGAAATTGCACGGTTTAATGAAAATGAAATGAAAACTGAGAATATGTGTCATTTCCTCTGCTGTTGATCCATTATCATCTCAGAATGATGTAGTATCTGGACCTCCTGGTGAACAGAGTTCTTTTTGTATGGCCATAATTAAGTCCTCAAATCTACAGGGGCCTTCTTCATTCCTGGGTCGCACCCGAGCAACTGCACAAAACGTACTAAATTTCTTACAGATTTCCTTGTTGAGAAAAGGTCATCGCAGGGATTGATTAGATACCCCAGACTAATTTGAAATCAGTGTAACCTTTAGCAGACTCGATGTTGAAGAAAGTTCTGTATTAGTTGTCAGCATCTCAGTCCATTATGATTGACTCTAGTTGGTGACCTTTCTGTGATCATGCAAATATTCTGTGTATACAAGAATAAGCCACAATTGCAGGCTTTCATATATAATGTTTTATTAAAAATGGCATTAAGATAGAAAATTGCTTACTTCTGCAACTTACAAAGTCAAAAGCATCAGGCATTACTTTAATGTGCTTATGTACAAAAAGAGAAACATTAAATATCTGGAGAAGAAATAAAATAATACAACAAAGACAACACTCTTATTATCAAAGTTTTGTAAAGTAAAACCAATAAAAACAATATTTACCAGCTTCCTCTTTAGTGTGTAACATTCTCATCTTTGGTCAGAGTGACAATAAGTATAAAAAGTATAAAATCTAATTCCACCCATATGTTCTCTTGACATTGATTGACTGGCTTGTACTTTTGGGGCTCCCACAGACCCAGTAAAGTAAAATCACTTATAGTTTAAAATGAACCAAATTCATTAACTAAATTACCCTGCACATGAGAGGAAGGGGATTTTTTTACAGGATTGGTGAAATATCTTCCTATTAATAATAAATTAAAATAAATGTAGCACAGAACTTAGGGCAGGATTGCACCCTGAATTCAGAATAAAGCACATTTAAAGATAGATCAGATTACAATTACGTTTGTAATAAAATTCACAATGAATAATTGCCCATTTTAGTACAATTATTACTATTAATTTACTTATTTCTCTCTGAGTAAGTCATTTCTAAAGCCAAACCAGGGCTATCAATTTGAAACACCATTACATTATTTAGTCATTCATTATATATATTTGTCATAGAGCATGCCGTTGTTTGTTTAACATCTGTAACATCTGTACATGACTCTATTACCTTACTGAAAAATATCTGATGTTGAAATTCATTATCATTTAGGCTACCTGAATATCCCTTTTTATATCTTTTGTCTTTATTAATTCAAATTCTACCTTCTTACATCTCTGTTATCCATGGCATGTTAAAATCTAACTACACTTTTTAAAATTAGGACTTTTTGAATAAACATGTAAATACGGGGCAGGTGAAGCACATGAATAAGCAGGTGAATAAAGTAATTCATAAATTTAAAATAGGTCACAACTTGTTTTGAAACTATGACAGTTTGATGAATAAGTCTAGGAATAGTATGTACATCGTTATGGACAGTTCAACCTCTGCTTTATGCAACTTTGATAAATAAGGGATAATGTCTCATCTTTAACACTGAGAATTGTATAAATCTCAAGTTAGAAGTATAAATATGATTCCCTTTGGATAAGCTTTTTATTAGTCTGCATGTTCATTACTTAAACTGAATAAGCTGAATTGATGCAGATCTTGCAACTGCATAAGCAGAAATATAAAACCATGTGAAGGCTGTGTACAAAAATAACCTTTGAAAACACAAACTCAAGATCATAAGACTACATGACATACTTGTGTTTATGAATTTACAAAAATATAGCACCTTGGTTATATTATATAAAACGAGCGGTTTTGCCATGTCTTTGTCGTAGAGGTGTTCTAGTTATACTTGTGCTGTGTCATGTGATCTACAGAAACTCCATCACATGTATTCAATGGAGCCTACACACATACTGCACAGCATCCATAAAATGCAGACTAAGAACATCAAAGCTTGCTTTTTAAGCCCCCTGCCAAATCTCTGTGCTTGAAAAATGCACTAACCTTACAACACTCGAAGTCTTCATCCAAGTCTCCCATTACTAAGCCTTTAAAGCCTATATAAGGCCCTTTTAGATCAAATTGAAAACGGTTATGAGTACTGTGATAAATATATCCCCTTGACTTTTCTGATCATATCAAGTCAAGATAACACCGACCCGTTCCACCCTGTCATACTCGGTTCTTGCTTTGCTTAGTTCCGAGGCTGAGAGTTGAATTCATGGCAAATGTTGTGTATGATCTTGGGCACATACTTGTAAAGGTTGTCAAACTCATCCACAAAAAAGGAATGATCCTTGTCTGGGTCTGTGGCGATGTATTCTAGCTCGTCCTGTGCGGCCCATGCAATGCCAATGGAGTAGGCAATTACACCTGGAAAAAAAAAGTTTAAGAGTTTAAGGATTTTTTTTTTGGCTTTTTGTTGTGTTGTCTCTGTCTCTCTGTTCTGGGTATTGGCTTGAGTAAAAAAAATAGTCAAAGTGATGTTTTGGGTCTCAATACTGATAGCTAGGGATTTGCCAATCTAGTTTCCAGTTTTCCAATTATAAATTTACATTGTCAGTATTTATCCAAAGCGATTTACATTACAGTTACACAGTTTAAGCAATGAGGGTTGCCTTGCTCAAGGACCCAACAGCGACAACAGGAACCTGATAGTGGTGAGGTTTGAAGTGGCAACCTTCGGATTACTAGTTCTTTACTGTATACATATAAATTCTTCATCCCTTTCTCTTTTCTTATTTGTCATCAAACCGTGTTTTATAATACGTACCTGATCGGTGCACTGCCAAAGCAGGTGCGCGCACATCATCATAGGAGCGACCATCAGTAATGACGATCATAATCTTCCTCTTGTTAGGTTTAGACTTGCTGAAGAGTTTCTCTGCCGCATAGGTGATAGCGGCGCCTGTGCTGGTACCGCCACTCCAGTAGTTAATGCGTCGGATGGCATTTAACACATCTGCCTTTGTGTTGTGCTGGCCAAACGCAAACTCGAGCCGTTGCTCATAAGTGTACTGCACCGCCCCAATGCGGGTGTCTGTGTCCGAAATCTCGAATTCACGAGACACGTTGGCCACAAACTGCAAGACAGTGCGAAAGTTGCCCGTCCCCACACTGCTGGATCCGTCTATGACGAAGGCGATGTCGTTGGCATTTAGGCATGTCTTGCTGCACACCAACCGGTCTGTGTCGCATATGCGCTTCACTAAAGGCTGGGTCGCCTTGCGTAGTGCAAACCAGCTTGACACAGGCAGGGAGAAAAAGCCACTGGTTCTGCACACAGCCTGCAGGCATAGAATGATGAAAAATTGGTGGGTCAATCTGGCAAAAACAATGCTTGACGATTAATAGGTCATGGCTTAAATACAATAGTCTGTTTGCATAATCTTTAAGAATGGACAAATATACCAAGTCGTGTGCAGAGCTAGTAGAAACACCTTGTAATGAAATGGCATAAGTATTTAAAGTAGATCAAAGAGGAGGTCAGGAGTAAATTATTACCTTCTCCACAAAGTTGGGTTCCACAACATTATGTTTCTCGTTGTCATCTGGGCCTTCAATAGTGACGAAGAAGATGTTGATGCCAGACTCTCTTGCCTGTCTTGAGGCCTCCTCGACTTTGTCAGTGGGCCAGCCATCCACCAATACCAGGGCAACATTTGGTGCACTTCCACGGTTGCCATTAGCGTCACTGAAGTACTCTTTGTTGATGTAAGAAAGGGCTTTTCCTGAATCACCACAAGGGGGCAGCACATAAACAATCCTTACAACCCCAGCCACGACACAATGTTTCGGATGTAGCATTGATTGAAAGTCTGAAGGTGGGATATTTTCTGTAACATCCAGAAACTGAAGCAATTCTCTCAGACACAAACTGACCCAAACATGAGTTGTCTGTAATTAAAATGTATCTGTAGCAGTTCATTTCTACACCATTGGACAGATGTTATATATAACCAAAGAGACAAAGTGAACAAGGCTTAATTACAGAGCCGTTGCAGCTGTAACAGGGAATGACATTTAGAAAGGTCTGTACTGTCATTGTGGTTTAAACACAATCCATCTTTTTTAACGTCCCAGTGGTACACTAATCAAATACTCACATCTATATAGCTAATTTAATTTAAATCCCGTCCCTATGGATAGGGAAATGACCAGCAAGCGTATTCAACTATAATCTGATACTTACCGACATTGGAGAGACCTCCTTTTTGGATAATCTTGTCAATGGCAGGTTTTAGGTCTTTGGAACTGGAGAACTGACGCAAACCGAACTCGGTCACTGGCTCATCCCTTGTATAAAAGAACATAATTACATATACACATAAACAGGGGGTGGTGGTACGTGTTTGACCAAAATGAGCAGTGTTGTTTTATTCGATTCCTATTCTAGTCTTGTCAGAATAAAACAACAGTAAGTTTGGTCAAACACACGAAACTTATTTATCTCCATGACTGTTATTGTTAGGCAAATTAAATGAAAGGAGGGTTACCCATATTGGATGATACCCATCATGGGGCCATTTATGCCCACATTGATGACCTGGGAAACCTCAGATAAAAAGTCTTTCTGAATCTTAAAGCGTCGCTTTCCAATGCTCCAGCTGCCATCCATAAGAAAAGCAATATCGACTTTACAATCTGAAATAAGAGACATACATTTCCATATAGTATATCCATAAAAATAGTAGTACCAGTGTTCCTGAATGACACATTCTAATCACTATTAAGGACATGCTTATGGAATGAGAAAAACTAAAACATTTTCGTGTAACCAGTCAACCAATGAGGTTTATTCAGCTATTTACAGTATATATCCACTATATTCAGCTATTTCTGCAAACATGTACCTGACACTAACACGGTCTCTGAGATCTGTAGTGAAAACACAAACCTTCATAAGAGACAGAGGTTTTAACATGGGATGCCATAATCTATGTCTTATATGTTTCCAGGAATATTTGAAGAATTATTTTTGTTTTGTAGTACTAGTTAAAAAAGAAAAATAATTTAATGATCATTAGCTCATTATCTAACATTCGTGAATTTGCTTGTTTTATTGGCTTAGCAGTTAAACAACTGGACTAGTTAATGATTGAAGCCCTACCATTGACAAGTTGCCATTTCTTTAATCCTTGATTTCTCATTTTGTATCGTCACAACTGTAGGTCGGTTTGGATTAAGCATCTGCTAAATGTCAGTAAAGTAAATGCAATGTCTTTGTATTTTAGCACCACCTTTTTACTCTTACAGTGAACTTTGCTGAACCAGCAGAATCGAAGAGAAGACTTCCCTAATGTTTGCTAGACAGTTCTCTTGGCTCTGATATCTGTTTGTGTGGGGTCTTGATTTATGCTTGCAAATTCTGTGTAGTGTTTTATGTCGCTCTAAGGCCAATAAATGTGGTACTTGAGGTCTTAGCAGGGGTGGCAAGCTGGTGCATAAGACTGCTGCACTTCACTTTGACTAAAGTTAAAATCTGACGTGGCGCTATAGCAGACTAAATCACTATTTAACTAAAGTACACAGATGGGTTAAGTCTGACTCAATCGAATCTAAGCTTACCAGTGAGGTACAAATGAGTGTAAACCTACTAGGATTTCCCATTGACATCGCCACATCTGGAACTCTGGGTCCGGAGTCATACTCTCGAGAACTAACATCTGGGGAGAGTGACAAAAAGTAGGATGGTAAAGGTCAGAGAAAATGCTGCCTAATGTGCATGTGGAGCTGTAAAAGGATGATAGCAAAATCAGACATATTTCTGTGCTACATGAGGAGCAATGGAGGCAGAAATAAAGAAGATAGGACAAAGCAAGCCACATCACCTGGATCAAAAGGACTGGCATCCTGCTTCCACACCTCCAAAGGCTCCACTGCGACATTAACATCACACATCACTGCACTGCAGTGTCAACCATCCAAACAATTAATATTAAGCTTTAAAGAAAAATATGTAACTGACACTGTTTCTGCATGTATGTATGTACACTGATCTGTATAAATGTGAAATGCAAAACTTATAGTATCCAAACCTTTAGACTTGACCAGTTGTGAAGAATTCAAGATGCCAAAAACTTTTATAGGGGTAAATTGTGGTCTTTAGCAGTATTGACACAGCTCACCAAGATGTTGGGATCAAATGCATATGTATTTATATCAACTACTTAATCCTGGTTAGGGATGCAGTTGGTCAGGTTTAGTGGCATACACAACTAGGCAGATGTACCCTGTACACCTGTAACCTTCCACTTGATGCAATTAAAAATGTAAGGTTTTTTTTCACAAAACATTTCTATGAGGGATAGAAATAAGAAGTGTGCTTCAATCATTTAGGAACAAATGCAGAAATAATTTAAATGCCAGAGCTGAAATAATATTCCTGACAATAGACACATAATCTTTCACTCCCAGACACCCCTTAAACTCAAAATGAGTACCACACCTGGTTCCACAATAGCCTAGCGAATGATACAATACTTCGCGAAGTGCATCGGGGTACACTATTGTAATCCTGTATCCTTTAAGAACGTAATGCAGTTATGTACCTCTCATGTTGCTGCCTTCAGATGGAGCTTTGTGTCCATTGTCTGTACCGGCTTGTCGAGGAGCTGAGAATGAAAATTCAATCTTATGAAACAGAAATACAAAAACTAGTGTTTCTGATAATATCCTGTTTTTAATATATCTTTTTTAAATGTTTTTCATCACTAATGTGACAGCAGACTATATGTCACTCCCTGAACAATGCACTTTTCCCCCACCTCTGTGCAGGTGCTATCAATCAGACAGCATAGGACACAATTGTACCCACTCCAGCTTAAATATCCCACTACTAATTTTAACAACAGGCCAATCTTTGTTTATGTTGCCATCCATTCCAACCTATCAGAGCTGAGACGCGATAAAATGTATTCGAGATCCCAGCTCTGGTGCACTATTGGAGACCAATATCATGTTAATTGTTTTTTAAAGTAAAATATAAGCTTCTAAGGGTTCAATGGTGTTCGTGCAAATCAGTGCCATAGATGCTCTGGGTGCACATCTTAAATCAAGTTCCTTAGTAGTAGTTATTTATTTAGTCATTTATTCAGTGCAGCAAAGTTCATTAAAGCCATTCTGGCAGCTTGTGGTGTTTATGAAGAATCATACAAATCCCCAACAACATTCCACCACCCTCATACAGTGCAACATCAGAACCCTTTAAGCTCCCTTTCGATTTGAACGTGAACGCTCACTTACGGTGCGGTCCATAGTTATGATAACTGCGCTCATACTCTGAAATATCTGGCCTTGTGTCTGGAGCTGAAAGAAAATGGCCCAATATTTCAGAAAACGTCAGTGCAAGCTGGTGCATTGTACATGAAAATGCACTCACTGTCCATGTTCACAATGTGGTCTAAAATGCATTGTCATGCATATTGCTCACATGGACAGTAAAGAAACAAACAGACCCAAGCTGTACAGTGAGGAAAACCACAAGTATTTAAACCAGTTCATTTATATTTATTGAAATACTTCCATTCAATAATTGCACTTTCTTCAAACACAATGTCTTTCTGAGATACATTAATTCAGGTTTACAATTAGGGGGTTCTAAAAGATGGGTAAACATTTATATATGAAACTGGAAGTATTTACCATAAATACAGTAATTCAATTAATGTTTTTCTTCAGCTGTATCCACTTCAAACATATTCAAATGCTTGTAAAGGGACAAGCATTTTTGTGGAAAACTTAACATTGTTGATAGTGAGGTCTTGCTTCGGACATCAAGAGTATGATGAAGGTAAACCATTAGCTAAGTTAGATAAATATTTTATATATATAAATAGTTAAGGTAATCAACCTTCTTTAATACTCACTGGCACTAAAACAGTCCCAAAACATAATAAAAAAAAACCATGCTTTGATGGAAGGCACAATAATGGCCCATTTTTAAAGGCTTTCTGTGTGCTATAATGAACAGGGCAATGCTAGTTCAATTCCCATGGGCACAGTGTCACTTGGTCTTGATCTTAACTGCATGTACACATGGGAAATACACTGGCAGTCGTATGAAGAAGCCAACTAACATGCCATACTTCTCATATGATCAAAGAGAAATGTAAATTGGCAGCAGAACATTTTCTTCATTATGCATGTCAAACATACCATACGGTATGATTTTCATATTAATGTACCAGAGTTTATCCAACTTGGAAGTATGATAAACCACCCTGACTACAAAAGCAGAAGACAAACATTCCCCCCAACTGACATGCATGCTGTCAACGATTCCTTTTCTTCACCTGCAAGAGAAGGGTCTCAAGTGGAGTCATGATCTACTGTCCATGACTATCCATACCTCAACCAGACAGCAGATCCCAGAACTCAGTCAAATAATATCGCAGGAGTAATTAGACAGCACCCACCAGGGCGCCTACGAATGTATGTATGTATTCTACCCAAACTTAAATAATGTATGAGTCTTACCTGTAGAATCCACAGTGTCTTCGCTCCAGGTGTAGCTTGTATCTGACTCAGAGTTACTAATTTCTAAACAAAGAGGTAAGTGTGGGACTTACGGTTACTGAGAGTAGGTGGTATGTATGGATGTATGGTTATTTTGACTGTTACAGTTATCTATGACCGAATTTATTTTACCCAACACGGTATGACTAAAAGTGTGGTGAAACCTATGAGGCCCTATATTCTGGTCATTAATTAATATACCCATTCTGTATCTGAAAAGGACCAAACTATGGGCCCATTATTAAAACTGATCGTTGGTTGAATTTCATTATATACATGGGTGTGTCTACTATTGTAAATAAAAGAGGTGTCTACAAACTTTTAGCCATACAGTGGAAGGATTTTTTTTTAAATATTGGAACCCCTGTACCTGTTGGTCTTCTGGGTCCAGAAAACCAGTCCGGCTGAGCATAAGCAGGGTGTGGCCATTTCCTCCTAGGAAGAGCTAAATAAGGAGAACTTTACAATTTTGTCGACACAGAAGAGTGTGTACATTTCTTCAGATATTTGTAAAAATAACTACAACTGTCCTTGAATAATATTTAAAAATATTAAAAACACAAGGTTTAACATGTATGAATCCGTACTGGTATTAACCTATCTAGGCCCACGGCTGTCGAGTGTTTCTTTTTGTGGTTTAGTTGCTTCTGAAACCAAGCCCCCACCCCTAATTTGGCTTACTCTTTGGTCCCATATTCTTTTCATACCTTGGTCTTCCTTTTCCTAGGTTTCTTTTTTTATCTACTCTGTCCCTTACACTTATACATCCCCACACCCTAGCAAACTAGAATCCAAATTTCAGCATTAGCCAATTATGCCTGCTAGAAGGCACAGGTAGCAGAGCCAAGCCTCAAATCTGGAAGTTCATAATATAGACGCTGGTGTGCTAATTATTGTCCATATTAAAAATAAAAGCTACTGTCCAAGTCGTAGCATATGTGTTTTAAACACTAGATTTGAAACAATGCGTCTAACCTTGGTGAACCTACACCTGCAGAGAAAGGGAAGTGACCCTTTCATGACCTTTTCAATTGACTTAACATATGGGCCATTGAAATAACACAGATTTAGAAGATTTGTGAGGTATCAGATTAATGATGTGTGGTTGTTTTATTTCCTATAGATTGCTAAGCTTCATTGTCTCCAACTCAAATCCGATGTCATTGAGTTAAGGCTACAGACTATGGGAACTGGTCTGGCTGCTTGATAAAAGTTTAGGACTACCAAGACTGACTTTGAGCTGAGGACATGGGTAATGTATGACGAACAAAATCTTGTCTCAATGAAAATGTATTCCAAGTGGTCATCAACAAATCGTGATCAGAATGCACATCCTAAGGTCTATCATGTCTATCAGTTTATGTCCTGTCAGTACAAGCTATTTTTCTTAAAGTATGTGTCTAGAGAATCTGCTGGTTTGATTTTTCCTGCAGCAGGGTTAAACCACAAATTCTAAAAATGGGCTGAGGGCACTGGTGAGCGCTGGGTAATTTTCCTGTCTAAGCAAGTGCCTAATGTGATTCTGCAGGAGTAAAAGCAGGTTGAGCATATTCAACATACAAGTTGTTTTCTTACCTAATACACACAATTTACTTTCTAGAACTTCTTGAATCTATTCCAGATGTCTATCAGCCTCATACATTAGGGTACGGTAAATGTGTATTGTGTGCTACAATATATATATTTATAGCTACAAGACTCGTGTAGAAACAGAACATTCATGGTCAATAATATATACTCCATTGGTTTGAAATATATAATTGACCAATATATAATATATAATTGACAAAATATATAATTGACAAAAAATTCTGTTTTTGTTTCAGGTAAAACTTGTAAGAAGTAAAATGCTATGTGAATATTATGTCAATTACACAAAAATGTGATAGAAAGATAACATTCAAAGGCATCATACCATTTTATAGGGTCTATCTTTAACCCATTATTACTTCTATAGTCTGTCTTTATAAGCACTCATGGACTCCATTGGTTTGAAGCAGAGCAGTACAGACACACACAGACAGACAGACACACACACACACACACACACACACACAGGCTGGAGATACCCACCAGGATTGGAATGACTAGTGTGCTGGTTCACTTCAGGCTGAACCGGCTGGACAGGCTGGACCCGATTAAAAGCTGAGGCATAATGCAAAGCAAAGCAGAACAAAAATTAAAACAAAAAAAGTAGAAATGAAAAATGATACATTTATGGCTACGCAGCAGCCGTTTGGGTTGAGAGCGTGCAAGATGAAAGCCCAGCAGGAACTCGGTAGCTGACGTGGACAGATGAGCAAAAATTCCTTTGTGTTTTTACTGTCTGGCTCTTAAAACGAATGAAAACAGAAAATAAAAGCAAGACATAGTAAGGAAACATTCTAGTTAGGTTTGACTGTTATGGCCGGTCATGGGAAGTAGTTCAAATACACTTTACTGTTTTTAGAAGTAACAAGCTGCTTAGTTTCTATCATCTGCAGGTTCAAGAAACATAGTCCAAGTATATCACTTCTGATACTATTTTCAAACTAAAGTGAATTAAAGGGCTCAGCCCTTTAATGTTTTATATTATTTTAATATATTTTTATAATATTACATTTAAAAAATGATTTCAAACTAATACATGCCATTATTACACATTAATCTACCAGTGATTGCTCATTATGATAATATATAACATGTTTTAAACTATTGAAGAATATTTATCATCTTCATAATCAAAAATGGAATTATTTTATCATTTGAAATATTTAGACAATTTGCTGTGG
>JAYDZG010000012.1:3923126-3935835 GCA_034509265.1 Microcambeva bendego
GGCTGTACTGTGTTGTATGTACCGTGAGTTTAAAATAATCTTTGTTATGGTCCAAGTTTTAGAACATGGCATGGGTGTCTCCACTGTAAAGTAAAATTCTGTTTTGACTGCACCCAACACACAAACAAACTTACTTCTTGATGGCAACAAGCTCTCCAGATTCCAGGCAGCGGCTAAGAGTGACAGAGCCATAGGTTCCGTCACCAAGCTGCCGAAGGCCAGCGTATCGGTTCATGGTTCTGTATTTTCTCTCAGCATGATGCTCAGTGCCTCCTCGCACCCATTCTCTGAACACTTAAATGCAGCCAGACTTTGCAGTTACAGCAGAAGCTGGTAACAGGTCTGGGGATCATACTGTTTGTCTTCGTCTTCATCTGCAAACTAACAGATTGACAGTCAATAGAAATATTGATGACAGGTACTTACTCACACAGTCAAAGCATCTTACTGAGTAAATCTGAACAATAAATGTATACATTTAAAAGTACTTTTTGTGTACAATCTGGCAACCCACACAGACAACATTACAGTACCGTTTGTTGTGAGCATTTAAAACTATAAAATAGGACAAGAATTTCAAAAATATAAAAACATATAAATCCAAAACTTAAATGATATAGAACTTGCTTTTAAAAATTAACTAAAATTTCTTAACGTCTAATAGCACTCAGCAAAGTGGCAGGGAAGCGCAGGCTAAAGCTAATGCTACACAAAACCCCAAATAACCGCCTTGTGGAAACAGATCCCCCCCAAAGTGTCCTTGTCGATTTTGAATCTGCAAATAATTCAGTCGTAAGAATCATTGCTCTTTTAAAGCGTGTTGTCATACTGCTGAATCAGTGAAAACACCGTTTCACTGAGATTGATTTATATCAATCCATGCATCACAAACGTTAATGCAATCCGCTATATTTAATTCAGAATGACTGTTTACCTGTATAAATCGCGATCATTGCGTCAAGTCCGAGCTTTACGGTTTAAAACCAACGAACAGCTTCAAATTGAGTAACACCAGCCATCCGTGAACCACAATAAAACAGTAATAGCGTTATTTTCTTTCCACCCACATCCCGGGACCCTAAGTACCGCCTCCTGTGACCGATGTTTTCATGATAACTAAAATAGCCAATAGTATTGCAGAGATACCACTAGTAACCAATCCGAACGCAGGATCGTGATTTATCTGGATATAGGTGGAAAATAAACAAAAAGTAAAGAAATAATGAACGAGACCGTGTCCAAATAATATGCTCACTCCGTGTACCCTACTCATTTTAGGGTACAACTTGTTATTTACTTCCTAGCCGACAAATCAATAAAATGCGACTCAACGCAAAGCATCACATAATTCCAAACAATGCTAATTCTCGACAAGTTACAATATAGAATATGTTGCACTAGTAAAATCTAGTCCATTTTTGTACGTAAAACTCACTTTTAGAATTATGGTGCACTAGAAGTTACTAAATAAAATGTCAACTGTACACGTATTCGGTTTGGGACGCAGCCTGTGATTTGGATAACTTGTCAGAAATTCATTAGGTTGTCCGATTTCTTAATCGGATGCTCGGGCAGGTAATCGGACATCGTTTACCCTCTCACACCCCCCGTCGAACATCAGCCGATCAACTTAGGACCGATCGTGAAATTCAGTCGTCTACGACCGAATCGTGCTTTAAAACGGGCTAAAATCGCACAGTGTGCGCGGCATAATATCAAGTTAACGGGCGTAAATTTTTTAGCATTTTGTTGCTTGGAGCAACCGAAACCAGCAAGTGTTAGTCGTAATAATTTTGTTTAGTTAACATGTATTTTTAATGTTTTATATTTTTCTTTTATGAAACAAAAACTTTATTACAATAATACAAATAAAAATATGTATTTTCTGTCATTTCAATTAGCAAGCATTAGCAAAAACGAAAATGGAGTCTTTATAATGGCGACGGTTGTAACGGTTTTCCTAATTGTCAATGGTTTTTAAATTGAATAATTATAACCTTAAACTCACACCTTACACGACAATATGAGGATTAAAAACTATCATGGTAAAAGATTAAACAAAAAATATAAACACTTTGTTTTAAAAATGCACTTACAACGTTTTAAAGAAGCTGAAGAAAGTAAAATGCTAATATAAGCAGAGAACAAATGATTTGAAATGTGTATTTTACATGTAATTACAAAACTGTTTTATTATTATTATTATTATTATTATTATTATTTAAACAATGTTTACATTTAATAAATATTTTTCTTTGTTCTTTTTTGGAATTCAGTAACATTAATGTTTTCTCCTACATACATTACAATCTGTAGCATTCTTATTTTCAAGGTATTAATTGCTGTTTTAAGAATCTGTTTAAATAAATTCTTATTTTTACCTCTTTGTACAGCATAAAAGTGTTTGTTCTCATCAAGCTCTTTGTCGTATTGTCCTAGTGTTCCCAGAGAAATAATAAGGCTGATAAGAAGTCAGTACATTGCACCCAGAAAGTATTCACAGTGCTTCATTTTTCCCACTTTGTTATGTTACAGCCTTATTCCAAAATGGATTATATTATTTTTTCCTCCTCAAAGTTCTACACAAAATTCCCCTTAATGACAAGTGAAAAAAGATTGTTTGGATTTTTTGCTAATTTATATTTTTTAAAAATCATGTACATAAGTATTTACAGCGTTTGCTCAATACTTTGTTGAAGCACTGTTGACAGCAATTACAGCCTCAAGTCTTTTTGAGTATGGTGCTACAAGCCTGACACACCTATTTCTGGGTGGTTTCTCCCATTCTTTTTTTCAGAACCTCTCAAGCTCCATCAGGTTGGAGAGTGTCTGTGCACAGCCATTTTCAGATCTCTACAGAGTGGTTTAATCAGGTTGCATTCATCTTTCCCTCGACCCTGACTTGTCTCCCAGTTCCTGCTGCCACCACCATGCTTCACTGTAGGGATGGTACTAATCGTCACACATTCAGGCCAAAGAATTCAATAATTTTGTTTCTCAGGGTCAGATTTCTTAAGGTGCCTTTTGGCAAACTTCAAGTGGGCTGCCTTTTACTGAGGAGTGGCTTCCATCTGGCCACTCTACCATACAGACCTTATTATGGAGTGCAGCAGAAATGGTTGTTCTTTTGGAAGGTTGTCCTCCTCTCTCAGCAGAGCAGTGCTGAAGCTCTGTCAGAGTGACCCTTGGGTTCTTAGTTACCTTCCTGACTAAGGCCCTTCTACCCCGATCACCCAGACTGGCTCGGCAGCCAGTGGTGGTTCCAAACTTCCATTTATGTATGATGGAGGCAACTGTGCTCATTGACGTTCAGAAAGTTTTGCTACACCCTTTCCCAGATACAATCCTGTCTCGGATGTCTACAGACAATTCCTTGGACTTCATGGCTTGGACTTGAAGGATTTTCAGTGGAAACAGGATGCCCCCAAACTCAATTTTGAGTGTCATGGCAAACACTGAATAATTATGTAGATGTGATTTTTTTTAAATAAATTTGCAAAATTCCATAGAATATTTTTTCACTTTGTCATTATGGGGTATTGTGTGTAGAATTTTGAGGGGAAAATGAATGTAAAATGACATAAATTGAAGGGCTATGAATAGTTTAATCGATGCACTGTATCTCTCAGGGCTTCGACAGGCCCAACCTTTCACAGACATCTTGTCTTGTCTTGACTATCTGAAAATGGTGATTAGCCATATATTACATATTATGTACAAAGAGATAAATAGAAGACACTTAATGACCGGTGCATAAATTCTGTTTTGCAGGCCCAGAAAATAATGGCATCTGAAAGCTCTAAAGGAAAACACAGTGTTCAAATAGAGAAGGAAATCACTAAACTCAGACTGGAAAATGCTAATCTGAGAAAGGCTCTTGATGAACTGTCTTCTCAGAGGTGTAGGCAATTTGACTCTGAAAGCAACGAGGTTTTATTAAAGGTAAATATCCAGACCATCACATTTTTGGAGAGTTTACAAAAATAAGGAATGTGTGTTCATGTACTGGAAACAGGATCAATCAGTTGCAGGGGAAATAATTGTCCGTACAGTTCTGGGGACTAACCATCAGAGGTTATGTTTGTTTTCTATGTGTCTATTTTAGGTTTTTTACTACCTTCCAAAACAGGCAGAAGGTAGATTGGCTACTTTTTTTTTTTATTTGAGTGATGTGCAAGTGTGAAACTCTGGTAATGGGTTATTGATTAAAAGGCTGCTGGCACCACCACCATCAAGTTGCCCCCTAAGCAAGGCCGTAAACGCAGACTGCACTGTATTCAATTACATTGCACAGTGAAATGCCATGGTATTGGTTGACACCAATCTTTCTGTTTTTTAAAAGAGAATTCTTGCCCTGGAGACCGTAAGAGAGGAAAATTCCCAACTGATCTTGGCCAGAGATCAGGAAATTGCTTCCCTTAGGCAACAGATTCGGTCTGACAGCACTGATGTTGTGACCAGCCTTCAGGCTCAGCTCAAACAGCAAAAAGATGATGCTGAAACTAAAGCAAGACTTTTTCAGTCACTGAAACGGGAGACTGAGAAGGTCAAGAAAATGATGATGGCTGTCTCGACTAAATGCCAAAACCTACAGATCAGAGAGAACCAGGTAAAGGTAGCTCATACACACACAACCTTAACCATGAAAATGATCTAGATGATCATTTTACCTAATAGTTTTAGCAGTTTAAAGGCTCAGTTCAATTTCAGATGGGCCATTTGAGATCAGTTGCATTTAGTCAACATGACAGCAGAGGTGAACAGATTAATCTGCTAGTAAATAAAGCTAGCTCACTGTCATCAGCTAAATTAGCAGGGCCTCGTTGACCCCTGTTCTCACAGACTAAGCTCATCATGTCCTGATGCATATGCCAGGCTGGTTGATGGCACCGGCATAAATTTCTATTATGCCACCTAAGCATGGCCATTCAATTTACAACTGCAGTAAACTGCATTACTGTACCTGTACTAAGTAATGACAAAGTTGAATCTATCTGTAAAATAATACAAAAAAGTTATTGTGGGTTAATAATTTTGATATTATTGACTGCATTGTGTAGGTTTTTATTCATTACAAAAATTCTTATAATGTCCAAAGCCTAATCAAGAACATTGTTGAATATTATTAATTACACGGCAGTATTTTGTTTTTAAGAGTGTTAATGTAGACTCCAAGAACACTGCATCCATACAGGATCAGCTAAAAGATGTAAGTGTAATGTCCTTATTCACAGACCCATTTCTGGTACTCATGCGATCACAGAATAACCTTTTCCCTCCTGTTTGCTGTTGAGAAGGCACTGAAGAAGAACCAGCTGTGGTTTATATATGATCAGCAGAGGGAAGCCTATGTTAAAACAGTGCTTGCAAAGTTACATCAGCTCTACCAACAATTAAATCAGGCCAAAGAAGCCCTGAAGCAGAGAGAGGAAAGGACACATTCGCAAGGTGTGTTGGTAATAAATGAATAAACCAAATTGTATCAGAGGCTGGAAGAAAAGTTAGTGGAACCTTTTGCGATTGTCTGGATTTGAATGCCATGGCAGACGCGCATAGAAAATCGGGTTCCACATCAGAGCTGGCTTTGTTCAGGTACTTTCTAAACACAGCACCAACAGTCTAGACTGTTAGGAAACTTAAATAGATCAAATTAAATTTAGAATGCAATTATACTGTAATATGTACAGAGGAAAATCAGTGTAGCAATAACTGGATCCTAATGAAAAGATTTACACCCCTCCTAATTTGTTTCAAATGTTTTAGCTTCACTCATAAATAACAGGTTTTTGATAAAATTCTTCGTCTTTCTTTTCCAGTAGGGCAGCAGGCGACAGAGACAAAGCAGCAGTATGGGAAACGTGTAGGTGAGCCGGAGAAAGGTCGAGACGCAAGGCAGCAAGCGATGACCGAGCACTACCAAGGCAGGAAGGAGCTGGATGAGGAAGAGCTTAGGTCTGCAGAGCTTCTGCAACAGGTAGATGTATGTGTAATACAAGATGTTTAGCCAATTGGGCAATGCAATAATGTACCTGAGTGGAGGAGTGGACGCGGAATAACATAAATAAATCCCAATACACTTTGGAGAAGGATCAGAAAGACGGTTATTTATCCACCCCCAGATTCAAGCATCTGCCAAAGAGCTAAAGGAAGCACAGCATGATAATCAGTCTCTCCAATGGCAACTGAACACACTTTTGAAAGAGCTGCGAAAAGCCAATGAGAAAGTGGCAAGACTAGAATCTGAGGTAAGAGACAAGCTGGCACAGTACACCCAAGTGAAGTAATTCAGTCGATTAACCTGATACATTGTGGGCTGCAGAGAGCCGAGAAAGAGACTCCACCAGAATTAACTGCCAGTGGGAAAGCAGAGAAAACATCCAGGGAACAGCCACAGAGCTTTTCATCACCCGCAAGAGAATGCAGTCTCCTGGAGGAGAGTTTTCTGGAGTGTCCTCATTGCAAAACTCAGTATTCAACTAGTCGCCATAGAGAGCTTTTGGTTCATATGGATGAGTGCTTGGATTAAGTAGATGTGAGCAATCGGTTGTGTCAAGTAGTGTCGATTTGACATATGTATCCATTTATCCATTTGTTAGGCTTTTAACAAAATTTCAAAAGTTCACATACTCTGAGTAAGTGTTCGATGACAACAGTCAATGAATGATTAAAGAAAAATGTTTTGTTTCTTTCCTACCATCATATGCTTGGTGTTTTGCTTAAATATAGCCATCGTTGTGCATTCAAACAGCAATTTTCTGGTCCTCTGGTGGCGATAGCAGAATTGGAATTGGTAACCAAACAAATTTAGCATAGATTTGATGTTGAACGCCCTTCCCGACGCAGCCCTCCTATTTATCCGGGCTTGGGACCGGCACTACAATGCACTTGCTTGTGAATCTTAGAGGCTATAGCGGCACACAGCAAACCAGCAATGCCGATATTCGAACCTGGGAGTTTAGACTCTCGACGCTGATGTGGAGTGGCAGCTGGGGCAACCATGACATTCTTCATTTCTAACATGTACAGCTTTAATGATAATGGTGGTGGAAAATATGTTCATGATCCAAGTGCAAATATTAAAGAAAGCCTTTGTAGGTTATACAGACACATGATAACAGTAATGTATTTACCCACCAGATTAAGTGCTACTCTGAGTGCTTTTTTAAACACCTCTGTTGTCAAGGAAGTTTTTTCTGACTGTTGCCACAGAGAGACTGTTGTGGGTCCGAGTAATGCATTCAATAATCCAGCAAACTGTACTGTGTTTAGCACAACAGAAAGCTTGAGATTATTTGTTGATCTGCAGAGCTGGAAGGTACTTTTTAACGCAATTACAGACACTACATTTGTTATCAACACAGGACAGTGATAAGGTTTGATTCAGGCAGGTCTTGTTGAACTTGGCAAACAAATGCACGAAAAAAGGAAGTCGTGATTCATGTGCTGTTTAAAAGACAGGCGGGGCTATATGAGAGACATGTCACAGAGTCATCAGGTGAGCTCAAAGAGCCAGTTCATTTCACAAAGAAGAAGGATGTTACACTTCACTCACTCAGCACATCACCCATTTACACAGAACTTCTCTTACTTCACCTTTTTCTCTGATCTACGTCATACCCACTGGTTGGTGACCATGACAGAGACTTTGGTTCTAATAATGATCTTTGTAGTCTCAGTGGTTGGCAACCTTGGTGCATTTCTTCTGGTCATCCAAGAGAGAAGATTGACCAACAATCTTCTCTTTACCCTGAACCTCTTTGTTGCTGATCTTTTGTTCGTCAGCACTGTTCCCCTTGTCATAAGCGTGAGATGGACCAAGGCATGGAAGCTTGGCTCGGTTGCCTGCCACGTAGTGATGTACTTCATCAGCTTGAGCGGTACGGTCACTATTACTACTTTGGCTGCCATCAGCATTGAAAGACTGTTGGGCATTCTAAAGATGGAGATGACACAAAACCTTAATCCCAGATTGGCAACATGTGTGCTGTTTCTGATCTGGCTTTTCCCTGCTATTGGGTTGTTGCCTTTATCTTTGTTCTCGAAGGTGATACAAGTTGTCTTCCACAACCAGGTCAGTATTATAATGATTATCTATGTCTTTCGTGCTGGCCTAAAAAAGTTCAAGAGGTTCTGTTTTTGTTCACAGAGAGAATTCCATGTATGCACTCTTGTATGGCCACATTTGGCGGGCGAGATCGTGTGGAACACTATGTTTATTATATTAGGTTTCCTGTTTCCAGGCGGGAGCATTGTAATCAGTTACAGTAAAATTCTAAAGGTAAAACTTTTTGACTTTTTTTCTGCTATGATACTTTACCATTATTGAAATGTGAAATAAAATCTGAATACATTTGTCGTTGTGACAAATCAAACATCTCCCAAAGATGGACACAATACAGCCAGGGAAAAGAATAAGCATCACCACTTCTGTAAATTGTAAACCTTAAAAAAACCCTTTAATGATAATTTTATGTACCCTTTATTTTATGCTCTCTAATTTTGTGTTCTCTATTTTTTCTATGACTGAATATGCAAACAAGACGATGTCATCTTAAAGCAGTTTTACCTTTCCAAAAGCTTGACAAAATAAAAATGAAAAATGCGAGAATAGAAAAATACAACAAATAAAATGGATTAGAAAGATCCAATGAATGTAATAATATATCAGCAAAAAACTTGTTTTTTGTTCATGCTATTATTTTAGTACCCTTCCCCCTCATCTGAATTGTGTTGCTTCAGTGTTTAATGTTCAGCTGGTAGCCCCAAACACTTCCTTCTACCACTCATAACAGTTTCCACTGCCTCTGGAGACGCTTTGAAGTAATCTTCATGTACTGTGCCCCAAGATGAAATGTGTCACGTTGAAAACAGATGGCTTGTGAAAAATTGTCTCTTTTTTTAACCACAGATCCGACAGGAATCCAAAAGAAGATTCCACACATCCACTTCACCGAGGCACGGGCTATCAGGTGCAGTGTCTAGACAGGACTACAAACTTTTCAGAACAGTGCTTATTCTTATGATATCATTTTTCATCATGTGGGCACCTATCTTTATCTTTTCTTTTCTCATACTCGTAAAAAACTTTGAAGTCCATATATCCATCACTTCATCCATGTTCTTCTGGGTGTTCACCTTCACTATGGCTAACTCAGCCCTTAACCCTGTTCTATACAGCATATACAAGTGGAAGCATAGGTGGCAAAGGGTTTGCTGTGCTATAGAGGTCACACCAGGTTAAATTACTGATTCTAAAAGAATACCAAGTCTTATTTTTTCAGTAGTTAATATGGATATTGAAAATCATCATCAGTGACCTAATTACCAATATTATCCCAACATTTCAAAAAAACATTTAGATTTAAAAATACAGTTTTCAAATAAGATTTAATGTGGCAAAATTAGAACATGTTATCATTTTTTATGGGAACATAATTTCCTCTCTTTGTTATGGTCAATAAAGGGTGTCGAGATTTCTTTATTGAAAATAAAAAAGCTTATGTACTTATTGTGTATATCTTTCTGTCCACCTATCAAACGCCAACCTAATTAAACCCTATCAATAAACTTTAGAATGAAACTTTGGAGTCAAAAAAGGGTCAGAAACATTTTGAAATTGCAAAACAACAGTCAAAGATGTAATGAAAGTCGTAACTGTGTTTGAGCAACTGCATGAATTTCAAATAAATTCACAAATGAAGAATAAATATTTATAATACATATAAATATTTTTTAAATGTGTATTAAAGATTAGCATTTGTATATCAAATGTTGTGAATGTTGGGTTCCAAATTTAACAGGTTGCTGTAACAAAAACACATGCTCACCTCGCCTGCTGCTTGTGGGAAACTCTTTTGGCTGTTGCGGATTTCTAACCCTGTTTTCACAGCTGATTGATGGGCCAGTAGTAAAGCTTTACCTCAACCTATTAGATTACAAGCTTTATTTAACAAATCACAGCACTGATGTGTTGCTGACACTCCACTTTGACATGCTGCTGTGACACAGCCATGGCAGTTAATATATATTAAATTGGCTCACAGTTAAGATGTTTATGGCATCGGGCATCTTTTAACACCAAAAACTTTCATTTAGAATGGACATGCTTTTTTTTTACTTCAATCTGGCTTTTGGCTGACAATTCATGAATGGCTGTTCATGTTGAAACAAAGGATTAGTTATCATGTAATATACACAGACATCCAGAGTCATTACCTTCATGGACAGTTTGTGAAATGTATTTCTCATTAGGATCCCTGTAAAAACGTGTCTGTGTGCTTTGTGCAGTGAATTAGAAAATGCTGGATTTCAGTAAAAAGTCAGGAAAAGTGTTGATAATGCCATTTAAATGCTAAATAATGCTTGCATGAATGACAGTACATACATATAGGTGTAACATGGGTATAGTGTTATGAACTGGTCTGGATAAGTGGTTTAATAATGTAATGGAGATAAAGTGTTTTAGCCTAAAAGGAAACCAGATGAAAAGAGTCATCTCATATATACTAGAGAAGTTTATATGAATGTGTGAAATGGTATACAGTACTGTATATAGGTGTCAAAAGAAACTCGGGTGCTGTTAACAAATCTATTCACAAATGAAATGCTATTTACAACAGATTAAATAAAAAGAAAAAGCAACCAATGTTCACACACAAACACTCAAAACACAAAAAATAATGAGGTCCAGTTGTGTACCTTAATACTCTGGGGACACAGACTTTCACTGTGCTGTCCGATTGGTTCCACATGATCACTCAGTTTATCATGGGAAATGCAGTTTACCATTACAGTCAATGTTATTGCCAGAAACCGCTGACAGAGGTGGGATTTTTGAAAGTAGCCAATCCAGGAGCGTTATTAATTTCTCCTTGCTGTTTATTGGCTGCTGCTCTGTGGCACATCTTCAGAGGTTTTGGAAGCATATTCTGGATTTTATCTTTGAAAAAGAAAAAAAAATCTGGTTTTTCACAATTCACGGATGCAAAAGTTGGGGGTTTAATGTACCTTTTTGATATGCATGGAATTGCTAGCCATGGTGCTGATTATGTCCTGATGATGTTTTGGGTACGGTCATGCCCAGTGAAACAATTGCCCACATTATCACCAGACCCAAGGCAACAGGGCAAACAAGCTATAGTGGGAAGAAAAACACAACTATTGTTTTATCTGAAACAGTCTCTAAATGTCCAACACTGGTGGGAAATTGTCTTCTGCTTGCATCTATTAAAAAGCGCCAAGTGGACAATATCTTCCTCTCTATCAAGAATAACAAGCAGCCTCTTGGTGCTCTTAGCTAGGGGTTTTCCCCAAGTTTGCTCAAGAACAGAATTAAAAAAATGAATAAAGACTTTTTGGAAAAGGCAGAGTGAAGCTTTGCTGCAGGGTGCCTGTATGGTATCCCTGTTAGACTTGTTGTGGTGCCTTGTTGTCATTTTGCTTTGTGTTATGTCTGTGTCACACTCAGACATTGGAGTAAGAAAAAGCTGGAGATACGATACTTTTAAAAAAAAGAGAGAATTGCAGGCAAGTGGGCATGCCTAGGCAATAGTTCTATTTTGTCTGTGATCGAGCCACACCCATTTAGTCAAGAAGCACTGATTAAGGTACACATTCCCTCAACTTTCCTGGCAGGTAAGATGGAATAAGGCTAGTTTTGACTTGCAAGCGTAGTATGATGCAGTCATGTGGGACCAGCTGTCATTACCCCCCTCTCACCACCCCTACATATTAAGGGTTAGGTTACAGTGGGGCAAAAAAAAATATTTAGTCAGCCACTGATTGTGCAAGTTCTACTTGGAAAGATGAGAGAGGTCTGTAATTTCCATCATTCAACTATGAGAGACAAAATGAGGAAAAAAATCCAGGAAATCACATTGTAGGACTTTTAAAGAATTTATTTGTAAATTATGGCACCTGTTTGACATCATTACCTGTATAAAAGACACCTGTCCACAGCCTCAAATAGTCCAAACTAAACCATGGCCAAGACCAAAGAGATGTCGAAGGACACCAGGAAATTTTTTTTTAGACCTGCACCAGTCTGGGAAGAGTTAATTTACAACAGGCAAGCAGGTTGGTGTGAATAAATCAACTGTGGGAGCAATTGTAAGAGAATGGAAGACATACAAGACCATTGATAGTCAAGATCTCATGCAAGATCTCATCCCGTGGGGTCAAAATGATCATGAGAACGCTGAGCAAAAATCCCAGATCTACACGGAGGGAACTGATGAATGACCTGCAAAGAGCTTGGACCAAAGTAACAAAGGCTACCATCAGTAGCACACTATGCCGAGAGGGACTCAAATCCTGCAGTGCCAGACATGTCCCCCTGCTTAAGCCAGTTAATGTCCAGGCCTGTCTGAAGATCATATGGATGATCCAGAAGAGGATTGGGAGAATATCATGTGGTCAGATGAAACCAAGATAGAACTTTTTGTAAAAAACTCAACTCATCGTGTTTGGAGGAAGAAGAATGCTGAGTTGCATCCCAAGAACAGTATACCTACTGTGAAGCATGTTGGTGGAAACATCACGCTTCTGGGCTGTTTTTTGCAAAGGGTACGGGACGTCTGATCCATGTTAAGGGAAGAATGAACATCAGTGAGAGCATTGAAGATGGAACATGGCTGGGTCTTCCAGCATGACAATGATCCCAAACACACAGCTCGGGCAATGAAGGAGTTGTGCCGTAAAAAGCATTTCA
>JAYDZG010000012.1:3935935-3947685 GCA_034509265.1 Microcambeva bendego
CTGGGTCTTCCAGCATGACAATGATCCCAAACACACAGCTCGGGCAATGAAGGAGTTGTGCCGTAAAAAGCATTTCAAGGTCCTGGAGTGGCTCAGCCAGTCTCCAGACCTCAACCCCATAGAAAATTTGTGGAGGAAGTTGAAAGTCCATGTTGCTGCACGACAGCCTCAAAACATCACTGCTCTAGAGAAGATCTGCATGGAGGAACGGGCCAAAATACCAGCTACAGTGGTTGCAAACCTGGTGGAGACTTACAGGAAAGGTTTGACCTCTGTCATTGCCAACAAAGGTTATGTTACAAAGTATTGAGTTGAACTTTTGGTATTGATCAAATACTTCTTTTCCACCATATTTTACAAATATTTTTTATTAAAATAAATCCTACAATGCGATTTCCTGGTAGGAAAACTTGCAAAATAAATGGCTGACTAAATACTTTTTTGCCCCACTGTATATTGTATGACCTGAATGTGTAGATAACAAGACACAGACTTGGTGATAGCGTCTATAAGTCTTTTCTGATGGAATGGTGGTTCTGCTGTTGTGAGAAGGGAAACAAACAGATTAAAGATAGAATACAATTTAGGGGATTTTTATCCTTTTGGGGGAAAACAGTGTTACAGACACAGGTTAGTAAACCTGATGCCACCCGGGTTTCAGTATATTTCACAATCAATATCAAAACCTCAACCATTAGCAGAAGAATCATACGGCCATCATATCTGGTTAAAATGCAATGCTTTATCATTTATAAGGCATTCTAAATAAATATATAAAATACCCTATGACACAAAGATCTAAAAAGTCTGCTAATAACAACTTGCATTGGTGCTTGGGTAAACAGAAACGAAGCATTGGTGTGGCAGGTGGTGTTGCTGGCAGACAGCCTCAGATAACAGTCAGCACTTCATTTGCCATGTTCTTGTGCCTCTAAATGTTATCTTTTGCCAGTGATTTCCTCAGACCTGGCTGACTACAGATGGTGAACTGGCTAAAATGATATTTCTACATTCTATCAGTGCTGTCATTTCTTAGTTTTAAAGATTTGAGTAAACAAGATGGGAGTATAAACTCTCAGCCCAAAGGAGCATGACTTGAATTACACTATGTCTGTTGATTGTATGCGATACGTCATTAAGACCCTGATTGCAAGCATTTTTTTCTTTTTATGTGGAGGTGCCTCAGGCATAATGGCAAATTGCAGTTCGTAGTATTAGTGCATAATCAACAATCATAAACAATACACATGCCACAAAGAGGAACATGTCATGTCAAATCTGTCTTTTGGGCAAGACTCCATAAGACATTGCTTTTATATTTCCAGAAACAGTCAGAGAACAAAGAACAACTCATTCAATTAGTATGAAAGAGATATATCTGCGATGGACTGCACCCTATCCAGGGTGTTACCGTGTGCCTTGCACCCGTGGAAGAGCTGGGATAGGCTCCAGAACCCCAACATGACCCTAATTAGAATAAGTGGTATAAGACAATGAACTGATTTTTTATATTTCCCCCCTTTGTGGTGCTGTTATATTCTAGAAACAATTCTCCCAGAATATCCATGTTTTACTGGCTCTGTAGACAAATTATAAAGAAAATATTTAAATGTAGAGATAAATTAGTTTCCTGTGGTGCAATGGGAAACATCTGCTTCAGTATTTCAGGCATCCACATTAAACATTTCAGATTTATTAGGGAAAAAAACATTTCCGTTGGGGGTTGCCACAGCTGCATTATTGACTTGGCATAATTTTTAAACTGGATGTTCTTCCTGACACAACCCTCTCTATTTATCCGGGCTTAGAACCGGTACTACGATGCACTGATTTATGTATCCTAGTGGCTAGCTACCTATAGGACAACTGAGTGTCTACAGCTAGCCTGGCTTCATGTTTTAGACTGCAGGAGGAAACAAAAGGAAACTCTTGCAGACACAGGGAGAACATGCAAATGACATAAAAAGGACCAAACTGTCTTTCTGGGATGAGACTGAACTACTACCCACTGAACCACTATGCCGCCCGTCAGCTCCAGCTGAGAACTGGATCCCAAAATAATGAATGTCTTGCAAGCTGTAGCGATTAAAATACTGGACTAGCAAGAAGGTTGCTGGTTCAAAACCCAGCCTTGCCAGGTTCCTGTTGTTGGCAAGGTCCTTAACCAATCAATTGCTCACTGTTAAATGCTAAAAACTTGTAATGTAATGATTCTGGTGGTACAAGACCCCCCATGACATTGATCAAGATGGCGTTATTGGTGAAAATAGCATATTCAACGTAATACACAGACTATTATTACGTTTAATGTGTGTTCATATTATAAACACGATTAATAGCCCGCTATCCATTTGAGCAGTTTTAACGGCTGACAAAACGTCCGTTAGTTTTTAAATTTGAATTTTCAAATTTCTCAATTTCGCGGGAAATCCCTACCTCCAGCGCGTGCCGTGCGGAGCGGTCGCTTGGTTACGCAGCAGACCCCCACCATACTAAAGAGAAAGCGTTTTGAGGCGTGGCCGTGGAGGAGAGGGACAGAGGGTCTGAGAGGGATTTAATACCCGCTGGTTTGATATCCGAGCGCGTCCACCTGCTTCTCCACACCATCTTCATCGTCGTGGTGTTTTTTTTTGCTCAGTCTTATTTGCGGATAAGGAGTCGTGATCAGAAGACTTCCCGAGTGCGACGTTGCGACAGGAGAACCGAAGACACGACTGAATCGTGTACTGTTGGATGGTCGGGGATACCGACTGCGCGGGTCGGAAGAGGACTGACTCGTTAACGCGGGACTGGTTAAGATGTGGAGGTTGCGCAGACTGTCGGTTTTCCTCTTCGTGTTGTTGTGTGTGTCAGTAACGGAGGGCAAGAGGCGGATGCCTCAATGTCCCGCGAGCTGCACGTGCACTAAAGATAACGCGCTGTGCGCGAGCAGCTCCTCCATTCCGCACAGCTTCCCTCAGGACGTCATTTCACTGTGAGTGTCTGAGATAAAAATGGCTATATCTGAGGGGGTGGTGATGGGGGAAGGGGGTTTTATTGTTGGACATTGCATGAGATATCCGGACTGTTCGACTATTTAAGAGAGAAAACGAGAAGCTTTTGAAGTCACATAATTTTGTAAAAAATATGCATAAATGATGGCTATAGCTTCATCACGGGATTTAAAACACATACAGATGTAACCGTGGGTGGCCGCGTGGGAAGCGCTGTCGCCTGGCAGTAAGAAGGTTCTGGGTTCGATCTCCAGATGGGGTGATCCAGATCCTTTCTGTCTAGAGTTTGTACGCTTTCGGGGCTCAGGTTTCTTCCCCACAATCTAAAAACATGCCACCAGGTTCATTGGAGACACGAGATTGTCCTGTACGTAACTAACGGCTAGGATGCATGAATCGGGTAAATAGGAGGATCGCGTCAGGAAGGGCATCCAGCGTAAAAACTATGCCAAGTCGATAACGCTGGACCATGATCCGCTGTGCCGACCCCCAATGGGAGCAACCGATCCGATTTAAACGATTATACTCTAGATTCTAATTGGCCTAGTCAGTGAAGCTACTGCATGTTTTGGGGAAGTTCGAGAGGGTAACACAGGAAGCCCAAACAGAGAGAATGTTAAATTTGTAGATTTCGAATGGATTGGAGAACCAAACCTGGCTCTATGGGGCCAGACCTGTAAAGCCATGCCACCCTTTTATGTCCTAATGGATATCAATTATTAACATTATTCACATTATTAAATGGACCGATGTCCTGTCTGGGATATATTACTGCATCGCACCCAGCGGTTCTGGGTGCTACCCAGAAAACGTAGGGTCTTTTTTATGTATTCCATTGTAGAGTTCCCAGAGTTCATGTAATTTATGGCAGGAAGCTTTTGTTTTCTATGACTGTAGCCTACTTCACCAAAACACAGACCACAATGCACGAAACGACCAAGCAACAGTGAATCTCTCACACATGGAAATTGTTATGAACACGATCAACTGCCAAAACAAAAATTGTCATGAAATGAGAACACACACTGTTCAGTCGTGTTTATGTAACAACGTTGGGTAATTCTGTCCTTTATATTAAGGCAATTTTTATATTAGAAATCCTAGCATGCAGTTACGAATCATTGGGTTTTATGGAGAGCGGTGAGAATTAGGAGTTTGATATTTTGGCAGTAGGTAATCTTCTAGAACTGTTCTACTGTATTCATATAATTAATCCAAAAAGCTAATTAAACCACTACTAACCCATGTTTTTCCCCCTTTCCCCCATTTTGTTCTCCTTTAAGATCTTTTGTGAAGTCTGGCTTCAGTGAAATCGCCAAGGAGAGCTTCATTCACACACCTGCACTGCACCTGCTGTAAGATTAAGACAATAAATGTAGTTCTGAAATTCACTGATCCAACAATGAAAATGTATCACTGAGGATGTTGGCCAAGTACTAGATAGACATTTTTGCCTGTTTGTATCATAGTAGGAAGCAATGCAGACATAAATTGCACACAGTTCGAGTTGAGCTCAAAACTTTCATTTGTAGTGACAAACATTTTGCCTACATACTCAACTTTTATAAACTTGAGTTCATTTAGCAGTAAGCATGTTGTCAATGACAGAACAAAGACAGACACGTTGCTATCAGAAGACATTCTCGACATACACATTAGTATAGATTATTATACTTTGAGGTCCCTGGAGACGTTTGAATACATCTTCTGAATCAAAGTTGTGGAAGAAGTTAGAAGACCAAACATTTTTAACCTATACCAATGATAAAACAGTGACACTTGTACTTTTTTTATAGAAAATTGTTAGATTCATCTTTTTGGTCTTTTGCCTGGTCGTTAGAGAACTGGGCCACTGAAGTGGCCACGAGCAAGGCACTCAACCTCTAACTGCTCCCTTGGCACATGTGCTCAATGCCCCCTAGTGTTCACTAGTGTGTATATGTGTTTCCCTGCACGGATTGGGTTAAATTAAAAGGACAACTGTTTCTAAAAAGTCTAAATTCCAGTCAAGTGTTTCCAGAATAAAATAGAAGAATAGAATATCCTTTATTTGTCATAACACATATACAGATGTACAGTACAACGAAATTCTTTCTTCGCATATCCCAGCTTGTTTTTGGAAGCCGGGGTCAGAGCGCAGGGTCAGCCATCGTACGGCGCCCCTGGAGCAGTGAGGGTTAAGGGTCTTGCTCAACGACCCAACAGAGGCTGTAGAGCAGAGCTGGGATTTGAACCGCCAATCTCTAGTTGATAGCCCAAAGCTCTACCCCACTAGGCTACCACTGTTCTATGCTTGTGCCATCTAACACCAGAGCATCCTGATTTTGTACTAAAAGACTCGATTCACTAATGATATTTTGCTCATCAGTCTTTTTACAGCCAACATCTTTGACTCCATAAATGAGGATGCATTTCTTGGTCTTCCACATTTGGAATACTTGTAAGTGATTCATTTGGAGAAATACTTTCTATGATGCACCTTTAGGAATAGCATATATGAAATGACCACTGTGGTTTTTTTTCTTTTACAGATTTATTGAAAACAATCAAATCAAGTCCATATCACCTTATGCCTTCCGAGGGCTCAAGTCCTTAATACACTTGTAGGTATCATACAGAAAATAGCCATACAGTCACTTCAATCTAAAAAAAATATAGGATACCTATTGTATAGTTAATTCAGTGCCAAGACTGTATTGTTTTTAGATGAATTTTGTGGTCAGATTGGTTTAATTAAGATTTTTATATTATTATTATTATTATAAAATCTTACTCACAAATCTAAGTGGAATCAAACATTTACTAACTCTCTCTCTACAGGAGTCTTGCCTACAACAACCTAGAGACTCTACCAAAAGATCTTTTCAAGGGAGTGGATACTTTAACAAAAGTGTATGTATTGTTTTAAAAAATATATATGTTTAACTTTATGTTTATGTGAGCTTTCGGACATTATCATTACTGGTTTGTGTTGTTCAGGGATTTGCGTGGAAATCTATTCAGCTGTGACTGCAAATTAAAGTGGCTGGTGGACTGGATCTACCACACAAACGCAACAGTAGACCAGATTTACTGCAACAGCCCGGCGTCCTATCAGGGAAAGAAAATCAACGATCTGACCCCGCAGTCATTTGACTGCATAACTACAGGTCTGTTATTATTATGCATTACACATTAAAATACAAAATGTTTCTGTAAGAGTTTATTTCCAAAGTGCCTCACATGTTGAACAGCCTTTTTGGATCAACCTACCTGTGAATCAGACTTTTCCAACATGAAAATAATATAATTGCATAATAAATAACATATAATAAAATATGTTCACCTTTACTGATGAACACTTAGAATAAGGTTTGTGTGACTATTGCTTGCCATGTAAAAATTATAATGGAATTGAACAACACTACTCATTTTGCTTAAACACACAAATAGTAAATATAAAAATATGCCAATTTTGAAGTGGTCTTGAAGAGTGTGTGTGTATATATACAGTTATGGAGTTATATTTATATAATATATGTTTATATATAATATCTAGTTATGTTTTATTATACATATATAACATGATTGTGGAATTAGTAAATTATCTTTTGTTTCATCCTTCAGATTTCTCACTGCTAAGGTCTCTCAAGTTCCAGTCCATTTCAGTAGAAACATTTACCTTCGGTGATGACCAGTTCGTGGTGTTTGCTCAGCCTTTTATTGGAAGATGTAGCTTCATGGAATGGGACCATGTTCAAATGGAATTTCGAAACTTCGATAATATAACGAGTGAGTGTTTGACCATGGGATACTAATTGCACTCTGAATATCTGTATGTACTCAACTGCATAGTAAAAGGTTAGAGAGCCATTTAAATTAGAGGCTGTGGCCATTTTAATCTCACCTGTTGCTGACACTTAATAAATACTTCACTAATAGTATGGTGGACAACTTGGCAGTAGAATGGATAATACCAAACTGTCCAGTAACTTCCAACTTGGCAGTGTCACATTATTCAGGGCTCTGTTCTTAGCTTTTTCACTCTACAAATATTTCGGGAAGGCATTCACTGTTACATACCACCTCAGGCTAACTGGATTCACTTAGTGAGCTTAAACTGCAGCATCTAAATGACCTGCCTTATAAAAACAACAAAATGCTATAATCCAAAAATACCTTCATTTCCCGAACAGGCACGTCCACGGTCATCTGCAAACCTCTTGTTATCGACAACCAGCTGTTTGTAGTAGTGGCTCAGCTCTTCGGTGGCTCACACATCTATAAACGAGACATCTCTGCAAACAAGTTCATCAAAATTCAAGACATCGACATCCTGAAAATCCGCAAGCCTAACGACGTGGAGGTGTTCCGCCTGGACGGCGACTCCTTCTTCGTCATAGCCGACAGCTCCAAAGCCGGCTCCACCACCCTGTACAAGTGGAACGGCAACGGTTTCTACTCGCACCAGTCACTGCACCCGTGGTACCGTGACACGGACGTAGAGTACCTGGAGATTTCCGGCAAGCCGCACCTGATCCTATCCAGCAGTTCTCAGCGGCCCGTTGTGTACCAGTGGAACAGGAGCTCCAAGCAGTTCGACCGGCGCACCGACATCCCCGAAATGGAAGACGTCTATTCCGTCAAGCACTTTCAAGTGAAAGGAGAGCTGTATATTTGCTTAACACGCTTTATCGGAGACTCCAAGGTGATGAAATGGGACGGCGCGATGTTTGAAGAAGTCCAGAGCATGCCATCAAGAGGGTCCATGGTCTTTCAGCCGTTCGCAGTGGAGAACTGGCAGTACGCCATCCTGGGAAGCGACTACTCTTTTACACAGGTGTACCGCTGGGATGCCAAAGAACGTCAGTTCATTCACTTCCAAGAGCTCAACATCCAGGCACCGAGAGCCTTCTCGCTGGTGTCCATTGATAATCGAGATTTCCTCCTTGCATCCAGTTTTAAGGGACAGACCAGGATTTATGAACATTTGATCTTAGACTTGAGTGATTAAGTGAAGAACAAGATTAGCAAAGGACCCAGATAAACCAGCCATACTCACCATCTTAATGGGGAATTGGGATTCAACCTGTGGTGATACTTCTGTGGGAAAGCGGGGCTTGAGAAGGGTAAACCAAACCTACCATCAATTTTAAGGTTAACTTAAACCCTTGAGATCTGTCATCATGGGGTAAATGCAGAGCCATATACAAGGTGAGGGTATTGGGATGAGAATTAAAGACCTTACTTTTTAACATTGGGTTACGTCATGGGTGGTTGTTGGGTTTTCAAAAAGGTGAAACTTCTTGGCTTTGTAGGGCGTAGGGCTTGAGATAAAAATAGTAATAAACCAAGATAAACCAGCCATGTTTACCAGCTTATAGGGGTATAAATGGGTAATACTTTTCCTGGCCTGCAGTTCTTTTATGTGATTTTGGTAGGCCGGCCACTCCTGAGAGGTACAACAGTGTTCCAAATTTGTGGACAATGACTCAGAGTCTCAGAGCTTTGGTGACTACTTTGTGATGCTTTCCATTCGGGTAGATTTCAAGACCTTTTAATGTACCACCATACCTGGTTCTAGATTCATCAGTTCATGCAGTAATCAATTACCGGGGTGCAAATACATTTTCATCAGCATTGTACAGTCCATATTGGGGGTGGGTACTAATAAATTACTGGTATTAGCCAGTTAAGTGGGAAGTAAATGCGGGGGGGATTTTTTAAAAAGTGCACATTCCAGCTATTGAGGAAAAGAAGAGGAACTGAAATAGGACATTGGTAGCTGTCAGTTTTGGGGTTTCTGTGAATGGAGAGAAAATAAGGGAGGGTACTGATGAGCCAGCTAAAGAGTGAAGGACTTGGGTAGCAAAAGACGTGCATGCCATGCCTTTACATAGGTATTAAGCACCTGGACATCCACCATCGCTTGAAATGTCCACCTTGTTAAGCCATGTTCTAACACGTAACTGAGTGTACTCTTTCTCATCACTAAGTTTCTGTGTTGACTAATTTTGATGAATATTGTAAAGTTAGCTACTGGATAACAAAAAACTTTTATTCTATTTATTATTCTTGTAAGAAGTAAATATACATAATGTTTTCACTTTATACTGTCTTTCCATTTGTATGTGGAATCTCTATTATGCTTTTTTTAAACACAACGGCCCACACCAGTGAAGATTTGATAGAAAAACATTTTGAAATACATGTATGACCCATAAACCTTAAACGATGCAACTCGAGACACATTTTCTGAGTAAATTCTGTACTAGAATAGTTAAGTGATTGTTTTAGTGGACCACGCTTCCATCACGACGCTCTGTTGGACAGTCTGCCACATTTGTATGCGATTCATCCTGCCTGCATAATATGGAAGCCAAAGGTCAAAACTGAAGCCATGGTTTTAACTTGGAATAATAATGTAATATCATTTTAAACACAATAAATGAAGAACTACACGTGTTAATCTCAGAACTAGATGAGCTTTTGTTTTCCATTATTTGATGATCAGAGTTTTGTATGTAGTATGAGGACACAAACAAAAATAGTATTTGTTCATGAATCAATCATACCAGGCAAAATAATACGACCCAGAATCTAATCTCATCTGTGAAGCACGGAGAAGGGAGCATTAGGACTAAGAAATGCTTTAGTGAATCGTGGTGATCCCACTTCTTGATTCTATTTTGAATCTATTGTTGCATTCATAACAGCGAGCCCTCTGATCCCTGATGCTCACATCTGTTCCTTTACCCTTGTGAGCTCATGCTAAGGTGATATACTAATTCTGAAGAAACCTGTATGGTTTTATGGACATTTGGTACCGTTGCTTTCCCTGATAGTAGCAGTACTGCATTTACCTTGATCCAAAGTGACTTACAAAACAGTTACAGTACACAATCTGAGCAATTAGGGTTAAAGACCTGGCTCACCCCAGTAGTCATCCTTTGAATTACAAGTCCTGTACCCTAACTACTAGGCCATGTCTGGCCCCAAATATAGCCTCAAGAGCACAACAGGCAATTATGAAGTAGGGCAAAAACACCATAAAGTCATTAGAAATAGCCCAGCAGGAACTCTCGTCAAATATTTGCACTACTAACACTGATTGTGTATGTTAATAAAAATGAGAGAAAGCCAATGATGAAAAAAGGTTGCCAGGGCTTTGGGGACCATATGCAATGGACAAAACAAAAGTGGTAGATGTTGAGGCAAAAATAAATAAAACCTGAGCAACACTAGACCCTCAAACTCACCCTCAGCTTTGAAACATGACACTGGAAGCATCATGGATCCTATGGATCATTCCAACAACACATTTAATGTAGAATCAAGAAGTTAGAAGATGCAACAAGATTGTCCAAGTGATGGACAAGTGTAGTGGCATAGTGCAAAGGGCCACCATCGCTCTAATCAGGTATTTAATAAAAAATAAACATTAATTAGTTCAGTCATTCAAAGAGTCCAACATGGCACTGAAGTACTGGTGCAATGTTTTTAAAACGACCTGATCAGGAGATCTATTATCTATTATCTATTACAAGACACCACACTCTGGACACACCTGCCACTCCAACTCCTGCATGTCATTACATAAGCCAGAGTAAAAAAGATAATGCATAACACCGCACCCACTCTACGTCTGCCGCCCTTAAACTGAATATGACAGATAATAAAGCCTAGAAATTCAGATTAACAACTCTCATGGCTTTTATGCACAAACAAGGTCTTCATTCAGTCTTCATGCAAATCTTTAGACCACTACTGCATGGCCCATATAAACCCTCTGGAACAATTTCGGTGGCCCTTAGGCACTGCCTGCTATTTCTTGGGTCGTCATGACTACGTTCTAGTAGACAATGCTCGTCTTGTGCTGCTTTCGATGAGGCATCCAAGAAGTTCATGTAAAATCTGTGAATTGGTCTCAACGTCGTTAAAGAGCAACACACTCGCCAAACCGCATTCACACGGAGCCGCGATCCGCTGTTGAGCTTTTTGTTATAGTGGTTACATCACAATGTAGCAAGAGGAAGAAAAAAAACGCCAATCACAGTCGTCACACCTATAGCTATAGCAAGGAAGGTGACGGAAATATGTGTCACGAGTTCAAATCTACGGCGTGGGTGCACACAATTCCTATCAATAATCAAATACAACCAAATACAATCATTTTTAATATGGTACATGTCTGTAATACAAAGCAGCTTATTGCAGATGTGGGGTTATAAAACAAGGAGTCATGACAAGCAAGCAATGTACAAACCTGAATTTCAAAAGAGTGGGTAAAAATGATCATTCAAAAGAAAGCAGTGATTTGTCTCTTTGAACTGATGATCGTAGCCTGTTATTGTCATGTTAAAATCAGCTCAAACTACCCCAAACCAAATGTGATCTAGGAGGGTGCATGTTTTGCTCATGTATTGATAAATGCAAGTCTCCTGAGTCTCCAAGGTATTCCTGAGCCCATGTGATAATAATGACAGAAGCATGGGACTTTTCACTCACTGCAACACAATCCAGGTACTAAAAGTGGATATGTTTGAACCCCCACTAAAAGAAGTAGAGAGAAGCAGAGAATAAGTATTAAGTATTTTAGTAGAGGGCGGCACGGTGGCTTAGTGTGTAGCACTGTCGCTTCACAGCAAGAAGGTCCTGGATTCGACCCCCGGGTGGGGCGATCTCGGTCCTTTCTGTGTGCAGTTTGCATGTTCTCCCCGTGGGTTTCCTCCGGGTACTCCGGTTTCCTCCCACAGTCCAAAGACATGCTACCAGGTT
>JAYDZG010000012.1:4011725-4022249 GCA_034509265.1 Microcambeva bendego
ATACAAACGTTGGACAACTGTGTGTTTAGTGTTCTCTACATGACACCCCATAAAAACATCAATAAAACTGTAATGTAATATTTGATTTATCTACTCATTGTAATCCCGAGCCTAACAGAATGTACTTGGAATGGAAAAAAGTCAAATATTTGGACATAAGCACATACTGAATTAGTTGTCTCTTTGTAACATTGAGAACGTCGTCACACAATGTTTTTAAAGGGATACTGAAATACTTGTGGTGTATCATCTTACCCAGCAGTCCTCACCCCAATTTCGCCTTGTACCGTGTCCTTCTTGTTTGCTTACACTAGCTGCACTGTACATCACACAAAAGACAACTGCTTAGCATTCGCCTTAACAAGTTTCATTTTCTTAGTAACATAGTATAGTAAGGATGCATATCCTGTGCTACTGCTTATTCTGCTTATAAAAGTGTGTTACTCTGAAGAGAAAAGATTGACACGAGATAATGAATTAAATATTTACGAATTAAAGATCACAGTCACAACCAATTACTACCAATGTTTTGCTCTCTTCAGGTCTAGACTAGGATGGATGGATGGACACTAATAATCCCAAAGGAAATTTAGAGGGAAAAAGTACACCCATTAATCCATAGGATTCACAAAACACTAAAACACACTCAAGCATGTAAAACCTACATGTAAAGAAAAATGCAGTAAAGTAGCATGATACAGAGCTACTCACGAAGACTATGAATTCCCTGGATTTCTTGTATTAAAAAAATGGCACCCAATTGAGAAGTCTCTATTTTGGTTAAAAGTAATGAAGTAGCAGAAGTTCAGTTACTAGAGAGTTAAGATGGCTTGTGGATGCAAAACATGACTATACCTATGAACAGAACTGATTCAAATGAATGTTGCAAGTGTTTGGTGTAGCTGGAGGGAGTAATTGGGAGACAATTTAAATGGTTTGCACATGTGTGTGAGATGTTTAACAGAGCAGGACCTAAAGAACTGACAAGTGACTGTTTTGTGTGCAGTGCTTTGGTTTTATTAATATGAGTATGAGTAATATTTTTAAATATCTGGGTGCCTTGAGGGACATTCGTCGTTCGTTACCCGTTTAGATAGCAAGTGAACTAATAGCTAATCTAATGCAGAGTAGTCGTTCTAGAGTATGAATGGATAATTATGTAGTGAAGTTTCATATGTGCTTATATACGCTTTCAGTATTATCATTTTTGCTTACATGGGTGGGACATTTCCTGTTCCAGCAAGACATGGCACTAATTTCGAACTAGCAAATTAGAATCTTAGCTCTACTACCAGTCACAGACATGTCTGGCTAACATCTGCTGTGTGGGACATCTGCTGATCAATGTGTATGATCTCTGTGTGAACCCACCTCATGCAGGTGAATAGAAGTGGTTGGCCAATGCACACATGGTGGGAGTGTGTTTGGTATAGCACTCCTCATGGCACAGCGGGGAGAGATATTACATGGGTAGTTAAAGATCACAAGATTCAGAGCAAAGGGGAAAAAATAATGTAAATCACAGAGCCTGTGAAAGTACTAGTGAAAATAACAATATCCCAGGTTGCAAATATACAAAGTCAGTTAGTTTGTTGCCACTACAACATTGGCTGTTACCTTCTGTTGACTCAGTGTTTGTGGAAGTAATAAATAGAGATGTGCTTAAGATGATTTAGGAGGATGAACTCGGGCAAGTCTCAGGAGCGTTGGAACGCTTGGCCAGCGGAAGCAAAGACTAGAGTCAAGATGACAGTGACTGATCACATCTGAGAGACCATTAAAGGGAGATGGTGACACACCCCGGATGATTGAGCTGCTTCTGGCTCGATTCGAATGTAAGACAGCGGCTGGAGCATCTGCACCCATCCGAGAAAAGTCCCAGCTGACTCTCTCTTCTCTGCCATAAACATGAGCTCAGATCGCGTGGACCCGATGGGTGTCCATGAGTCAAAGAGATATTCATCATCATGACATTGAGCAGTGAGATATTTAGTATCAAAACCTGACCGCAATCTGTTTCACATTACCAAACCAAGTATAGTTTTACTATCGGACAAGAAGTATGTGAATACCCAGGCATGAACTTGCAGAACATCCCATTCCTAAACCATGGGCATTAATTACACCCTTCATCCATACCTCCGTCACTACAAACACCCACACGACCTCCAATCTGGAAAACCAGATTGTAGGAAATGTCTGCCCTCTCTGCAGGTCACCAAGTTCTCCACACCACGTACACGGACCTCATTTTGTGCTAAGACACAATGCTGGAACACAAAGCATCATTCCTTAAAATTCCAGCCACGATGTTGGAACTATGTCACTGATTTTATGTACAAACGCCATTTCAGAAAAAGAGAACAATGAAAATAATCTATCAGCACTCAAGTGGCGCAGCAAGATGCTCTTGTTAATAATATTAATATTAATATTATTTTGTACACACTTGTATCTCAGGGCAGGAAAAAGTCAGTGCAGAGCATCCAAGTACAGGTTATTTTTAAAGCAGTGAATTTCCTGCAAACGTTGTACGGCACAGCCAACGCTACAGCGCACTACCTCATACCGCTCACCATCACTCAAGCTACATGTTTTGTAACACCAATTACAAGTCAACACACACTTGGCATTGTTCTAGAGCCAGTTCATAGACGGGAAACGCTGACTAACACTGCCACGCTCCAACTTCTAAACCCTCAGGATCTACAAAATAAGCTTTTTATTACTTACAGAAGGTTACTCTTATTTAAACTGACACTACATAAAGCTTACAGCAAACCAAATGTCCCCCGAGATACCTTTCCCCCAGAGCCTATATTGTATTTTCCTGTAGTTGGAGATATAGATGCCAGGGTAATTCCTAGCCAAAATATATGCCAGGCGTATTACAGGACATCTGTAGTTCAGACATGCAAATACACAAATAGCAACCCATTATGTGATGTGATGGTTAGATTAACACAATGGACGTATTGAATAAATGGAAATAATTCATATAGCCATACAATAAAGTCTCAGACCTTTACTCGCTCGAGATGCGACTTCACAAAATGATTTTTACTTGTTGAAGATTTATCATGAAGACATGAAAAGTACAACTGGGATAAAACCAAAATACGACATCTGTTGTATCTTAAATATAACCTTTATTTTTCTTCACAATCCTCTTCTGCTTCAGAGTACAATACATTTTTGATTATGTATGAAATCAGTTTTAAATAAACAGATTTCTGACAGCACAGAGCTTTGCAAAACTATGACGCTGAATATACAGAAATGCAGTGGGTTACTGAGGTTATAACTGTATTTAGATAAAAGTTAAAATGGTTAAACGTGAACTAGATAATCTAAAGAAGTAATAATTATAGCCGGAGATCAGTGGCTATAAAGAATTCAAAGTAATGTACAAATACCTGGCTGTCCGGGAATCGTATTAATTTCTTTACCTCTTCTTTTCAATAACTGAAATAAAAAAAGATGAACTTTGTCCGAACAAACATTTATAAATGTGTTTTTTTTTCATAGGTTAGTCTTTTCTGTCAGTGGTACAAAGTAGGCAAAATGAAATATACATACAGCAACTCCCTTAACAAGACTAAGAGACATCATGTAAGATCATTGTAGGACTTTTAAAGCACAAAATTGTTGTTGATTAGAAATTAGAACTGAATACTGCTGGTGACTTTTAATGTCCATATAAATAGGGCTTGTTTGAGTAAACCCGATGAAAAGGCTTACACAACAAAACACTATAGAAAACTTTAAAGAGTTAAATCGAGCCGTCCCCTAATACTTAAACACAGCCACGCAGGGCTGCTATGTGAAAGAAGATGCTTGTTCATAAAAGGGACTTAAAAAATGGTCAAGCTGTTTAAGCTCAGCATTCGACTCCCTTCAATGTACATAACAGACCTTTTTACTGCAGCTTTTAGGATTATATCTGACCATTTTAACGAATCTCAGTATCATCATGTGTTGATATGGGTTCTTTGAGACCTTTGCATACCACCACTGTTTTATGTACTTTTTAATGGGTGCAATTAAAGTACCTGGATAAAGGCCCTGCTATGTTTTATATTATTATGTAATCCTGAGTGTATGTTTTCCAATTCATTAGATTTTGTCCGTTTTGTCAGATCACACACAATAATGCAAAAAAAAAGGAATGATTTTAGACAAAGACGTGCGTACCAATCATTCTTTTGCATAAATAGAACACTTGTAGAAATCATTGCATTCTTATTACAGTTTTAAGTATATAGAAAAGCAAAGATCCACCAAGTGTGTGTGTTAAACATTTCTAGAACCATAGGTAGAATGGAGCGACCTCCCGTCTTGCTGGTGTAAATGGCTTCACCTTTTAAGGCAGGTCATCCATCCCAATGATTATAGCCCAACTGCAATCCAAATTCTGGGCTTAGGGCTATGTCCAAGCCAGTCACATTATTCCACACCGGACAGTATGTTCTGGTGCAGATAGAATTCACACAGATTTGCATAAAGAAGACTTAGAAACTCACCCACGGTGTAGTGAGTCTAATTTTCCACATAATAAGTAAGTTATAATAAATGGTCCCATGCTGCAGGCTTTTGTGGGCTAAAGCTAAGCAATTTTCACTTTATTGTAACTATTCGGAACTGACCAGAGCAGCTCTGGCAAGACAGGAAAATTAATAAACCTGTAATAAAAATGCACTTCTATGATCTCAAAGCCATTCCTAAGCTGTTACAGACCTTTCCATGTGAGCACTGATCTGAGCGCTGAGCAGTGAACAGGAAGTACTAAAGCTTGTATTAATTGTTTTAGCTGTTTTAAATAAACCAAAATTTGAAATTCACTGTTAACGCATCTAACAGTGTAGCATCCGTTTTTATCCTGCTCCAACTAGCTTTGTCCTATAACACATCCTGCCATGATCACATACATTTACATTGTACTGATACGGCAAATACAAGCCATGTAAAGCAATGCTTTTAAACAAGATTTCATAAAGATTTGATTTGTCAGTGCATGCCTGTATTATACACATTAGCTGTTTAGCAATATCAGCTAAATTAGCTTACAGATGGATTCAGCATTACTGTCAATATTAAACAAAAAGACATTCACCAGAACATAGTTCATAATGTCTTGGCACGGTCAGGGTAGGAGCTAAGACAGTTAGCAGTTTAGATATTTAAAAACAAGTGAAGCGCCACTAATGATGGTCATTAGAAGGAGTAGGGTCCTACGATAATGGTGAGCCGTAATAAGGAGCTTGCGCGATAGTTTGAGACTGTGTGGTGCGTGATCATTTCTAGATCGATGATTTTCTCCAGAGGACCCTCGAGAGACTGGGTCAGCACGAGCATTGCGCTGACGTTACTGGAACGCTGGAAAAGGGGAGTGAAGAGGATTAGAAAATGCTAATTCAACTGGTTTATGCTAATGAAGCTGATGAAACAAGCCTAGTAGAAACGACCTAATAAACAGCAGGTATAAATGGGTTATTTAAGGTACCATGAATATTTTAAGGTTGTCTTATGTCTGTTAAGGTGGCATCTATACTGTGGTATTGGGATCTAATACAGTGCATTGATGATTATAGATACTCATCAGTGTTTTAGGGGGAACAACAAAAATCCCATTTACAGTATCTCTCCATATCCACCACAAGCTTAGCATAATAACAAAGTATTTAAATCCAGCAACCGGTTTAAAAACAAATGATAAGGAGGTCCACTGGAAAAATCTTGGAGCAAAGCTGCTGCGGTTATAAATCAAGTAGAGATTCGAATCTCCCTGGGATGCCTCCTGGTCGGCTTCCACCTGAGCAGTTTCTGGCCTGTCTCACCGGATGGAGACCGCTGAACAGACCCAGCACCTGCTACAAAGATCATATTGCTCTGCTGGATTGGGAGCACCAGGGAATCCCCTGGTAAGAGCTGCAATTTGTGTAACTAAATAACAAATCCTGCTGCCTCACCCAACAAAGCTGGCAAAAGATGAGCCAAGAAAATATGGAATAAAAAAAGAATGAAAAGCAAAGACTGATGAATCGTGACCTCTCGTACATACTAACCAGTCGTTCATCAAGAGGTATGTGTTTGTTTTTTAGTTCATGGCTACAGTATGCACTAGATTGTACTGGAATTCGTCGGCCTCCAGTTAACTCAGATGGCCTTACATACAATATTCTAGTCAATATTCTAGTCCACTCAAAAGAGCATGTGATGCTGTTGGTTTCTGGCCGAGACGGCCTAGCTAGTTCAATAAGATCAGGGCTTTGAAGGCTACTAAATATATTTTGTCAATAAGTGTGGCTGAACCATGTTTCTGAACACACTGTCAAGTCACATTATTATGACCACTTGATAATGTCTCCATCAATCACCGTGTGCAGAACAGACAGCAGCTAGATGGCCTGGGAGTGACTCAATAAGGTCCTGGTTGGATGCCACAGGTACCCGAAGCCATGCTGACTGCAGTGCATCTAGGTTGTTCAGGAGAATCCATGGTGATCAAAGTGCTTCCAGAAGGAAGGGTGGTACTATGACGACTTATTCATGCCCCCACCCAAAAAAAAAAACACTTAATAACACTTACGATGTATTACTCACCCTTAGAAAGAATTCTCCCCCGTCATTGCCTGCTCTGATCCTAAAGGTGTTATGTGTGTTGGGATAAAGGCTGGTGGCTTGGATCTGGAAGATATCTGCCGGTACGGTACGCTCGGAGTGAATGTTCATGTACTTGTAGATGATGGACTGAGGCAAGCCCCTACATGTACTCGCCGATTGGCACATACAGCGGCTACAAGACAGAAACAACAAGTCGTTTCATATAACATGAATACAGGCTGAAATATCTGCTTAAGAATCTGACCATGATGATTTCCTTCTGTACGTTGTAATAATGCTCATACGCATTACTTGCTATCAGAGATGAACTCACTTCTCTGATGTCTGCACATAAGGGTCCTGGCAGGGGTTTTTAGGGTAACACCGGAAGCCTCCGAAATAGTTCCAGCACATCTCGTCTTCACTGCATTCATGGGCTGTTTCACACTCGTTGATGTCTGAGAGAACAGAAGATGACACATGCATTCCAAAAGTTCCCAAAAAAATCTGTAAATGCCCTCCCTGTTAAAACCAAAGCATTTTCTTAAAAAAAAACAAGGAATAGGGGTGTTTAAGTAAGGAATTAAGTGATTAAGTATGTACAAGTCACCTTAAGTGCTTAGTAAAGAGTTTTTAATTGCTTAATTGCTCAAGAGACTCAGAAGCTTGGACAGAATGTTCATCAAAATGCAAAGCAATGGTTCGTAATAGCATTGTGAACTATGAACATTTGAATTTTTAGATGGTTCATCACAGCAGAACGTCAAAATGCAGGTATGACCTGAGATCGGATCAGCTGGATTGCTTGGAGAACATTCATAATGTTTTGGTAACATCACAGCCAAGCAGTAATTGCTTGTTTGATCTATTCATTACAGTCCTGTGTGTGTGTGTGTGTGTGTGTGTGTGTGTGTTGAACTGCATCTCTTCACACTTTTAAATTTAGCTGACAGCTTGCATTTTACCACGTGCCAGATTTTTGTGGTTCATCATGTTTGGGACTTATCCTGGTATGCATATTATTCACATTTATACTGGAATATTTCTCAGCCATGCATAATACTATTTAATACCTGCTGGCACGAGAGCGTGTAATTGCTGCTAAGTATCTAACTCACGTTAAAACTTAGCGAGTTGGGCAAGTCAAGAATTGCCATTATCTGTTGTTCTCTGTGACGGTGAGATAAATAAAATATGTGCTCAAGAACCACTCATTCATCTAAGCAGCTGACTCAGGATCTTAAAATAAAGATTAATAGTGCTGGGGAGATATAATAAACATATTACTCTAGCTGGAAATTTCCATTTTCGGAAATTTTATTAGGAAATAGGAAATAGAAGTTAAAACGTTGGGGTCATGTTAGGATCTGGAATGCCAAGAAACAGTTTGATATAAATGTTTTTATTCTGGCCAGGAAAAGAAAAAAAAATACCATATAACAAGCAAAAAACTTGTTCTACCAGAACTGTTATTTACGCAAACATTTGTCATGTGCTTTGCAGAACAATATTGCAGTCACACATTTATTAAATTGTTAATTAACAATTGTTATTAACTCTTGGAGCCAAGGATATTATGCAACAAGTCAATGTTCCAAGATAAATCCCATAAACTACTTTAAGAAATACAAGCCAGTGCTTTTGAAATTGTCCTTGATTTCTTACAATGGATGCATTTTGTGGGAGCAAGACAAAAGAAACAAGAAGAGAAACATTTTACGAGAGGCAACAAAAGCAAGAGGTTTTACTATATACTGACCCCAAACTATATATGAAATATGACTGCAGACATTTTTAATGCAATTGCACTGCTCTACCAGCAGATGTCACCACTGACATCTTCTAGCAAAACGTTAAGTATAAAATCTTTTAAATCAAAGGTTTTAAAATTGCACAATACTCACATGTATTCATTTTGTTTTAATATGATACTGTTTATGAGTAAAGTGCATTCATTTTCATTCAGTTTTAGCTACTTTTTTACCTCAAGGTTATGTAGGTCCATCTTGCTAACTTGCTAACGATGTAGCTACTTACTTTAGTGACAAAACTCTAAAGTTTATATCAAAAAGAGTCATGGACAACTCCACACAGAAAGGACCCGGACCACCCCACATAGGGTTTGAACCATGGACCTTCTTGCTGTGAGGCGACAGTGCTACCCACTAATCCACAGTGCTACCCACTAATCCACCGTGCCACCCAAATGTTACAATAAACTATTCTATAAAATAACTGTATCTAAAAGTCACACAGAATTACTCACTGAGAGTTTTACTCTCTTTGACCCATACTTTCCAGGACACACCAAGGAACACTGGGTTCAATACAGTAACACATTGTGGACAATAGACCTGAAGAATTTCTTTCATTTCAGAACCAGAATCCCTACAAAAGTGCAATACTTGTAAAGCTTTGTTGTGTTTTGTTCATCTTTCATTTTTGCTCATTTTGGTTTGTTTTTTTTACAAGCCGTAGCCTAGTGTTTAAGGTACTGGACTAGTAATCAGAAGGTCACTGGTTCAGGCCATGCCACTGCTTGGTTTCTGATGTTGGGCCCTTAAGCAAGGCCCGTAGCCCTCTATTGCTTTGGATGAAGGCATTCGCAAAATGCCAAAAATGTAAATGTTTTTATTATTTGGAGTTTGAGACTTCTCTATTATTCACTCACTGTAAAAGTGGGCACATATCCCAAATTCTATTTGAACCATGCCAATTTCCCAGGCTTTCTACACTCATCCTGGCCTAAACCTTAATGTCAATGATGATTCACTATTAAAATTCTTCTTACAATTAAGGCTTAGGTTTAATCTCTGCTTGGCGAACCAGCACATTTAGTATTAAGATTAAAATCTTGTTAAACCTTTGGCATGTCTGTTAAAACAGCGAGGGGGATCTTGGAAAATATGGGTTATCCCTAACCTTACAACTCGGGCAAGCATGATGTTTATTCAAGAAAGTACAAACACGAACTGACACACACTTCCAAACAGTTCTAGACCATCAAAGTACCCTTGGAACCAAATAGCTATTTCTGACACAGCAAAAGAGATTCATTGGAGGATTCTCATTCCTTCTAAAACACATTTACCTAAACCCCTGGACGAAGAAAAAGAAATACTCATTCCCATTTGAGAAATACCCTACAAAGTAAAATCTCTTTTGGGCTTGAATACTGCTGGCTTGGTGCACACCCCAAGCTCTCACATTCTTTCCATGACAGTGTGGTTAAGGATTGCGAGCCCATACTTCATTATTTATCTCCCTGTTGACATGTCCAGTTCTAATATGGTTTAAAAATGGGTGGGAAGGGTGGAGAGGTAAAAAAAGAGGGTAGAGAATCGTATTTCACTTCTACAGACGATGAGAAGTACCTTGACATGTTCTTGTTCCCTGGAGCTGGTATCCATCAGGGCAGGTGCAATAATATCCACCAGGGGTGTTTTCACAGGTGTACTGGCACATGTATTGGGAGTAGGCACATTCGTCAATGTCTGGATGGAAAAAAGAGAGTCAGTTGTAGTAGGCGTAGAATTTGACTCAATATACAGCAAATTCTGTATGACGATGATACCCTAGTGGGTAGAGCAATCAACCAGAGATTGGCGGTTCAAATCCTGGCTCTGCTATGCAGCCACTGTTGGCTCCTTGAGCAAGACCCTTAACCATAACTGCCCCAGCGACACCGTGGCTGACCCTGCGCTCTGACCCCAGCTTCCAAACAATCTGGGATATGCAAAGAAAGAATCTTATTGTACTATATAAGTGTAATGGCAACTAAAGGCATTCTATTCTATTATATTCCAATGCAACATATATATACTTCATCCTGCATGTATTGTGGTTGAAGCACTCGGTCCAGGGTATTCCTGATTTGTGCTTCTTCAAAAACTAAGACAACCTGTTTACTAAATAGTGGCT
>JAYDZG010000012.1:4033713-4053231 GCA_034509265.1 Microcambeva bendego
GGTAGCATGTCTTTGGACTGTGGGAAGAAACCGGAGTACCCGGAGGAAAGGACACAGGGAGAACACCCAGGGGATCAAACCCAGGACCTACTCGCTATGAGGCGACAGTGCTACCCACTAAGCCACCATGCCTCAAGAAAAAGGGGAAATGCAATTGTTACAGGATGGCACAGAAAGAATAAATAATGAGAGCTTGCTACATAAGCAGGGAAAACAATGATTCCATTTCCAACACAATTCAGGTTTTATCGTCTCCTATACTAGGTGGAAGAAAAAAACAATCACACAGATTTTCCAATTTTTAAGTAATATTGTTATTCTATTTAAAATCCTTCCCCCCATGACACAAACTTGATCTTATAGAGAACCAGTCCTTGGCTTATGTGGGTGCTTGTAAAGCCCACCTGCTTTACTTCTAAACTTTTTAGGTTTAAAAGTGGACATGTACAGGAAAAAGAGGACACAATCAAAAAATACAAGAATTAAAGATAGTCAATCCATTAAATCCAGCTTTCAGTTAAAAAGCTCCTTGAAGATGTCTAGTCAGTCAAGTTACTGCATCACATAAATGTCAGTGCTAAACAAAAGCTTTCTTCATTCATAAAGGCAGCAAAATAATCCCCTATAGGATTTGTTTATGGTTGAAATGTCACAATGTCCGTCCATGCAGGATGTTCCTAATAAAGTATCCAGGGACTCTGTGATTTGAATTAAAAGCGTGCAACATGAAGGCTCTTGCTCAAAGAGGAGGGCATTCTGGAGAGTTCTTTTGACTCGGTGCCAGATTTGTTGGTTTGGTTGGCCAGATGACTCTGGCATAACGTTGAGGAAAAGAAAGATCAACAATTTCTCACATGCAGGGGAAGGAAGCAGCTGGAGTCCAGCAACCACATCTCAACAATCACAGCAAAACCATGCGCTTACTCTCGTGGCTTTATTTACTACAAAACTGTTTGCTTACTTACCTTTCTTGCGCCGATGATTAGGACGGAGCTAAATAATAAAATATAAGATATGGAGTCCTAGTCTTGTTAAGTAAAGATGAAATCGAGAGAACAATGCAAAAAATATGCATTTTGTTTGTGCATAATTTGTGAGAATACATGCATTTGGTCTTAACAAGATGTTTTAACTAGCTTTGTAGCAGAAACATGTTTTTAATAAAGGTTTAACTCTGATAAGACCTGATCTAGTTCAGTTTTGTGATTTTAGTCGCCCACCTGGGATTATGTTGCCCATAAACCCCCTTTAGATTTTAGGGGCCAAGCATTTAGACCTGTACTGTTCTCTTGGTGACATATTCTCAGAACATGAGATGCTTAGTTCTACATCTGTTGGACAAGTTGTATTCTCTGCACCACCAGATCTTCTGTTAGAGGTCAGCTGGCCTGCTGACATTTTTTATAGGTTCAACAGAGCAACAAAAATCCTGCACCATGCCCATTGTGTTGCTCTGTTTATTTGTCCCGTGGCCACTTTTGGGTCCTTGAGAAAGAAATGTCTGTATATATATAACAAAAAAATAAAAAGTATATCTTCTATTTCATTAGTTTTCCATTAATCTGTCACACAGAAGTATGGACATCGGAGAACACTGCAACACCAATGCTGTTGACTTTTTCGAGCAGTGAGAGACCTGAAATTCACCCCTCTTCCATCCTCCAAGTGGTTGAAAATCTGTTTCCGGTCATGACCCCGAATTCTTTGAGATTATGAATCGATCTGATGCTTATCTTCGTGGTGAGTCATTTCTCCCATGATTTTGTGCGAATGTGAAAAACCCACCCCTCATTGCATAACCCTGAGCCTCGTGTTTCTCTCAGGAACAGAGTGTAGTTTGTGCTTAGAAATGCTAATTTGTGTTTGTCATGGCAAAAACACAACCCTAAGCTAAACGGACTTCAATCGCGTGCCCCGGTGACCGGTCGTACCTCGGGGATGAAACCTTCCATGTCACGTAAGAATGATTCTCCACGGAAAAGCCCAAGCCAGAGTTTTGAGCAAAAGTACCGAGGTTATATTTTGGAAAACTCAAAACACTTGTAAACATCAATGTGGACCAATGACCAGAAGTATGTGGACACCGTTTTTAATTATTAAGTTGTTTTTTTTAAATAAATATATTCTATTAATACATTTTCTCCCTTTTCCAGCAATATTTCGACACAATTATTCCCAATTGCGTCCTCTACACTAACGCCAGCCCCGGCTTCCATTAAGAAGAACAAAGCTAAAGTCTATGACACATGTATTGCGACTGTGTGCATTTATCCACCTGCATTTTGATGAGTGCGAGTGTGAATCAACACTGTTTAATGACGGACACACCCAGAGACATCGTTCCCCATCTCTGTGCAGGCACTGTCAATCAGCAAGAAGAGGCCATAACGGCATCAGTAATGAGACAAAGGTAGATCCATAAGGATACGACCGGTTAGAAAAGCTTGATTTAGTGAAACTCCAGAAACTCCAGTTTTGTTAAATACATAACCACACCATCTATTCGTCATCAGTTCCTGACTGAATGTGGACAGATTCCTACAGACACACTCAAAATCCTTGTAGAAAACTTGGCAAGTTTAGGCTGGTATACTTACACTAAAGAGGTAACTATTCATTCTCAGGGTTTGTGGGCTTGCAGATCAAATGTCCATAAACCTTTGGCACTGTTAAAATCACAAGCCTCTTTGACACAAGCACACTCCAGAAAGAGTGGGTTAGACACAATTTGAGAGTTTGAATCCCAGTTCGGCAAAGCATCACTGTTGGGCCCTTGAGAAAGGCCCTTAAACCTCTCTTCTCCAGGCGCACCATACAATGGCTGTCCCTGTGTTCTGACCTCTGCTTCCAAACAAGCCGAGATATGCAAAAAAATAAAATACTGTACTGTGCATGTGTATATGTGTAGATATACATGAACACAGCTTTATTTTACCGCTGGCAGTAGACGTGGCTGAAATCGCCAAACCTTCTACTTTACTTAGTCATCCATGGACTTTTACCCATGTGCTGTATGTCAGAATGATATAATCACACCTGATAATAAAACATAATCATGCTTTTATAACCTCAAACGTAAAAATCATGTTCCATGTGCTCCATGAATCAGCTCCTGCTCCAGATTTCCACCAGGAACCATGAGTCAGCATGGCATAAGCATCACTCGATATCCTGAGGTTTCTTTATTAACACACGTACGGAAGAGACAGAATGAGTGGGCGGACATTACCGGGGCACCGAGCACAATATAAAGCCTGTTAAACACTAATAGCACACGAGCAAAAGTCCCTCCAAAAGAAACACACCGGTGATTAAGTCAAATTCCCGGAGAAATTAAAAACAGGGCGCTCTGTTGACTCACGACGGTACGAAATCTGCCTCGACAAGTTCGGTCATTCTTTCTGAAGTGATCGAAAACAGAGCATTGTTTACCGAACGCTCTCAGGTTCTATACAGTGCCTTGCAAAAGTATTCACCCCCTTGGCTTTTTACCGGTTTTGTTACGTTACAACCTGTGTTTAAATGTTTTTTATCTTAATTGTATGTGATGCAGCTTCACAAAATGGTCTAAGTTGGTGAAGTGAAATGATAAAATATATATATATATAAAATTTGTGGAAATGAAATTTTGGCATGTCCATGTGTATTCACCTCCTTTGGCTATGAAGCCCTTAAAAAGTTCTGGTGCGACCAGACCAATTTAGAAATCACATGCTTAGTAAAATGAAGTCCGTGTGTGTGCAATTCAAGTGTAACATGATCTGTCGTTATATACACACCTTTTCTGAAAGGCCCCAGAGGCTGCGACGCCAATAAGCCAGAGGCACCACTAATCAAGCAACACCATGAAGACCAAGGAAATCTCCAAACAAGTCAGGGACAAAGTTGTAGAGAAGTACAGTCAAGGTTGGGTTATAAAAATATCCAAATCTCTGATGATCCCCCGGAGAACCATCAAATTATTATTATCGTTATAATAATAATTAATTATATATTAATAATAATAAATTATTATTTTAATTATTCTAAAATGGAAAGAACATGGTACCTCAACAAACCTGCCAAGAGATGGCCACCCACCAAAACTCTCAGACCGGGAAAGGTGGGCATTAATCAGAGAGGCAGCACAGACACCAAAGATAACCCTGAAAGAGCTGCAGAGTTTCCAAGCAGAGACTGGAGTGTCTGTTCATAAGACCACAATAAGCCGTACACTCCATAGAGCTGGGCTTCATGGAAGAGTGGCCAAAAAAATACAAATCTGTCAGTGATTTGAGACTGGGACGGAGGTTCACCTTCCAACAGGACAATCCTAAAGCATACTAAGAATTCAACATACTACCCTGACCCCCAAAATCCTCATACTTTAACCCAGTTGAGCTTCTGTGGGACCAACTCCATGGCCGTGCTCGCTCTATGGATCCTACCCAACACCCCCTCCGGCACCTGTGGTATGCACGACAGTCAATGGCTCCAGATACCTGTGACAATGTGTCCTTATTGAGTCACTCCCAGCCCACCTAGCTACATATCGGGTGGTCATAATAATGTGACTGTACAGTGTATCTGCACATTGCTTGCCAAAAAACAAACAGGCATTTTTTATTTCCTCGTGATAATAACGACATGTGGTCCTTCGTACTCGGTAGGTTTATTGTCCCCATATGCCAGGATGGGAGGTATAAGCGAGGCTTCAAATTTCAGAATAAACACTTGTGCTTTAACGACATGTGGGTCAGTGTTTACTCCACGGTCTGTATCCATGACAAATCTCATTAAGCCGGGTGGGTTAGGTGTAATTGAAGAGCGTAATGCTTCGTGATGGGATGTTTGTACATTGTAATGTAGTGTTAATAAACATCGCATGAGTAATTAAGCAGGTGACAGGAGCTGGATGTTTGATGTGGTAAAACGGAGGCGGAAATATATACAGCGGACAAAGAGAGCTCATGGATTCCTTCAATCAGGCCATTAGGATAACAGATGTGCTTGCCCACACGCCTGGCATGGCGGGCAAGATTTAAGAGCCGTTTGTTTACGAACGGGATGCCAGACCCTCCTTCAGAAGGATGCGAAAGACAGACGTGGCCTCTGCACCTTTTTAACCCCTTTACGGCATGCAAGGCCGCTAAGCCGTTACGGCTCCTTCATCTGTATGTAATTAAAGAGAGCACAGATGCCCAGCGAGGTGCTGACTAATGAATAAAATAAACTGTAAAAGCACAAACGCTCGAACCTCAGACCACAGCAGGAAAAAGGGCCCGCCAGCTGCACCATCAGTCACAGCTCTCTTTAGAGCCGCACCGAAAGCTTAGTTATTTGCCGCGGTCGGGGTGGAATTGTTCAGAGCAAATCGCTTTAAATGATTTTGTCAGTAATTTGCATCAGAGCTAGTATCAAGCTTTTCAAGAAAACGTCCAGTGCATATAAGCATGGCAAAAAAAACTTTGTGCATATGAATGAGCACAAAGAAAAAAGGATGTATTCATAAACATAAGAAAAATATTTTTTAATCATATTTACATTTGTGGAATTGAGCAGCGTCTTATCCAAAGTAACCTACAATTATCACTAATTTGACTCAGAGAGGGCTTAGACTTCCACTTTAATAAGCAATCGAAGAAGCTTGAAGAGGAAGAAAATGTTCATGCGATGATGCTGTGAAAGCAGCGGGACATCAGCGGCAACACAATCAACCAAAAAAGTTTTTCACTGAGGGGAAACAATGCATCCCAAAAAGGTGATAATATGTAAAAGTGATGCCGTCAGTTCTCAAATTTCTCAATAAATACAATTAAAACAAAGTGCCTATATATTTAACACACAACATCCGAATACCATCGAAATAATGTGAAGAAATGAAGGTCCATAAAGACTTTAAAGAAACTCCAGTGGCCTGTAGAGAGCCCTGACGCCTCTGAACTGCTCTGGAATGACCTGGAACATCATTTGAGCATTTCTGGATCAACATTGCCTATCTAATGGATGCTCTTTCTACAGAATGGGTACAAACACACGGACAAACTTCAAAGTGAGAATCCTTTTAAGAGTGGCTGCTGTTTTAGCTGACAGGATCACAAATAATCACACATGGGATGTCCAAAAGTCTATGGTGTCCAAATACTTCAGGCTCTACGGTGTGTCTTTATTATTTGTTAATTTTTAACAGTAAAACTTTGGGAACAGTAAATATGTGAACCTGTGAGCATAAAAAGCATCAAAAATAAAAGAAGTAACAGTGAAAGAGTTTGGAAAAAACTGTCTTGTTTTCTACTGAAGACAGTAAAATATGATTTGGACTTAATTCATGTATTGTTTTTATTCCCATTTTCCTACTGTACCAAAATTGTTGGATTTTGGTTCATATTTTAATGAGAAACTATATCAACAGAATATTTAATTAACTTTTAGTACTGTACAACTGTGTAATTGTTTTGACTTGAGACTGTACAGAACTATAATCCATTGTTCCAAACACTCTAATCAGTGGATGCTGATGTAAATAAACTAGACATACCTCTGCAGTAATTCTGCTCATCTACAGAAAAGCCGGCGGAGCAGCGTATGGGCCTGAACTGGCTAAGAACTCTGCGGGGAGGCGGCTGTGGATTTGGAACCGGAGGGTTCGGGTTTGGAGGGGGTGGCGGGGTGGGGGGTTCGGTCGGCTGCTGAGTCACGGTATCGCTGTTCACGTAGATCTGAGCGTTCTGTGGCAGGCAGAGGTATCCACCGAAGTGGTTGTAGCACTTCATTCCTCCTTTGCAGGCATCGGCAACAATGGTACACTCATCAATGTCTGTCAAAAAAGAGAGGAAAGGGAGAGTGCTGGTACTGGTGCTGGTACTGAAGTGGATTTATTTTGAAGGAATTAGTGATGGGGAAATTGAAATTGTTCATATTAAAGGTTGTCCTGTGACTTTTGACTCACCCTGTACAAACCACAGACACAAAGCCACACAGATGAATTTTGTCATCCACATTAATGAATCAATAGGAACAATAAGTGTCCATGTTATCATGATTGCATCCTGCAAAATTAGGCACTAAAGATACTCTTTGCCACATTTTGATGGTGAAAATAACCATAATGAGATGATGAATGATGCCCAATAAGGATGTACATGGTCATCAGCAACACTCGTAAAAGCTATACCAGCAAAGCTTGATGGGCATGAGGAGGATGTGCCAAGCCTTCATATCTACAGCAATAATCAACACCAGCAGCTTTAACTATTGACATAACGCAGATATGATCAATTTATGGAAGGTGTGTGAACATTGTAGACCAAGTCAAAATCATTGTCAATATGATGTCACAAATTAAACTGATGTTATACAGTATGACTGGCTGGTTTGATTAAAATATATTACATGTTATATTACTCATAGTAGTAGAAACTACATACTACAGTATTTGACATCGTCACAGTAAAAAAAAACCTCTGTGTTATGTATAACCCTGCAAAAGAAAATATTTCACGCTGCACAAAACAATTATCTGGCTCCCACTGGCCTGGTCATGTGCTCAGCTGGTGATGTCCATATTCCTTTTGCTCTCCAATGATTCCTTTACTTTAAATGTACCCTCAAGGTACTTCTGTGGTCCTTAAAGGTTTGTAATATATAAAGTATGGACATTACAGGAGATCTTTTTAACCAAGGATACTAATCCAGAGACAAAAATTCGCATATAAAAAAACCCTTTTTTTTCATGAGCATGTACACCAGGCATGTTGCAGCATAGACTGCCCAAAAATTAGGGATGACTGAGAGGACTGACATCTCGTACCTTTGCACACTTGTTTGACAGGATCATACTCATAGCCGTCCGTACACTGTTGATAAGAGAATACTGTTACTTGGCAGGCCACAACACGTTATGTCTCTCTTGTCAACAAATAAGTATCACAACAGTAATAGTAATTCAGAGCCAAATAAGATGCTAATTCCCCCCGGGACTTTAATGCTCTGTTATTATGGATCTCGAAAGCAGGGTCTAGTTAATAAGATTCACTTAATAAATACACTTGCCGTGTAAGTGACGGGTTCTTCCGGTTGTTGGGCGACGACATGGGCCAACACGGCCATCAGCATGTAGATTCCAGGCATCATTGCAGTCCTGCAATTAAAAACATAACAAAATGGGCATTAAGGAAAAGCCATTCGGAATTTGGTCTCAGTCTTAATGCTGGTCTACGGGCCGTTTAATAGCCGTTCTTACATCACTCTGAGAGATGCTGAGCGAGTGCAAACATGTCCCAAATCTCAAGTTCAGCTGCTGCTTCCCTCTCGTCTCTCCTTTATGAATCACACTTCCATCTGGATGTCTATTTCAAAATGCTGTTATGCTTACTCCCGTATGACCAGCGGCGATGAAAAATAGACCCCATGCTACTGAGGAGGTCAGAAAGAGTGCTTCGTTTCATGGAGTGCTTTTTTAAGAACTTTTTTGACATGAGAATGGCTTGGATTAACTTTTGCGAGCCATTCGTTTGCAAATACATATTGAATTTCATTACTACAAGGGAATGTTTGACAGTTCTATATTATCAACAAGGGATGTACTGATTTGACATTGAGTATCGAGGTAAATAGCCACAATGCATTAACGCCCAATGCTTATGCCTACGATTGTGGTGACTCAAACCCAAGCGGGCTAAAGTTGTTCATTAAAATAAATGAACCAATGAACCTTATATTCAGTTTGAGGGTTAATACATTACTTTACACCCTAACAAAATTCCTTATAATCAAATTTATACAAACTTTATGTATAGTCTTACATTTAAACAAACTGATTTACATTAGCATGATTTTATGAGTTCAGGCATGAATTTAGTCTTTTTTGCAGTTTCAATTAAACTCTATTAGATGCCTATTGCTAATAGGTGCAAATTAAATTGAAGTGTTATTTTTAAAACCTTATAAGCTAAATAAAACAGTCAGAGGAAGCATAATGCTTGGAAAAACTAAGAATGACAACATAAGCTGATCACATGTAATAAATAGTGCCAAGAGATGCTGAATGTTTCCCAGAAAGCTTTAATTTCCAAAAAGGTGTAAATACACCAACACTGCCAAAACAGTACTACTGTCATTGTTCAACCTTATCAATCATCTTTAACATGACATCAAAATTGCTGTATAACTCAGTTTGTAACTATTCTTTTCATACTTTATGTTGTTCCCAGCTCCATCTTTAGAGCGGTCTCACAGTGGCTATGAAACCATGTTAATCAATAATATCAGCGTCATCCAATAAACATTTATAGAAATGATAATTCAACTGGTCCAGATGTATCCTTTCAGTATATAATGTCAAAATTATAGCACATTTCAATAAAAAAAAAAATAACATCAGTTTGTCTCTGGCTGTGACTTTGTAATATATTGTAATAGTATCAGGCTGTCTATCCAAATAAATATATTACTAATACACACATATTAAATGAATACAAAACAAAGTCGTGATGACCATTACTAACTATTGCATAAACAACTAGAAACTTTATAACAGCAAAGCAGCTCCACACAATTGTACATTATCTTTTTAAGATAAATTTAAGAAGAAAAAGTAGAAACCCCACATGCACTGAATAAAGCTGATGATCAGGCATGTTTAAGAATCACATCCATTGAGCTCAACTGGACCCACAGAATGAGAGTTTACCTGGCGTGGCGTCACCTGTGCCTGCTGCTCTTTGGTTTGAGGAACAGAAAGCTCTAGGTTGCAGATTCTGGCTCCAGTTTCAGCTCCAGGGCGATATAGAGATGAATGAGAAAGGGGTTCGTGTAATCATAGCGAACAGGCTGAATGCATTGGTGGTGGTGGGGTGGTGGTTGTAGGCGGTGCGGACAGGTTCTACTGTAAGCTATCACCCACTTTAATCGGAATTACCCTCCAGTGTGTTTGTAGTGAGGTTATGTTTTCTTGGAATGTGGCTCCATCTACAGGTGATTAACTAGCCTAATTACAGCCTCAGTTTAAACCAGTCAAACAAAATTGATGAATGTGATTTCACCTGGTTGTAGTCGGTGATTCGGTTCCTTATGCTTGATTCGGTTCGCAGGTGTGTTTAAGGGTGCGACTGAGAATCGATTCTCTGAATCCATACATTAAAACTCAGTCATGCGAGTCGATTCCTGACTTTGGATACATTGATTGAATGGATTCGTTGTTATTTGCATATCACGCTGCTCAACGATAAATTGACTCGTAACTTCTTATTTTATTTATGACCCGAGTTTTCCCTGTAAGCAATTTTGCAAAGATGCTTTGAGGCGAGATTGAACAAATGACAGATTCTTGCTGGATGTCCTAAATGGGCTTTGCATGTTCTTCATCCTGAGCTGCAGAGCATAACCTTTAACAGTATTAGGTGCTTTCTTGCTTGGGAAATTAATTACAGTACAAATTAGGATGTCCTGTGTAACATATTAGTACAAATCAATGATGTGCAGTCCCCATGATACATTTGGGTTCCTACAACCTGCTGGATAGAGGGCACGTTCTAGCAAATCCTATGTTCATATAGAGGTCATTCATCTTGAAGGGCTGTATCAAATTCATGTCCTTACCTGACTTTGTCGATTTAAGATCTTAATCTTTGCTTAGCCACTTGATAAGTATCTAACGTGCTTCACACTGTATTTGGATTAAATCCAGAAACAAATGTTCTCTCCTTAACACAGACTGACTGGATGTGTGTACATTCATCGATTCATCAAATCAAACATTCACATCTATAACAGGCTGTAATTACACCTTAAATAAAGTGTCTTCTAAGCAACAAATGAAAGCTGGTATCAGCTAAATCCATACTGTTGCCAGATGTTAATCCTTTTTAAATGCAGGTGTGTTTAGAAGATGGTTTAGTTTTACAAACATCTGCTGTGCTTGGCTTTATGCCTGGTTACAGGAATGTGTAAAGCAGCAGCTTGTATTCCTGCGTGAGTACAGGAGCATGCTTGTTACATTTCTCTGTGAGCTGGGGGACAATAAATGTGTATTACACAACAAATGTATGTGGGCCCCAGCATGGAGCTGTCAGAGTGTTTATAAAAATATGTGTTGTCCTTATTGCTGTGTTAAACTGTATGTATGTACTTGTGTAGGTGAATAGGACCTATTGTGACGAAGAAGGTGTGTAGTTCAGTCTCATGCCCACCTGTCATGCCATTATGCTATCAATAGCCAGGAATTCCTGTTAACTCACTGAAAGAGCTTTTACTCAAGGGTCCAACAGTGTCAACTTGGCATTGATAGGGCTTGAATCAGCAAAGTTCTTATCACTACTTCAGTACCTTAACTGCTAAGCTCCTGTTATTACATTTTTTTCTTAGGACTAATTCTTAACTTCATACCTTGTTTAAGTTTGTTCCTCTAACCAACGTAGCAGCTATGATAACCATACAGACATAGCGAGGCATATCTGTGCAGGCACCACCATTGTTCATGAAGGTGTCCAGCTTGTTTGTTAGCTGAGCTGAGATTTGAATCGATTAGTCTTTATGGCCTTGAGTGCCCAGATTTCTGCTTATATTGAGTGCCTGCTTATATAGTTCCTAAACATTTTAAACATTCTTTTAACAATTTTGCCCCTAACCAGCCATCATTATATGATGATTAATGACCGAGTTTATAACGTCCCATAATTATATAAAAAAATCATTGAGTTTAATAGTAAGTCACACCTGCTTTATTGATAAAGAAATATTATTATTATGGAACATGGCAGAATGTAGAGCGTAAAAACACTGAGCAAAACCAGTTTACCATTCATGATGTAGATTTTACACAGTCAGTAGAAAAAGATTGTGGACACAGTTTGCTAGAGGCATATTTTTTCTAGCATAACTGAGCAATGTCGATAAACACACAGTCTGAGTCAGTTTACATAGCAAACATACATTTCCACGACAGATATTGTTTTATTCATTACAAATTTCAATTTTAATTGAGCCACCGATGCACCACTGCTTTCACATCATCACATTTTCTTCCCCTTAAAACTTCTTTAAGCGTCCAAAATTGAGGAAAATTAGATGGAGCTCAATCTGGACTATAAGGTCACTCAGACACGACTGTAATAAATATGAACAGCTGTAAATATAGGGCAACAAAAATATAGAATCTAAACATGGACTTTTCTGCCAAATGACGCCTCTTTCGATGCTGAAGGTAATGCATCAAGGACTGATGGTCTCTGAGCATCATCCAATCAGTTCCTGATGCAGTATCATCAGCATCTGAAAGCTCTGATTGTTCTGTATATTCATTGCATTATTTAAAACAAATTTTAAATAAAGGCTCATAAATGTTTTATAAGTACTTTGAATGGACAAACTATGAATCCACGTTTGAACAGTCGACAATCCACCATGTTTAGCCCAATCCCAGTGACTGTTGTGAGAGACACTCTAAGGACTCACAGTTGCCAGCTGAGATTTGGCCAGAGCACAGCAATCCATGTAAATTTCAAAAACATCACATTTAAAATACAGGGTTCTAGAAAAATAATGTGGGTGCTTAGGTGGGGAAGTGGTTTTAAGTGTTAGCTCTCCACCGCTGGGATCCAAGGTTCAAATATGTCATGCAGGCGTGATTGGCTGTTCCTGTAAGACAGAGAGAGGCTGAAAAGACATTGCCAAAGTAAAACTGTTGCCCATCATGACTGGTTGCGATGTCTGAATTAACAGTTGTGGATCTGGAAAGCTTAGCATATCTCTGTGAACTCCATTTTGTGCAGGTGTCCCACGACTCAGCTGGCAAGTTGACGTTCTGGAAGCAGTAAAAATGAGCATGTGTACTGATTTGATTGATAGTTGGGTTGATTGATAGTATCTCCCAACATGGCATGTCTTGAGAAGAGTTCTCATAATTCAGAGGAAGAACAGGATGAAGAACAACTAGTCGAGGGTCATGGGCGTCCAAGGCTCAGTGATGCACATGGGAAACAAAGGGTATCTTCTGTGGTCATAGTCACATTCACATACATATATCATTGATCTTTTCATCACATCCATCCACACGCTCCGATTTTCTTCTGCTTCTCAGCTTTCTAATTCCTCTATACGTCTGCCCACCATGAGGGTCAGACCATTTAGCAGCTCATCTTTGGAATTCTCTCCTACTTGAAATTTGAACTCATATTCAATCTAGCTTACAATTAATTCACTTGACTCTTAAGTGTTAAACTTAATTGTCTATGTATTGTTGTGACTGTTCTGTAGATGGAAGGTGTCCTTTAGTCTTCTATACATAAAATGCATTATTAATATTAATATTATTATTAGTAGTATTAGTAGTAGTAGTATACATTGAGCACATGAGTAAAAATACTAGACAGGGGGGTTAAAAGTAGCCAGGTCAGATATTTGTTTTTCTTTTAAAACCATTTCACAGTTGTGTGTGTGTTGTTGTGTGTTGCTTACCTAGGCTAGGTGATGTCCTGTTTGGAAACAATGGGTCCTGAGATTTATTCAGATGTTAGTCAGGCACATACCAACAATCTAAACATTCTTGCATATTAAGATTTACTTCAAAATTGGCAAATGAGGAACAAATCTTTCTTTATGTGATGACAATGAAAACAAGCTGCACAATCTCTTCAGGTGAATGTGAGATATTTTGACCTTATCACAGTTGCCTGCAGAGATTATTCAGTCTGTCCCTTATTATGCATTTGCTCATCATTTAATAAGTAAATAACAGAACTACAAAACATAATCTGGTACTGTATAAAAAAGACCTAGTGTTAATTATATGCAAATGTACATTTCAGGTTCTCACGGTGAAGTTAACTGATGAGTCTCATTGTGTTTCTGTAAGATTGACCCACCAAAAGGTTCATCCAGGCATATCCCGAGTGCTGTTGAATTTCACTCCAGTCAATCCCACTGCAATAGATTATGAAAGCATTTAGATTAGGTTCAAGGATAAAACAGGTGAACATGCATCATCGAAAGCCTTCTCTTAATCCTACATATGTTATCCTGACATTTCCACAAATTGTGGTCACAGCAATGGCTCCCTCATGTGACTACTAGTAAAATTACTTCGAGAAGAATGATGTGGAGAGTTTTTTGATCAGGGATGCTTCCTAAAACTACAACTTGGGGACTGTTTTAATGTTTCAATGAACTCCATTTCCAGAAAAGCTAAGATTGGTCTATTTTTTCTTAAGTTTTGATTGCATTTTTTAAAATAACATTTGAAGGTATAATTATTAGTAATATTTGACATATTATAAATATAGACATATTTGTAAAATCCTCTTTTAAAATAACATTTGAAAGTATAATTATTAGTAATATTTGACATATTATAAATATAGACATATTTGTAAAATCCTCTTTTAAAATAACATTTCTCAATGGTGAGATGAGAAATCATGAATAGGGCTTGATTTGGGATTGTACTGTATCCCATGTTCTGCCACAAACTTACAAAAAATAGAATTAATAGGCAAGCTATCACACTGTTTTATAAATAACACAAATTAAGTGCTGTTAACTAGCATGGATGTAGAAAAATAAATAAGAAACAGGTTCACAATGTGTATTGCAGCCAATGATGTTATACTCAGCAGCTACCAGTTTGTTCTATCGACCAACTGATTAAACTACGGATTAAAAAATGGAATTTGAGCCATCAAAACCCTTGGGGAAAAATGGGGGAAATGTATTTTAAATGGAAGAGACTGGCACAGTGTTCTTTGTTATTCACTAGATGCACAAAGTCTTTTTGACAGCTCTAACCTCTTAAGCTTCAGGTCCCGCTGAGCCCAGCATGGCACGGACGCTAAATGCCATCTGCCTGAACATCAGATTTCATTTATGCTACTGGTCAACATGAGCATGTTTATCAATTTTTTGTACTCTGTTTTTGTATTTATTTATGTTTATTTCATTTTCATAGTGTAGAATTGGTTAACAATGTTACACTGATGTTCATTTTGTTCATGAAAATTTTATTTTTTTTATTTTTATAGTGTATTTTTACAAAAAAATTGATTTAGTTTCACTTTTTTAATTAAACTCACAAAAGATGACAAAATGAGCTTTACTGCTGCAACGAGACGTTGCTCCCATCTAGTGGCGATAAGAGACAATAACGCCTGAAATGATTTTAAAATCTCTAATTATTTATTCTTACTGTGCGGCTTGGTAATAAATGACTCATGGAGCGGTACCGGTCCATGGCCTGGTGGTCGAGGAGCTCTACATTATTTATTACATTTTTTTGCAGTGTGGTGACATGGTTTGTGGATGATAAAACAATTCATGTAGTGGAACAAGACAGTAAACAAAATATTTTAACAAATGTTTTAAAAGGGGAAATCTGATATTGACAAGTAAATATTTCTTTAAAAGTTAAAAGCATTAATTTTTTGTCTTTTTGTAACATTCTTTGTGATGAATGTTTTCCCCTGTAACTTTTAATGACAACCACTGGATGAAGTTTACTGGACGTCCTCCATTCTACAGTAGTTTAAAAGTGTGTAATTGTATTTCAGTCAATCCTACTGCTAACATGTATGAAATCAATGATTATTATTTTTTAAATGTATGAAACCTGTATTTGTAAAGCGCTTTAGAGACATTCCAGAACAAAAACCTCCTGACGAGCAAGCCGAAGGCACCCCAGAAGCAAGGACGAAACCTTGACAGGAGCCAGGCTTAACAGAACATCCATCCTCTTCAGGTGGCCTAGAATATATTTTAGAGTTTAACGTGTTGACACCTTTGGGACAAACTGAAAAATGAAAGTGAAAAAAAATGTGCCAGACCTCACAAATGTTCTTATGACTACATTGGCACAGATTCCTTTGGCACAATGTCTACAAAACCTGTCGAATGCTATACCTTAAGAGAAAACCTTAAAGCCAATGGGGAAGGGGGTGTATAGGATGTCTGAGGTGTCCACATCACTGCAGTCTCATTCGATTTCTTGAAACCACTTTTTCTTGCAAATCACACCAGATGAAGAAACATAAACAATTTTAGCAATATGTCCCGTTTTATTTATTTTAACTAAAAATAATGACTTTTGGAAGAGTTCGGTTCCAGCCATCAAGCAGAACCTGCTTAATTCATTCAGTCAACGAATAGAAAGGAGCTGCTGGAGCTGTGCAGACGTTAAAGCGTCCGTTGCAGAAGACCTATTGTTTAAAAGACTGATTAATCTCCATCCGGTTATATCACTGTAGCTGTCATTTTTTAGTTGTCCTCATACGACCCTAGTTGTAGGTATACAGTAGAAACAATAACGCCCGTCACGTTTTGGACTCTTTTGGAAAATAACATTATGTGGCAGTAGCAACTGATCCGCCAGCTCATATTAGTAATTGGTCCGGACCTCATGTGGTGGTGTATTGTGATCGTACAGTTTGGAATGAGATGGGAAATGAGCAGGGCATTAAAGAAGTATCTGAGAGCCTTTGAGGGACAGACAGAATGGAATGATTGGTAAATGAGGGTTAAGTAAAAGACATTTGAGCTAAATTGGTAGTTTATACCATTTGGTTCATTTGCACGTTCACTAATAAATGCATTTCTTTATATTAATGAATGAATAGTTAACTGAATAATTAGTTGGGACGAGTGCATGTTTTGTATTATACATTATTTCTAATTTACTCGTCGTGCCTCTTAGGAATTCATTAATCCTTTTTTTTTTTGTTTGTTTCTTTTCATTTTGGAAGCTGTGATGACGATTCTTATGTATGGTATGTGTTCACAAACTAAAGCTTTAAAGTGTGTTACGCTTTAAAAATATTACTGAACATGCCTTAAGCACTAAACGTCAATGTAATAAGAACGAGTAGTAAATACAATAAATGGGGTTAGAACCAAACCAAGAGGGAACACACTGGTAGCTCTTTTTACCAGATGTGTAGCAGGTCCATGCCCAGTTTTGGCTCCTAATTTTTAAATGTTCTGCAGATTTGACCAAAATTTAATGTCACCAGAAAAAAATGATTCCCACCTGAAACTAAATTAAACTCTTGTGAGAAAACAATGGCAAATCTAATCCTTCCTCCATGCTTGCTTTTTGTTTTCGGGTAATCCAGTGCCCTCCTGCAGCTTGCTACTGCTGTTTATTTAAGTTGAGCAACGTCAGTTAATGACAAATCCTTGGTTGTAGTAAAAACCGGTGCAAGCAAGGCCCAGTTCATTGAATAGCACCAAGCACGACACAGACTATAGCCAACAATGTATCATCCAAGCCTCTTTCTTCCACTACATTCAATTACCAAACCATACCACACCAGCTTCAGGACTAAAACCAGTTCTTAGTGTTGAGCATTAAACTGCATTCTATTTAAAGCATCCTATTTAAACACACTACATAATGTTCACATATATTATATTAGCAATTTACCCTAAAATTGACAATTTGAATAAATTCCACAATCACTTCTAGCACCCGCATGGCACTACAAACACTCACTATCGATTCCTCCTCCATCTAATAGCAAATATTTTATTTATTCTTTCCTTTTTTTGCAGCACAGCGTTCACATTGACGGAAATATTTCATCCAGGCAAATAGCAGCTTTCTAAACAGGAGTTTATCTCCCGTGCAAATGAAAGGAAAATGAATTGACTTTTTAAACAGTAACACCAGTGTAAGATGGTAATAATAAAAATGACGGATCGCCGCCTCGGATTGTCGACCGTACGATGCTAATCAAACCAGCTGACCTTTAGCTAAACATGTGAATCCCATTTCATATTTTAACAACAACCTTTTGTTGCTCTGTGTATGCATCCAACACATTATTCACCGAACTGTTAGTTTTAAGTACGTACATAATTCTTTAATTTATCTACATCTGGTCCATGGGGGTCAATTTTCATTGATGAACAGGTATAGAAACAAATAGGCTACAGTCCAATCGTATGTTTAGAAAGCTGCCTATATGCAGGGTTGCCAGATTACAGTGGTTCTGCCAGAACCTTACATCATATTACGTAATATATTAACTAATATACTGAAGGACGTAATAAGTACTTTTATGAAGTACTTTTACTTTGTGATTACTTTACAGTAAATTGTTGTAAAAGAAAATATTTGCCAAAATATTTTAAATAATTTTAAAAATGCATAACAGTAAACTTCTTATGTATTTAAATAATGAATGCTTGCAATGCTAGACTTAGCGTAGCGCCGTAGCAAGCCTGTTTGCTACTGACTTTGTATTAATTCTACATTCTAAACACTGTTTTGTTAGCCCATGATTTTGTGTTAACGTGGATGGGACACTATGATGTCGACTAATGATGGTCAGTAAAGGGTTTAGAGAAACTGGCATCCCTTATATTGGTATTAAAACCTGACCTGACAGTGCTGTAGTTGTGACCTAAGCCAGAGATACAGAACGAGAACGAGAGACCCCGCCTGTTTACCCCCTCGTCCTAGCCGGCTGCTGCTGTCTCAGCCTGCGCTGTGCCGTTTGCCTCGCCTTGCACCCTCTGACTTGACTCCGAGTCAAGGTCTGCTGCATTGCACCTCAAATACACACAGCTGGCTTTTCCCCTGACCTCTGTACACAAGTCTGGAAATGCAAACACACAACGCAACACACTAATCAGACATTTCTTACATAAAGTCTTTAACCAAAAGAACACCTTCCACTTCTATCACCAATAAATCTAATAGACCTGATTACTAGACACGATGCATCAGCTTATGACAAGTTATGCAAATATTTAATAAACTGAAGAAACTTTTAAACACATTGCCGTTACCATCCGATGAGAACAGATGGTGCAGCCAATCAGCCATATATGCGCAGCTATTAAAAATGGACATAAATTTTTAACAAAGCTGTAAAATTATAACCTTGTTAAAAAGGATGTGTTGTCTATGTAGAAATATGTATATAAGCTCCACAAGCTCTGCAAGAGAGAGGTGAGAAGCAACAGGAACAGTAGCACAGGAGAACAAAGACAAGCATCTCAATTCACAGACAGGCATTTCAATAAACCAAAGCTGATACAGTGGGGTAAAAAAATATTTAGTCAGCCACTGATTGTGCAAGTTCTCCTACTTGATGAGAGAGGTCTGTAATTTTAATCATGGGTACATTTTCACTAAGAGAGACAAAATGGGGGATCATACTACTGTAGGATCTTAAAAGAATTTATTTGTAAATTTTGTTGGAAAATAAGTATTTGATCTCCCAAAAACAAGCAAGATTTCTGGCTCTCACAGACCTGTAACTTCTTCTTGAAGAAGCTCTTCCTTCCTACACTCGTTACCTGTATTAATGGCACCTGTTTGACATCATTATCTGTATAAAAGACACTTGTCCACAGCCTATGACAGTCAGACTCCAAACTAAACCATGGCCAAGACCAAATAACTGTTGAAGGACACCAGGAAGAAAATTGTAGACCTGCACCAGGTTGGGAAGAGTGAATCTACAATAGCCAAGCAGGTTGGTGTAAATAAATCAACTGTGGGAGCAATTGTAAGAAAATGGAAGACATACAAGACCATTGATAATC
>JAYDZG010000012.1:4097702-4108293 GCA_034509265.1 Microcambeva bendego
GGTCCTAAACTCTGTAAAGCTGCTTTGTGACAATATCTATTGTAAAAAGCGCTATACAAATAAAATTGACTTGACTTAACGTCCAGTTGAATTTCCTCACACTGCAGCCGATAAGTGGATCCGATCAGACTCGACCCATCGGCCCCGTTCACGTCGCGTGTAAGGCGTCGAACTTGATGAACGATCACGCTCCCTCCTCGTCCCATGCTAAACGCTCAGCCGCCACACCGCCCTCTGTGTTCAGCCGGCTGTGCATGACCTCTGTTCACATTTAATAAACCCGCCGGTGAAATCAGGACCAGAGCAAAAACGCCCCGAACAGTGTTGATTTCTTTTGAACTCGTTTCGCAGGGATCGCCACAGCCATGGAGCCGAAGAGGAACGGTGTTAAAGGACCCTCGGATAGAAGGATGGAAAACGGGGTAAGCCGAAATGATTACATTATTATGGCCACCAGGTAATAATCATTTAAGCACTATGACCGCCTGAGAGCGACTCATTTAATCATTGTTGGTTGTCGGAGGTATCCGGAGCCATTCAGCAGCAGTGCATCCCACAGCGGCTGGATGGTACGTGGAGGATGGTCCATTAGAGCGAACACTACACCTAGATCATGACGTAGGATCTAATGTTTTTACCAGGTGTCTGGTCCACGCATGGATATGACTCTGGCTGAACTGCAGGACATGGCTGCTCGACAACAGCAACAAATCGATGCTCAACAGCAGCTGCTGGCTTCCAAGGTGGGAGAATGTTGTCTTGTACTGACCGTCCTGGTAATATTTCTAGTTCTGCACCTGAGCAGTTCGGTATCCTAACAGGTCCAGTCATTTGTTCATTCAGGACCATTTCTTTCACCCTCTGAATGTACAGGAGCAGCGGCTACGCTACCTGAAGCAGCAGGATCAGATGAAACAGCAGCAGGTCTCCGAGCAGGAGAAGCTCCTTCGTCTCAGAGAGAACGTCGAGAAGCAGGAAGCTCGGCTCAAGAAAGTGCGAGCGCTCAAGGGCCAGGTGGAGCAGAAGCGCATCAGCAATGGAAAACTAGGTGTGCTGCACAGATTCATATTGGCTTAGTGTGTAGCACTGTCACCTCACAGCCAGAAGGTCCTGGGTTTGATCCCCGGGTGGGACGATCTAGGCCCTTTCTGTGTGGAATTTGCATGTTCTCCCCGTATTTGTCTGGGTTTCCTCCGGGTACTCTGCTTTCCTCCAACAGTCCAAAGACATGCTACCAGGTTCATCGGAGAGACCGAATTGGAAATTCAGCACCCCTCTCCAACCCTAATTAGGATAAGGGGTTAAAGACAAGAATGAATGCAGTTTGACTTTGTGTCCTCCAGGTGCTCCGGATTTCCACACACAGTCCAAAAACATGCAAGTGATGTGAATCAGAGATACTAAACTGTCCCTGACCGTGTTCTATATAAACTCTTGCACTGATGAAACGAATATCTGCCGCGTCCCCGGCATGACATGACGTTAAACCCCTAATAAACAAACTCCATTAATGACTGGAATAATCCATAGAATACACGATGACTGCAGTCCTCGATAGCTGCAGCCCCGTGAACATCTGACTCGGCCCAGTTCAGCTGGATGTCCTATTAAACCATCTTGAATGTAACCGAGTGTGTGTGTGTGCATGTGTTCAGTTGAAGAGATCGAGCAGATGAACAACCTGTTCCAGCAAAAGCAGCGCGAGCTGGTGGCCGCCGCATCCAAAGTGGAGGAGCTCAACAGGCAGCTCGAGATGCTGAAAAACGGCAAGCTGGACGCCCATCACGATAACCAGGGAGCCGTGGCCGAGCTCGACCGTCTCTACAGAGAGCTGCAGGTGACGACCTCGGGTTCCACCTTTTCCAGCAATTTAGTTAATACCTTGTTCTTTTTCCAGGTAGTTAATATAAAGCGATATTTACATTTTCATCATTTAGCAGACGCGGTTATTAAAAAAGACTTACAGTAGTTACAGTCTGAGCGAATTATAGTTTAGGGTCTTGCTCAAGGGCTCAACAGCAGCAACCTAGCAGTGATGAGGTTCGAACCCTAAAGTTAAATGACGTTTGCCCTGGCCGTGCCTCTTGCTTATTATGCCACCTTGATTACTGCACCATACAAAGCTTGATTCATTCCAGTTGGTGTATTTCTAATGTTCCAGATGCTCATTTGCGCGTTGCTCGGAGAGCTCAGGTTTCTGTACGACTGACTTCTTGTGCAGGTCTAATGCAGATGCTGGTTCACTGGAATATTTTGACCAAGGATACCCATGTTTAACACTCACTGTTGTTTTGTAACACTCATTAGACTTTTTACATTTTAAGCATTTAGCAGACGCCTTTATCTAAAGTGACCTTTATTTAAACCCATGTAACGGTTTCTGTAAGAAGACTTCTCGGTAATCTACCTGTTACATTGTGGGCCCTACACAGCTTAGTTTTCCGCTTTACATTCTTCACACAGCTGAGGAACAACATGAACCAAGACCTGAACAGCAAGCTAACGCAGCAAAGGGACAACCTGAACAAGAGGAACCAGGAAGTGGCCGCCATGGACAAGCGAGTCAGTGAGCTTCGGGATCGCCTCTGGAAGAAAAAAGCAGCTCTTCAGCAGAAAGAAAATCTCCCGGTGAGTACCAGCATGGCTGGCGCTCTACCAAGAACATACCAAGAGGTGCAGCCAAGGTCTCACTAGGTTCTTCAAGATGGATTTGACATTGGATTGGACATTGAAACCTCCCCCACCAACCTGGTCATATTAAATAATCAGCTTGAATTTACTGATGCTGACTTTTTAGTGCTAGTGGCTACACTAGCACTAAACCAACCTGCAATGCCACCACATTAATCATTGCTGTCGTAATCCAAGCGATTAAATAAAACCGTTAATGTAAACGATCACCGCTTTAAGTAGCTTAACCAAGCCTCAAGACATTTTACACTTATAAAACATATAATCAACACAAAATGGCATTAAAGTCAAGACCTAATCTCCACCTGCTTATAATTGTATTCAAGCAAAACGTTTCCACCTAGTCGACCTAGTTGCACCTCATTCGCCCGTCGTCCTGCTGCAACATCATTTTAGAAGATGCCCTAAAGTTGCACTGAACGCAACTGACCATTTTAAACACGAATGTATTTGATGTGTTTAACATTTTCTTTCGTAGAATGTGCAAACCTTTCTGACTTTGTTTCTTCTAATCTGTAGACTCAAATCAGGAGAACGGTGTGAGGAAGCCGTTAACCCTTTCATTTACTCAAACGGCTCACTTTTTTTCTGAAGGTGTATCGGTGGTCGGTTCACAAGTGGTTTACTTTCCTTTACACAAAGTTTTTCACCTTTAAAAGGGGTTTATACTGGAAAGCGGATCCACACGGCCCATCAGTCTGTGGTTTATCGGGACGCCTTCGGTTCTCGGCTCTGGGAAGGAAAAAAAATCCCATTATGTGCGTAAATAAAGTTTAAAAGTTGTCGTTCTGGTAGCACAGTGGGAAATGACACCTCCCATAGCACTATGGTTCAGGGCTAGAATTTTTAAGTGGCAGTTTTAAGTGGCTACGTCCCTTGGTGGCTGAATCCCATGACCAGGTTGGTTTAAAGTGGAGAACATCAATATATTCTTGATTATTTTTACTTCAGTGAAAACGCATCCTTAATACCGGGTGGGATTTTTTTTCTGAAACCAAGCTGTAGCTCTTGTCAGATTTTTTTTCCCTCAGCGGCGCTCTGCATGGAATTCTAAACAAACTAACACAAAAACATCTCATTAATCTTTTCCTGCTACCGAGCAAACTTGGGTGACATGTCGCATTCGGGATTGAGAGCGTAGGCTCCTGATGATTTTTCCTTCTAGTAAATCTCCCAGCCGATGGCACAGCGCCGGAGATCGTGACAGTTAATAATAACCCTCGGCAGAATGTGCTTAAGTGTTTTTGTTCTTGTCTTTTCTTTAAGAACGGCTTCCCTGTTAAGGAAAAGGCTTCAAAAGACGCCCATCCAAAGGTAAAACCATCATATCGGACACTCTGGTTCAGACGCTCCGGTCCTCCTCGTTAGATGATGGATTCGGTAAAGAGAAGAAAATCTTCTCATTTAGTTTGGCTTGTATTACATTTTCCATTGTGAGGTTTTACCAGCTTTTCAGAAGTCAGCGAATTATTTCTTCACCTCACCGAACGTGACATTTCATTTCCGTTGGGTCCGTCTCATTAAAACACTGGTTTATTTTAAATGGCTCTGTTAATATTGCTGGTGCATAAAGCTGCCATTGTAGACAAGAGTTTTATATTGGCTGCAGTTTTACAGCTTCCTGTCATCAAATCATGAAAAATCATGAAAATCTTGAAAAAATATGGAATGACGTTCTCCAGATGCCGAATCCAACCTCTGGTAGCTCCTTGGGTAGCACCAATTCTTTACGGCACTGGGTTCGATTTCCAGAGCGCTTCGGGTCCTTCCTGTGTAGTGTTAATGTTCTCCAAGTGCCTACGTGGGTTTCCTTGGGGAGCTCAGGTTTCTTGCCACAGTCCAAATCCATCCGTGTTTGACATTAAACCCGAAGGGGCGGCACTCTGGCTTAGTGGGTAGCACTGTCGTCTCACGGCAAGAAGGTCCTGAGTTTGATCCCAAGGCAGGGCGGCCCGGGTCCTTTCTGTGTGGAGTTTGCATATTCTCTAAATGTCTGTGTGGGTTTGCTCCGGGTGCTCTGGTTTCCTACCAAAGTCCAAAAACATGCAACCAGGTTAATTAGAGAGACGATATTGTCCACGACTGTGTTTTAATATAAACTTGTAAAAAGATGAACCTTGAGTAACGAAGAACCGTGTGTCATGAATGAAAGCAAAAGTGTAAAACATGACGTTAAAATCCTAATAAACAAACGAACATTAGTCAAATTCATGATGAATAGATTCATCAATCGGGTTTAAAGTTTGTAAAGCTTGACATTAAAATCCTAAATAACTAAAACATTCTTCAGCCGGTGACAGACAGATCTCAAAACACAAAGTTTTGTCCAACAGCAACAGCGTAAAAAGTTTCTACTAGATATGTTGAAGAATTACAGCTGCAAGTGTCTTTAACCTGTTATATTTACCTCACGGTCCACATGACCTGTCTAAAGCTTTTCTTTTAATTTGACCTAATTCTCCACGTTTTATAGCTCAACAGAAGAATCTTACTCGAGCATTTTTCAGAAGCCAAACCTGAACAACCAACCTCTTAAGAGACCTCTTAAGAGACACGAAATCTTGTCGTCTTACATTAACCCTGCGCCCATGTGCTCTCTTCAGGCCCCCTCTGACGGTCAGCCCCCTCTGTCGGCGGGTCAGTCCCGGGTGGCTGCCGTCGGGCCGTACATCCAGTCGTCCACCATGCCACGCGGCCCAGCCAGGCACGACGTGCTCGTAAAACCCAGCTACCCAGACGGCACCGCCACTCTGCCGCACCAGGACAGGAGCGCCGGCGTGCCACCCGGCAAACCCGGCACAGGTAACCAAATATGGAAACTTATATGGTTAGACTTTAAAGATCGTTCTGAGACTTAGACGTCTAGTCTGCATTCACCGCAGGCGAAGAGAATTCTGGGAGGCCGGAGCACGGCTCTGATGTCACACTCAGCTCGGAAGGTAGCCATCGTTGAACCTCGGTGTGCCGTGGTGCAGTGTTCCACTTCTCTGTCTCCTCTAGTGTGCTTTCTCATGGCCGTGTTCATTTATTCATTTATACCGGTCAGGGTTAGAGTGGGTGTAGCGTCATGCTGAACTCAAGTTCAAGGTTTGAACCAAGTGTAAACCAATCACGCTAATACAGAGTCGCTCTGTACATTAAAGCTTATTAGCCTAGTGGTAATAGGATGCATAAAGTAGTGCGTTGTAGTCCCAAGCCCGGATCAATAGGGAGGGGTGTGTCGGGAATGGCATCCGGCTCAAAACTATGCCGATAATAAAGGCTAGGGCCGCAGCTATCGATTAGTTTTGTACATTTTATTTTAGTATTCTTTCGATAATTCCTGGCAGTAGCGGTGCTCAAACCGGCAATCATCCTAAATGCTCCAGACATTTCCACACTTCCACACTTCTATTTCCACCCTAAAGACTCTTTATACTCACCTAATGTCATTTAATACACAACCGGATTAACTCTAATGGCCCAAACTGGAAAGTTCAACACACCAGGTTTTCTTTATGTCTTCACTCCGGCCATGTTGCGTTGTTTTGTGCTTTGCGTATTTATAGAAGCGACGTTCTTACTTAAGCCCCTGGAAGAACTGCGGGCCAAAAGAAAAGGTACGCAGATGGTTTGCTGTGCTAGATTTTAGTCTGTGTGGTGTTGTAGAACAGTGGAGACCTTGAAGGAGTTCAGGCCACAAGCATTGATCAAGTCGGTCATCTATGTTCAGCACCTATAGACTTAAGGACATTTTTATAGCTGCCATTCAGCTCCCTACTTAAGATTCCTCATGTGTTTGTCAACAGGAATTGAAACCCTGAGAGATAAACTAATTAGATTGACATTAAATGTATTCTATACATAAACAATTAGAGAATTGTTGGATGTGCTACATTACTGGATTTAGATCAATTCCTATAAGAAATTTCCTTTACAGTGGATCTTTCCAACAAGATCACTGACGACAGTATTTATTGAAGTTTATTATCGGTTCACAGAGCCCGTGTGACTCTGTCTTCCTCTATAGACTTTACTCAGAATGCAGTATTTCAGTAAGAGGGTTTCCATAACAGCTTAATACACGTCTGTGTTCTAAACTAACTAAAACCAGTAAACTAAAGGCTTTTCGGACATTTAGAGTGAACTTGGAATGAAGCTTTAAATCACATGATGTTTTGTTTGCAGTGGATTGTTGCTGTGATCCCTTACTGTCCTGTAGACTCTTTGACTTTATTTTAGTTGTACATTATTAGACCAAAATAAAGCTTTTTGTTCATGTATTTCTTCATGCAGTGCTACAAAGCCACAGAGTTTTACTCGGATACTAAAACAGGCCAAGTTAACACCGTGTTAATCTTTTTTTTTTTTTAGGACTTCAGTCATCAAAGGGTCCTAAAGTGTCAGATTCCAGCAAGAACCACGGTTCCTCCACTTTACCACGCATGACCAATCAGGTTCCAGCAAAGCAAGGTGACCACGCCTACATTTTAAACGCAGCTTTTTTATTTATTCAAGCTCGGCTCGTACGTCTCGGTAGTCTATCACGGGTTTTAATTGTAGGTCGTTATCAACAGTAAGCCGAGAAAACACAACGATCCTAAACTTTAAGACGAAAATGAAGCGACTATATAAAGGGATAAAAACAAAGATTATAAGTTTATAACACTTAGATACATTTGATTTCCTTTATTACACCGAACCCACTGAAAACAGCCACGAGCATGTTTATTTGTTTCGAACATACAAAAGTTGTCGTTTAAAATATATTCGTGTCATTGTAATCCAACAGTCACTTTGCCTCTACCTGGCAACCCCACTGATTGCTTAGACGTGTGCTTTATTTTACCCCACAGCTCCGGATGAAGCCGAGGTACTGAAACGGGGCCAGCAGGAACGAAAAGTGCGGCCAATCTCCATGTTCGAATCGACGGACCCGCCTGCGACGGCTTTACGCAAGAACCAGAGCAGCGACGACCTCGTCAAAGATTCTCAGGTCAGCGGAGCGCCGTCGCTTTCACTTTATTTAATAGAAGAACCAAAAGTATTAAATTGATGTCGGTTAGTTTGTGAACGTAGGTTATCTTCTACCCCTCTTTGCAGAACGTTGGGAAAAACCCAGTCAAGGTTCCTCCGCCTGTAGCCAGCAAGCCAAAGCTGATGAACCTACCCTTCTCAGGCACGGGCACCGTGCCAGGCAAGGCTAAAACAAGCAACCAGAACCAGCGCATCTCGAATCAAAGCAACACCCTTCCTCTTCCATCCAAGCAGGAGCCCCCACCCGCCGCCACCGTCCGACCTTTCACCCCGGAGCAAAAGGAGCCGACACTCCAGAAGCCCCAGACTCTGGCGACCAGTTCCATTTACTCCATGTACACTAAACAGACACAAGGCATCCCGGGAGCACAGAGTCGCTTACCGAATCGATTCAACTTCGTCAGCGGTGAGTGAACACGAGTCACGGCCGGAGATCAGAAATGCTCGGTAGCCCGGCCCCGATTAGGATGAGTTGTTTAAGAATTAAACTAGAGCCAGGCCTGGTTCGTTGTCTCAGGTGTCTGGAGCCACGCTGACCGCAGTGCATCACACCGCTCCTTGTGGCGTGCGAGGGAGGAGCCATTTGGAAGGAATCAATTTTCTGTATTTGGTTATTTGGGAGGTTTAAGGAAATACTTTTTTTTAAAGGAAAGGTCACATTTGATTCACAATATTTGGTTTTGAAAGTTGTATTTTAACGACACGATTACAGTGCAGTACAGTAAACAGCTTTGCTTCTGTCTTATATGCAGTGTATGGCAAGCCTGTGATTCCTACAGGCCACCAATCCCAGCCTCAGCCCATGGACAACCCCTACCCGGAGCACCCCTACGCCCCTGAAGCCGAGCCAGACCCCAGCGGAAATGTTTCATTACCCCCCGAAAACCAGGAGACGGAACGCATCCCTCGACCACTCAGCCCAACCAAGCTGCTCCCCTTCATCTCCAACCCCTACCGCAACCAAAGCGACATGGACCTCGAAGCCTTACGCAAAAAGCTCTACAACGCCCCCCGGCCCCTCAAAAAGCGGAGCTCCATCACGGAACCCGAGGGACCCGCCGGGCCCAACATCCAAAAGCTTCTCTACCAGAAAACCACTCTGGCTGCCATGGAAACCACCATCAATCCTCCCAAACCTGCAGAGGAAGCGAATCCAACACCCGAACCCCCTCCTGCCGAAAAGCCCGAACCCGAAACACCCGAACAGCCACAGCCCGACCCGCCCGCACCCACGCACGCCCTCAAAATCGAAGGTGAGGATTTCGTCCCACCACCGCCACCTTCTCATCCCGCCCCCCGACCCGAAGATGCCTTCATGGTCCCACTACCCCCGCCACTTGAAGTTGAAGAGATCATCCCGCCGCCTTCCGACAACTACGAGGAGTTCCCTCCGTACCCCCCGCCCCCCTATCCCAGCGGAGCCGACCAGGAAGCCCTCGGAGAAGACACTTTTAACATGAAGCCACCAGAGGTCATGAGCCAGGTCCCTCTTCCTCCGGTAAGTACGACAGAATTATGGGATTTTTAAGGTTCCTTTTGCTAAGTCACACTTCTCTACAGCAGCAGATGATTTTAAAACATTGAAAGAATGCATACGAAAGAGCAACGGCACTTTAAACTTAAAGAAAAAGACACGACATCTAAAGAAATCGCATCTTTATGCCTCGTTAGTTTCCTTTCATATACAAGTTTGCTCAAGGCTTGATCTGAGCCCGGATCGATATCCAACCTGCCCAAAAAAAGTCTTGTGATCAGGTCATGATTGTCGTGAACGCAGGATATGAGCCGAGAGGGGAAACGTGTATCAAAATATCCGACGTCCCCGTGACCTCATCATTCACGTCAAACAATAACAACAACACAAAATCCACATCCTAGACCCGGATTCATTTCTTTTTCCTTCACACTCATATAAATATGATCTCTCATTAACCCCCTCGCTCGTGTCTCCTGATCACAACACATCCGAGTGTGTAGTTGAACTCTCGATTGAGATTTTTTTTTTTTCCTCACTCCGGACGCCTAACACTTACGTAACTAATCCCGACACAGAGTCCGTTTTGTCCGAAAACGGGTTCGGTTCTATTTATCGCTCTCTAATCGGATACACTTTTGCCGAACTCTTGCCCGTTCAGCCGCTCACTGATAAAACGGAACATTTCCTCATACCTCCACACGGACGCATAGAGGTCCGCTCGACCGGAAAAGCTCTATTAATCATCTTAAGCCCGGCCAGATAAAGCCCGAGTGATTAGGTACGCCGTGTGTTCATTTCGGCTAATGAGCTGTGCCACACAAAGCACTGAAAGGCTGTTTTTTTATTCAGAGAGAAAATAACCGTAATCGTCTTACGTAATCCCGTTTGGGAATGTTTCTCGTGGTTCTGGCGCCCGTGAACCGAGAACGCGACTGAACCCGGACCGTCCGTCCGTTTTCTCAGGGCAAGCGGACGAACCTGCGCAAGGACGGATCGGAGCGCATCGACCACAGCATGAGGGTGAAATTCAACCCACTGGCTCTGCTCCTGGACTCCTCCCTGGAAGGAGAGTTCGACCTGGTGCAGAGAATCATATACGAGGTGAGTCGTTCCGGCTTCTGGACGCCTTCTGGGTGGAGTTTTGCATGTTCTCCGTAGATCCGAGCGGACTTCCTTCTGGAGTCTGTTCGACATTAACGACGTAGACTTGATCGTCCGTGTGGAACCGATCTTGATGGATGGATGAACGAGGGTCGTGTCTCTCGCTCCAGGTCGAGGACCCCAGTCAACCCAACGACGAGGGCCTCACCGCGCTGCACAACGCCGTGTGTGCCGGCCATACCGAGATCGTTAAAGTCCTCGTGCAGTTCGGAGTTCACGTTAACGCCGCTGACAGCGACGGCTGGT
>JAYDZG010000012.1:4171242-4182187 GCA_034509265.1 Microcambeva bendego
AATTCTTTGAATTCCTCTGAATGTCTCTTAAGCGATGTCATGAGCTGTAAATGATGAACTATGTACATTCCTTTCAGCTGTACATTCAGAAAGTTTTTTGTTTATGCGGTAAAGTTCTATAAAGTGAACATTGACTCATCCTTACTCGTATTACTGGAGCCTTCCGTTAATTCTCTCTTTATACCCAATAATGATAGCACCATCTGTTTCCGAGTCACTCGGTTAGCTGTTAAGACCTTAAGATCATTTCCCATTCACGTTCCTTCTCCTGTACATTGCCTATGAGAGAACTTTTTGGAAAGGATTGATAACATTATCAAATTAGGAATTACCTTACTCACACACACACACACACACACACACACACACATTCACTTATAGAGTAATTCAGTCCTGCATGTTCTTCCAGTGCCTGTCTGGACTTCGTCATTCATTCAGGTTTATTAAAGCCACTGAATTGCCCTATTGGTACCTAGTCACTGTGATCCATAAACCAGTGCATTGTAGTGGTGGTCCTACACCCGGATAAATAGGGAAGGTTGCTTCAGAAAAGGCATTTAACAAATGCATAACGGTTCCCCTGAGCACAATGAACCAAACTTCATTGGTTTAAGCAAGGACTATCCAGAACTTTATTATTAAGTTTATTGTTCACATAATTTAAATGTTTATTTCTATCATAATACAAATTTACAAGACTTAAGACTAAATACATGAGATGTTGCGTAGTTAATTACCAAAAAAACAAATCGAACTCCCCACAAAGGCAGAACTTTGTTCCATTTATTGTTAACATTATTACTGGTTTACAAAGCCATTACTGTAAATTCTGGCCTCGGGCCTTTTGCTTTTTCAGTAAAATCTGCTCATCTCTTATTCATGATGAAAAACCTTTGAGGATCATTTTTTGCCCAGACCGCCGTATTGTACGTCTTCCAGCAAGCAGCAATCAAAGTTCCTTCCATTAGCCTTAATGTTACTTCTGGTACCAATACAACTTCCAGTTTAATTTGCTGTAAGCTTGTCTAGTCAGGAAGCGGAGAGATGCACAGCACACGGGGGGATAATAGTTTCATTGTAATACTCAGGTAAAGTCATAAAGCACTGACACCATATAGTTTCATAATTTACTTATTGGGGTTGAAAGAAACATAATGTAAGAATCGTTTTTAATTTAATTTATTTTTTTAATTTATGTTATTGTATTTATTTTATCCTGTAACACTGGAACTTGGATCACATCCCAAAGCATTCTCAGCACCATGCATGGAATAACAGGAATCATGGATTTGTTCCAGCTCTACAGTCTGACCCTTCTCTTCCTCATCTCCTGATGCCTCCTGTATCAATTCTTGATCAAATCTTTTCCTTCTGTCTCAGCCCTGTGCTTTCTTGTATTGAAATAGGCTAAACACAAGAGCTGCTGTCCACTACAAACAGCATTGAATAAATATAAAGTTTTGAAAGGGTTACAATCCCATTTTTAGAACCAGAACCATCTCTGGCTTTGCATGTTGCTTAAGTTATGATTAGAAACATTTAGTTCATTGTTTATCCTGTTTGTATTAGTAACCAAAACTTGAACTGAAATTGAAATAAGGAGTTAAATTAAGTTGTCACACCGCATAATGTCTATAGTCATTAATTTCTAATCTTTGTTATAACCAGTATTTAAAAAAAACTATTTGAATCTCTCATGCATATTAACTCTAAGACTGTAATCGCTCAGCTAAAAGGGATTCAAAGGCATCTTGCCCCTCACGTTGAAGAGATGATAGTCAGAGAAGCAAAGATCTTTTAAAGGATGACAAATGTACCATTAAATTTCACCATTGTGTGCTGATCATATTTTTGTCTCTCAGTTTTTGTGCGTCTGGTAGACCAACATTTCATTAAGTGACAGTTTTCAGTATATAAGTTGTATATATATACAGCCTGAGCAATTTAGGGTAAGGAACCTTGCTCGAGGGCCCAACAGCAGCAACCTGGCAGTGGTGGGGCTTGAAACAGTGACCTTGTGATCTTATGATGCGTTATAAATAAATACATCCATGACTTACTTAACAAATGAAATATCAGACGTTTACTTTAAGATGTTTTCATCAGCATATTGTGTTAACATTCATTATATACCCATGATGGACCAGATTTATAAGTAACAATACCATCCGGTAGATGGTAAAAAGGAAAAATGAACTGTCTGAAGCCCACTTCATGCCAAACCCTCAGTTTTAAGTTAAATAAACAGTTACATTTCGGATTTTCACTTGACATTATTCAAACTTGGGCGGCACGGTGGCTTAGTGGGTCGCCTCACAGCAAGAAGGTCCTGGGTTCGATCCCCTGGTGGGGCGATCTAGGTCTTTTCTGTGTGGAGTTTGCATGTTCTCCCCGTGTTCTTCCTCCGGGTACTCCCATTTTCTCCCACAGTCCAAAGACATGCTATCAGGTTAATTGGAGACACTGAATCGTCCTGTAGGAACTTGCGATGGATCGGCGCCCCATCCAGGGTGTTACCGTGTGCCTTGCACCCGTTGAAGAGCTGGGATAGGCTCCAGCACCCCTCCCCGACCCTAATTAGGATAAGTGGTTAAAGACAATGATGATGGTGATTATGATTATTCAAACTTCAAGTGGAATTGTGTCCTGTAGATTATACAGCCGTAACCCCCGAGGTGGCTTTTGCATGGATGTAAAAATAATCATGAATCTACATATTCCAATCTGTCCCTCCTGCTATAACGAACCCTACAGTCGTAGTTAAAAGTTTGCACACCCCTGATCAAATAATGTCCTCAAAGATACAATCCATGCGCGACCTTGAAGGTGTCACGAGGATCCGCATGATTTTCTCGGGTAGAGCCGTGTCACGGCGGGATTCTCAGAATAAACATGTCAGAAATCTCACGAAACACTCACTGCCCCGTGGGAGAGGGGAGAAAATAAATAAGCAATCTGGGGCGATAATCTGAGTCGTCAATAAAAACAATAATTAAGAACCAACTCCTGTCATGTTTGGCTTTGGAGGAGGTCTCTCAGCGTGTGTGTGTGTATGTGTGTGTGTGTGTGTGTGAGAGAGAGATTCTGCCATTAAAAGAATCACTCAGATGATGTAGACCACGGGAGACGGGTTCATTAGAACACCTCAGGAATGAGCTCGGCTCCAGCACGCTTCTGTTGTCGGTGTTCCTCGTTTTGTTCTTCAGGTCGGCCGTCCGTGCCTTAGGCATTATTTCTTATATTATACATTCTAAACTGTTTGTTCCGGAGAGGGTCACCGGTGTCATGGTTATGGGCGGGGCTTATATATCAGTCAGACGATGAACTCAAAAAGCTTTAGATTTGATGGCTACATACTGCCCAGAAAGATTCAAGTTGATCTAAAGGATCTTCAAAAAGTTTCAGAGCACGGGATGTCCATAAATAAAATGTAAATATTTTTTTATATATTTTTCCTTGAATTTGAAACAATTTTTCAAGACTTTTTGTTATTAAACTGCATAAATGAGATGTTTGATAGTTCATTAGCAAAATTTCAAGTTCATAAGACGGATCAGGTTGTGTCCGAGAGAGCTTATAGTCTGATTCTTCCTTTCTGGATGCTCAAGGATGCTTTAAGTGGAAGAAGATTGATGTGCAATGAGGCTTTGAAAGCAGCGGTGCAACATTGGCTACACGCTCAACCAGAAAAATGCATCACAAAGCAAAAGTGACTTCTTTTAAAACTACAAACTAAATCAAATTAAAAGAAGATCCTTATATAAAAGTTTGCAGTGATTACAGATGAGACTTGCGATGTGGACCAGAAATTAGCTTCTTACAAACACCTCGATAACTGTTTGTTTCTTTACTCTGTATTTTAATGTCACCTTGGTTACATTCATGACAGGAAACGGTTGCTCATTACACTAGATGCACCACAAGATCATATCAAACTCAATCATGGACAATTTAGTGTCTCCAGTTAACTTGGCTGGTTTTGGACTGTTGGAGGAAACCCACACAGACATGCCGAGAACATGCAAACTCCACACAGAAAGGACCCGGACTGGGGATCGCCTGGGGATCTTCTTGCTGTGAGCCGACAGCACTACCTAATCGAACCATGAAGTTCGACAGATATTAGTTTTTACTTTCATTTTAATTTGAGTTGTCTCAACTTATTCAAAAACAGGGTTTGTAAGTTTTTTTTTTGTTTACTTTAACAATTAAATATCATTACGATTATCGTGATTTCATTCCTTTCTATATTCTCATATGTGGTCTGTTTTAATTTTGATGCTCAGAGTAAAACGGCGATATTTGAACTCCATCCATTAAAAATAGACATAGTACCCTTATTCGATGAAAATGAAGTTTCAGGGTGCTGCATTTCTCAGACTGCTTTATCCATATAATATATGCTTGACATTGGCATATATAAGGCAATAATTTTGTGTAGCGACATGTTGTATCTGACGCATAACTCATTTGCTCATGAATATGCATGAGTACAGCCAGAATGCTCACAGCTCCCTGTAGGACCACATTGGCAAGCCCAAAACAAATCTCTATAAACAACACCTGGTCCTACTGAACCCGTACGGTTCTGCCAAAACTGCGTTGTGTCGTTCCCGGCTCAGATAAGAGTCGATTCTCTGAGTCAAACTCGTCTCGAACCAGATCGGAGCTTATAAGTTTAAAGCTTGATGATTTGGTGACCCTGATGAGATGATGTCTACCCTATAAAGTAGACTTAATACACATAGGTAAACTTTTGATAACAGCAAGAAGGTCGTGGGTTCGATCCCGAGGCGGGGCGGTCCGGCTCTCTTCTGTGTCGAGTTTGCATGTTCTCCTCGTGTCTGTGCGGGTGCTCCGGGGTTGCCAGATTACATTGGTTTTCTTCCAAGAACTATGGACATTCTGTAATTCAATTCTAGTACTGTTACACGTTCTTCTCTGATATTTCTATTAGATTTATATCCACTTGTTTGCATTACACATGAGACTTCCTTTAAAAAGTACCTGTTTAATAAGAGTACATTTTAAATGAGTTTCTTTTCACTGGAGTACATTTTCTGATTAGTAACTTTACTCGTACTTGAGTAAAAATGAATCAAATTAATAGTACTTTTACTCGAGGACAATATTTACTACTCTTTCCACCCCTGTCAGATTACCGACGATGGTATATTTGCACAGCGTTTAAGACCTCACCGACATATCGCGGTTATAAATATAGTATAAAAAACGTGTTATAAGCCTATTTATAAACACCACAGTTTTGTAGTGCCTTGCCATTTCAATTTAAACAGCGACCTAGAACATTCCTTTTAAGTATTTCTAGAAGGGCTTATGAGCCAGTCCTGGTATTGATTTTCTTACAGTATTGTCTGAGTTAAGTGGACTGTCTGTCTTTTTTGTTGCTTAGGACTTTCAGACTCGGCTGTCTGTGAAGCGCCGTAATGAGCTTTTAAAACGCAGAGCTTCTCAAAGTCTAAAAAGCTTCTGCCATTATATGTAAGGAAATGTGAAACCAGAGTGGAACGCTTTTATTTGTGCATTGTTCGTACAGCAGAAAAACTGGACTCTGTTATTAAATAATTGTAAGTATGTGCAGGTTCACCTATTCCTTGAACCTGCACATTTCTACAGGAGACTGATGTTGGATACTAAATATCCAAAACTTTATTAAATACAAAGTTTTCCTAATTAAATAAATTAAAAGTCATTATATTTAGGTAACTATGTGGATTGGCTCTTATTATCATAGACCAAGGACTGTATTTATCAAGCATCTTAGAGTCGACTTATGAGTAAAAAAAATCTTCACTGGAAGCTGCACTTCTAAGTTAGTTATCAAGTGTCTTACACTTTTAGTGAAATGTAGGACTTAATCTTAAATGTCGGTCTGAGAGCTGAATTACGACACTGCTATGCCGGGTTGCCAGATTGCATGCCAAAAATCTTTTCAAAGTCTTCCAAAAAGCATGAAAACCCACAATGCAGGAGGGACAGATGATGTTGGCCATTTCACCCTCCAAAGCGTGTTTCCCCTGTCAATGTCAAACAAAATCTGCCCAATTGGCAGAAAACCGCCCAATCTGGCAACACTGGTAGTATGCGCCGTAAACTGAATTTTAGGTGACGTTGGCAAAGAATCAAAAATAAATGTTTCCTTATCTTTCCTAATCAAGAACTAGAAACTAGGACACTAAAGGCAAGTCTCGACCAACACTTCCAAGTATTAACTACACTGGCCATTTAATTTCACAGATTTGAACTTAGTTGAACATTTGTGGGACCACCTCCCTACACGCCACTCCTGCAGCTGTAGGATGCACTGCGGTCAGCATGGCTCCTGATACCTGTGACGACCTATCAGGACCGAGTCACTCCCAGCCCTTCTATCCGCTGTCCTGGAAACGTAGCTCAATGACAAACATTTACTATATTCCTGATGTACATCACGTCCTTGCATTATGATGCAGATCACGATGTGTTGATACAGTTCTAATTTACATTTTTAATAAGACTGTATCACAGCAATCATCACTGCAGTTCCGCCTCTACAGCCCATGGTTCATTTGTTCCTTTTTGCAATCATTTCTTTCTCTTTTTTTAATGCGTAGAATTCAGAACGTCACACAGCGTTACATTGAACATCAGGAGCTCGAGAAGCTCAGCTAAACCCGAGGAGAAGAGCGAGATCCTCAGAACTGTTTACCACCGCATGTCGGGCGGCTCAGCACGGAGTGTGTATTCTCATCAGATCAATCAGTCAAAGCAGCTTGAATTATTTCAGTAATAGTTGGAATCAGCTGGAGTGGCGCCCAGTCGGAGATCAGAAATATGTCTTCTAGGTTGCCAGTGTGCTGTATGAGAGGAAATCACACGGCGATCGTTTTCCTTCCCTTTTAGTTTCTTTCCCGTTCACCTCGTTCACATCAATTTATTTTGCATGGAAACATCAAGGCTTACTTATCCCCCTCCGACACATGGGTAGCAATGTATGCATTTTCCCACATGTTCATACAGATCAGCACTGTGTACGTAGAGACACACCCTGTCAAGTCCATCAATCAGCTAGCAAGTCAGTGAATTTTATTTGTGTAGCGCTTTTTACGACAGAACATCCCTGTCGAATGCTTGAGAGGACCCAGACTCTGGTTTGTCCCCCGGGATTGGAAGACATTGTAAGTAAACATGCTTTATACAAATCATACAAAGACAAAATGACACAACAAAATAAATGCAGGAGAAGCAGATGTTGCCTGGTGGTTAGAGAACTGGGCTTGTGATTGGAAGATTGCTGATTCGATTTCCAGACCAAACAGGACACGACTGAAGTGTCCTTGAGCAAGGCACCTAACCTCTAACTGCTCCCCGGATGCCTTTGACGACGAGTTTAACTGCACGGTGATAAAAAGAGTATTTTAAATATTAAATAAAATCTAAAAGAATATATGAAGAAGTCGGTTCTGGACATTATTGGGGCAAACACACTAGGTCCCTGTCTCAGGAGCAGCGTTGTTGGCGTCAGTCATGACTTCCAGTCTTTATCCTCCAGATTGTAAACAGGTTTCCATCAGAAACACCAAGTGCAAGGTCATCGCTAAAGTTTTTTTTAAGGAGGGCCAGATTTGAGCATGTGAAAGTGCCCGAGCTCCTGATTACAATATTTCAAACAGTAAAATGTGCAAATCAAGATGCTGTTAATTATTTTAACCCTCCAAAGTAACAAAGTAACCCAGATAAATAAGAGGGTTGGTGAACCGATGTGTAAGATGTCCAAATTGATTTGGGTTGTTTTAGGTCAGCATTAATGTGAAGCTATGGAGTTCCGCACCATCCAACCCACTACCTGTGGGACTGCAACAGGGCATTTGAGAGGCCAACATGCAGCCAGCAACTGACGTTCAAACTCTTTTCAAAGTAGTTTATCGAGGTTAAGGTGAAGTTTCTGCCCAGGCCTCTGGAATCCCTCCACACCAAACCATGTTTTTGATGAACCATGGTTTATAGAGCTTGTGTTTTTGACAATGGGGCAAAGTCATGCTGGAAAAAAAGTTGACATTCCTAAACCATATCCACGACCATACAATATAATTTATTTTCATAATATTTCTATAAATACATCATATATCTATACTTGTCTTTGGTTCTTTCCAGAACAGTTTCTAGTTCACTTAATGAGGAAGTGCTTTACTTAAAATATCACTCACACGGTCTAACAGTAGACGCACGAAAGCTGGTTTTGTAGTTTATTTTAAGAATTTCCTCCCTGCCATACACACAGATGCTAAGATTCTCAGCAAGCCACCACTGTGCGAATTGCTTTTCCTAGTTTTCTTCTTTTTCGCGTTCCTCACACCTCACAGCGTTCAACCTTGATGAATCACAACACCTTGACTAGCACTGTCTGCATAGTGTCCTGATCATCACAAGTTTACTTAAAAAAATCTCAAAAAGAGCACATTGATGTGTTTTGTTATAAGAAAAGGGGAAAGATGGCCATTGTACATATTTCTGAGTAGGTCATGAGTCTTGTATGTTTGGTTTAATGTCCACCTGCGGGAACAGAACTGTGATCTCGACTGTTAAAGGCTGATCCCAATGTTCTGCATTAGTTTCTACACCCATCCAACCCACCAAATGAATAAAATCTGCTCTAGTTGGGATTGAAATGAACTCGTCATCAGTTCGGCTTGTTCAGAGCAGTTATCGGCAGCACTTTACTGTACAGATTAATAAGTGGGTAAAAGTATGTTAATAAATTCATAACAAACTGTATTTATTCATTAATTAAATGCCTAGTTGGTACTAAATAATTGGTAACAAGTCAGTAATAAACTGGTAAAATTATGATAACGACTAGGCTACGGCTGGCCTGTGAGGTGCAGGACTAGAAATCCGAAGGACGCCAGTTCAAATTTCTGTACTGCTAGGTTGCTGCTGTTGGGCCCTTGAGCATGGCCCTTAAACCTCAATTGCTCAGACTGTATAATGTAACTAATCTAAGTCGCTTTGTATAAAGGCGTCTGTTAAATGCTTAAAATGTAAATGCAAATTGAATTAAGGTGTAATTACTTAACAGTGTAACAGTAACCTGCTTATTTTATAGTTTCTAATAAATTTAAATGTCAGTAGTAATAAAATGATAGAATAAGGCTCACAAGGTGTAATTACCTAACAGTTATCTACAGGAGGTTTTCATAATAATAGTTATTACCACAAAAACAATTAAGTAGTTTTGCTTAAATTCTCTGGTATTAGTGCTGTGTAATACCAATTTGCTTGTTTCTACTTTATTTCTTACCTGTTTATTTATTTCAATGGTCAAAGTCACATGCAGTAATTACTAAGTAGTATTTTTATTATAAATAATATAGTACTATACAAGTTGGTATAGTGTTGAATGACAACTTGAATACTTGTACTAGATTTTTTTTTATAATAATATGGACTGTTTATTAACCAGAACATGAACAATTCTTGGGTTCACACTGCCTACAAAGAAATAAAAGTAAGTGTCTGAACCGCTGCATTGTTATTCCCATTTTCCAAATGGTTCCAGCATTTTTTTGGTTGTAATACATTTAGACTACCGTTACACCCCTGCATCCTTGATAATACCACATTTCGAATGCGATGCCAAAAAGCGCATGCCACCACTTGGCTTGTTCATTTCATTCAATTGTATTTAACCCCTTATCCTAAATAGGGTCGGGGAGGGGTGCTGGACACTGGGAGAACATGCAAACTCCGCACAGAAAGGACCTAGATCACCCAACCCGGGGTTCGAACCCACGACCATCTTGCTGTGAGGCGACAGTGCTACCCACTAAGCCACCGTACCACCCCACTTGGCTTGTTGGGTATATTGGATTGCTTGTCACCGGGAAGGGTGAATCCGACAGTGTCTGGTTGTATTATTCATCAATTGATGAAGAGAAATAGACGCCAACCTTCCACTACCATTCTCATCACATTAGAACAGCAGGACAGCTCGTCTCTGAGACTACAATGGTACAGGGCTGTTTGCACAGATATTGTCTGGACTTGCTGTTATCTCTTTGTGTACAGAAGATCCCATTACATTTCTGCTTCTAATGAAAACAGTTCATATAAATGAGTTACAAAGTACAATTGAGAGTAAATCCAAGCAAATATAAAGAGAAATGAAGTAAGAAGGTTGCAAAAAGAACTTTTTGCATTAATATGTATAAACTATGGATGTAACGATACACTCTACCCACGATACGATATGATTCACGATATGATTTATTTTCCCCGATGTTTCCTTTAATTTATTTATTTTTCTTAAAACTAAATTAAAACACTGTATTTGTGATACTTTTATTTATCTAAACAATAAATGCACTTTTATTTCTCAGATATTTTGAATTGAGTCTAATTTGGTAACTTAGCGGCAGCACACTCTGCTGTATAAGGGGATTTCGATTCGTCAAACATAAATACCAATTTGAATCGTGCCTCAAGTTAATCAATTACTGAATTGATTTGTGGTGCATCGTAACATCCCAAGTATGAACTATATTTTCTCCAAATGCTTCCTATACCTTACTTCACAGAGATATGGGTTTGGTGTCAATATGTATGTTTTTTCCCTCCAAAGAGCATATCTCTCCCAAATAAGGAAGACATCATTTTCTCCCGATCGAGCACGTCTTAACCACCCTGACGACACATAGGTGTACATTTTTCCACCTGCACTTTGATGTGTAGAGAGATGTACACTCATCAATTCACTTCATCATCTGTGTGTAGGCGCCATCGATCAGCCAGCAGAGAGAACCTTTCCCACCCCTATGTGAACAACAGGTCAGTCCCACCCCTATATGAACAACAGGTCAGTCCCACCCCTATATGAACAACAGGTCAGTCCCACCTCTATATGAACAACAGGTCAGTCCCACCTCTATATGAACAACAGGTCAGT
>JAYDZG010000012.1:4390977-4403108 GCA_034509265.1 Microcambeva bendego
GGTTGGTAGTAGATTCTTCCCATGTCTGTCTGAGTTACTTACAGGCACATTGGAACCTAAACTTTGGGCGCTTGTAGCCTAGCGTTATGTTACTGGACTAATAATCAAAAATTTGCTGGTTCAAGCCTCACCACTGCCAGGTTGCTGCGGTTGGACCCTTAAACAAGACCCTTAACACTCAGTTGTCCACTTCTGTAATGTAAAGGGTTTAACAGTCTAAAAGAGCCTGGTACTGGTCCAGAAGATGCATAAAATGCCCCTCTCTTGCTCACTACTTCATTTGTCTTTTAAAGCTTTAACTTCTCACTAGAACTTGAAGCAAAACTTTAAGCAAAAATGAAGCATAGTTGCAGAGAAAAAGGTGAGAACTAAGCGAGCCTCCTGACAAAATAAAGCCTATTACTATTGCAAACATAGATGTGCTTTGGACATCTGGTTTTCCAGATGTTTTCCGTTAAGTCGAGGTTCGTCTGTAATTTTTCTGTAGTTTTCTCTGACCTTCCAAATTCATTTAACATGTGTACTGGAAGCCCAAAATGACCTGAGAAGTTGAGTGAGTAAATAATAATGCTGACTTCACACAAAAAGGACCCAGATTGCCCCACCTGGTAACACTGATTATCTCTTCATCATCAGAGTGTCTCCAAAACTGCAGCTCTTGTGGGGTCAGTATTTATTTTACTATATACTGTAGCTCAAATTGCTCAAGACGTTAATGCTGGTTCTGAAAGAAAGGTGTCAGAAAACACAGTGCAGCAGTCACAGGGTGGTTTTCGTAGCAAATGGTGGACCAACACAATATTAGGAATGTGATCATAATGCTATGCTTGATATGTACGTAAATACTAGGTTGTGATGCTCTACCAGGGACTGTCTTGGTGCTCAGGGTATATTCTGAGAGGTTTTCAAAGCCCTAAATAGTAATTTGACTAGAAACATGGCTCGTCTCAACACGTGTGTTTACACACACAGAGATCCCTCAGTACGGGCTGACATATTTACTTTATGATTTAGCTAAAGTATCATTACCAGTCTCTGAGAGTGTGTTCGGATGGTAACAACTGTGGATCACCGTGCTAAGAAACCGCCTTTTCTGTTTTCCGCTCAAACATTTGCCCGGATCGAGATCGTCTTTCATTTAAGGTGTCAGAGAAAGGGCAAAGGCGGTGAACAAGTTCCAACAGCCCATTGTTCCCATGATCCAGCTTCCCTAGAGAAGCGTAAGTTCTTGGGGAAATGAGCCAACATGCCTGGTAGTTTTAATTACAAGCAGCGGGATAGCCTGCTTAAATATTTGGAGACGGGATCTGCCGCGTGTTTGAACCAACGAGGCTGAAGAATTTGTCTTTTTGAGCGAAGGTTGCAAAGGAAATGTATTGTATTGCATTAGCCTTAACCTTGGCGGCAAGTCTGCTCTTTGCCCCGGCCCACGTTCCTTAAGCTGGCACACCATCAGATGCCAGGAAGGAGCCAGTTAAGTAAAGTAAGATGATTGAAAACCTTAAAATGAATGCAGTCGTAGAGGAATTGTTGGACTTGATTAGACAGTATTACAACTTCATTCTTACAAATCTTCCTTGAGACGTCTCGTAACGCACTGACGATTTCTATTTGAATTCTTATTAAGAATTCTTATTAAGAACCATATTTGAGTCATAAACTTTAATGCAATTATTTGCTTGAGTGACTTGAGTATAGGTTTCAGTGCATACGCATAATTCAGAGCAGCTGAACGTTTGCTCTGTTCATTTCATGGTGACGCTTTGAAACAAACAATTTCTGCTGGATTAAAAATTTACATTTTAGGATGCATTGTGGTGCAGGACATAACAAATTATGTAAGAATTTATGTCATTTTGGCAATTGGGCTGGAGACTAACATGACCAGCAGCCAGTACAAACAGGTTGGCAAACAAAACAAGCTTCTGATTACTACTCTTCTCTGCCTTATGGCTTCCAAACAATATGGAGGAGTGAACGTTTTGAAGTTTCCCTGTTTTTTCCTCAATCTACTTAGAACTCTTACACCCCTATTTTCTGGCTTGAGCTGTTCAACGTGTTACCACATACTCTTCACCTCTGCTCTTCACTTTCATACTTAGTTAAAAATGTAGTACCTTTTTAAACACACATTTTTCTTTTGATATATAAAACAACATTAAGTAAAAGTAAGATACTATACATATTTACAATGTAAATACTCATTATTAATATTTTATTATTAATATTTAAAAACATCTGCCTCCCAAATCTATTTTAGGTTAAAGGTTCCACTAAATTGTCTGCTATGACCTTTATAACTCTCTATGTCTCTATATATTATTTTTTTTATTTCTCAAGCTTGCATGTTTTGGCTCTATATTCGCCTCTCTTTATCTTGTTGACTCGGTTTATGTGTCAGGCAGGTGTATAATAAAACCTCCCTCGGACCACCTCAAACTCTCAATACCTCTGCTCGTGTGATCGTGTTAAAGATGTCTGAGGGGATCGGTGCTGCTGTTCCGAGCTGCCACTGTCTAAGCTGCCTAAAGGCTAAAGTCGGGCATCTGTACAAGATTAAGATTAAAAGGAGGGAATATTAAAGACTCCCTTTATCGTGTAGACATTGTGTATGTGTCAGGCATGTATTGAATAAAGCCTTTGTGTTCTTCACCTCAAACTCTCGATGCCTCCGCTCTAGTGATAGTTTAATATGTTTGTTTGAGATGTTGGCTGTCATTTTAAGCTTCCATTTTCCAAGCTGTCTCACAGCTCTGTATCAAAGTTGTACAAGATTCTGATTAGAGCTCTAGCAGGCAATAGTTGCCAGGCTCAAATATGAATTTTAAACTTTAAACATATTGATATAAGCACAGTGACTAATGATTAGGGTTCACACATGATTTTTTTTGCACCATGAACTGGTTTCATATCCAATACATCACAGACTAATGGGGACGGGAGGATTTAAAATAGAATAACAATACTGCTCAGAAATAATGAGCTTCATGTTGTTGTTTTTTTCTCTCTCTCTTACTGCAACGAGACACTGCTCCCACCTTGGGGTGATCGGAGTCAAGAAATCTAATCTCTAATTATGGCCCGTTGGTTTAAAACAAGCAAAGGAAATTTGAATTTACTTCAAATGGCATCTAGCTACTGTTGTAATGTGAAATCCTAACAAATATTATAGGCGTACCAAAATGGACCTAAAGAATTTTGTCACAGCCCTAAGTTTCACAATTAGCTCTCATAAACACTCGAGTGTCCTTTAACTTGTAGTGAAAATAAACTTGTTTACAGTTCCGTTGTAAGAAGCATAACCCTGCACCCCCCACCGCGTTCTCCCTCATTAAAGGCAACGCGACACCGGAACACAAAGCCTCCGTTAGCCTTTGTGGGTGCTTCTGAAGAGCGCGATGGCAGTTCACAGACCTTCTCAGAACATGGTCCTCAGATGCTCAGGTAATTGGCTTTAAAATGCTCGGCCCTGCACACATTGTCTGTCGGTATGCCGGTGCTAAGTGCCAAGGCCGGCCCGGATTACGGCCGTCTGCGATTGGTTGTAATTGTGTGGCTGTACAGATGGCGGGACTGCTGTTGCCTTCACTCTAGCGGCACTCTATCAAAGGGTGGCTTAGATGCCAGGAGGGAGGTCACGAGGGGACCGGGACTGCTTTGAGCAAGGAAATTAGCATGAACCGATGAAACAAAGTGCTTGAGGAATTAATCTTGGCCATGGTGGATTGTACTTTATGCAATAAAGAAATAAAAATGTGATTAAAAGCAACAAATCATATGTACATATAAGAAGAGGTGGAAAGAAATATATTGTACTCAATGAAAAGTACGTTCATTTGATTTTTTTTTTACTTAAGTACAAGTTGCTGGTCTAAAATGTTGTTAAATATTGAATCTTGTTTGGCCAGATTTTTTTTGCCAGATGTGGACGGTGTTCTGCTGTATTGGACAGATTTTGGTGGAATTTTTTACGCTTGGGGGGTCCGTGGAAATAAATTTGGCCTGGTTTGTGATCAGAAAGCTTAAAATATTAACAAGAACATAGATTTTTAAAGCAGCTGGAATAGAAGAGGCTGACTTCCTGTTTTCCGGTTCAGTTGCCACACCCATCAACACAGTGTTTCATAGGTTAGATGGCAATCTAGTTGCAAACACCTGCAAGGAATAAATAAATGTGATAGTATATACATTTTATTTTACAAGATTTTAATTTGTAGGTAATTATGGTTTTAAGTAGTTTATTATTTTTAAAATTATTTTAAACACCACATTTGGGGGATTTTAAAGGGGTTTTTGGCTGAAAACCCTGTTTACTGCATTTTTAAGCCTTTTTTTACTCATGTGAATGCTATTTTAAATGTAGTGAATTACAATTGCTAATACAAAACATCTTTAAGTAAAAGTAAAATTATAGGTCATAAAATCAACAACAAACTCAGTTACAGAAACGTGAGTTCCCACCTCTGTGTATAATCGTATATTCGTATCAGGCTTCCCTTATTGTGAAACGCCCTCCCACCATCCACCCCTTGCCCCATGCTGCTTGGTAACCCATCATTGAAGCTTTCATTCCATTTTCCAAACACCATATGCAGATGTGAATGCAAAATCTGTGCGCAAATATTAGCCTGGAGGAAACAAAGGCATTCCTGACTTCATGTCACTCCTTCACTCACACCCCCCCCCCCCCAACCCTTTCCATGACACTTCTCCTTAAGCCCCACTTCCTCTTCCACTTTTTTTCCCCTCATGATAGCATTCTTCATCTCGTCTCGTCGTAGTCTGTGGCTTTTGTTCGACCTGCCAAGTCGACACTTGCGATTCCATTTTCCAATGACAAAATAAGAACAGGTAATTCCTCACTCGCAGGAATTAGTGTCCGGAGCGCCCGGACAACGGTTCCATCTCCGAGCCAAGAATGGAAGGCGTAACCACACAAACGGCCAAAAGTGGGGGCGGCGATCTTTATTCTGATCAATCACCTCTTGGCCCCAAGTTGAAATGTCATTCCCATCCGTGTCGGTGGCCTTTAGGTGGAATGGTTGGCAGCCTCAGGACTGCCTGGGGATCTGTTTGCTCTAGGAAGCCGAGAGGTGCAGAGGCTAGTTTGAGTTTTGAAGATGTCTAACACTGAGTCAGAATAAAGTTCTAACCACCTCCTAGGCAGTGCTATTTTCTTAGTAAACACCCCTGAAGACAGCTTGTACTGAAAGGGAAATTGATTTTCTCTTTGAGTCAAAAGGCTGTAAATGTCTGTCTGATAATGTTTCTCTCTCTCAAGGATCTGGAGTCTTTGAGCAAAAGGATGTTCTGACTTTACCAGGATGTCTACATCATTTTATTTATTGAAAATTACAGTAATTAAACTTTTCAGAAAGCTGAGGGAATAATTTTTCTAATCATATACTAATTTATAAATCAGTGCACTGAACTTTAACTCAGAATTTAGCAAAAAAGCTGTTTTTAAACAACACTTGTTTTAATTTATTGTGTAATACATTGTTAATTGATTGGATGTATTACTTTAATCGGCTACTAGCTGGTAACAAATCAATTTTATTGTTCACAAATGCAGTCCGATGAAACATATATTAAATGATGCCTAGTGGGCGGGACTGTTTCCTCACAGCAAGAAGTTCCTGGGTTCGATCCTCCAGGTGTTTTGAATTTGCATGTTCTCCTTGCATCTCTGGTTTCCTCCCACAGTCCAATAACATGCAATCTAGGTGTGTTGGAGATACAAAATTGTCCTTGTGTAATGAGCCACCATTCCTGTCGTGAATGTAACCAAAGTGCAAAGCAAGACATTGAAATCCTAATAAAGAAACAAAAAGCTGTAGGATATTAGTTTGTGGTTTAGGAAACATTAAAGAGTTGTTTATTATCTCTGTTAACTTATATATTCTTAGATAACCAATAACAGGATTTAAATCTAAATTCCTTAAACGCATTACTGGCTTGAATATTTTTTATTAAAACTGTGAATGTAGAGATCAGATAATGATGAAGCTATTAGTACCTTTAAGGGAACTCAAAGACTTCTAACTGTTTAGTCGGTTTCCTCTTCCCGTAATTTACTCAAGGTTAGCTGATGCTTCCTCTCCATCTGGTATTCATATCATTGCTTGTGGACCAAACCGAGGTCAGGTCACGCTTGGATCGGCTATTTAAGCGCACCCCCTGTTAAGCCTGGCAGATTTAGTGAACCTGCGAAGTCTTTGCAAATGTTAAAGTTGTAAAACGCTGTCTGGTGATGGGGCATGACGCCTAGCCATCGTAAAGTAAACAAATACCAAATGTTAATAAGCTAGGACCACGCCAGTGCTGTAGAATAAGCAATGATGCTATATGTTAATATGCCAGTTTAAAGCAAAGTTGCCTAGATAGTCCGGTCCATTTCGTCCGCATACGTCTGTTTGGTCCGTGTCATTTTTTTCCTGATGATCCAAAATCCCGTTGGTGGTTAAGGTTGGTGGGGGTGGAATTGATCACGTCAATATGCAGTGATATATGTGGCATGCAGTATTTCATTTTGCTTTCTCATTGTGCTGATTTATCTAAGCCTTGTGTCTTTATTAGCCTTTGTCTCATGACCCAGCATCGATAATTTTATGCCCCCCTTCCTGCTCTGGCGGGTTATGCCAGCCTTGTGTGAAGATGCACAGCTCCCGAGGGTCCCAGCGCTGCCTGGGCGCACGGCGTTGGCATCCAATTAAATCGTCAGGGCGTAAAATGAGCTGCGTGGTCCTCACGTATTTAAGAATAAGTAACATTTCACCAGGCATTTTATCCATAGCGATACAGTTTTGTAACAATATATTGTATAAGCAATTGACCTCTCTGTAGAATTACATACAGGCTCCCAGACACTTCTTCTCCTATGCTATGTAGGATCGCATGTGAGGCCAATCTTGCGCATGGAGAGTCATGCACTTATCTCCATGTTAATCAGGGTCCTTACACAGCATTGTTTTGTTGTGGCCTGCTAGGAGGCACCCAGTACACTGGCTGCAGAGTTTGGGGAGTTTAGAATTCCAGCGCTGCTGTAATACATACAGTGTAAGCAATTGAGGTTTAAGGGCTTTGTTTAAAGGCCGATATTGGCAACCTGGCAGTGTGTAGTAAGGCTTGAATCAGCAACTTTTTGATTTCTGGTGCTGTACCCCAATTGCCGTCTAAATTCTTCTTAATAGATTGTCCAAGATTTCATTATGCTGAGGAAGCATAGTAATCAGAGCTCAAAATAGTAATCCTATATGATCGGGAGAACTTTTACTAATGTGGCACTTGGGAACCTTGAAATGCTCAGAAGTGGCTGGTTTGGGAATCCTTTGAGAAATGGCAACAGAGAATTCAAATGATTATTATTATTTTAAGTACATTTTACTATGCTGTGAGTTCTTTCACTGATCAGTAAACTACTTAGTTTTTAAACAAAGCTTTTGAGAATCAGCTGTGTACAGAAGGATGTAAAACAGAACTGCTACTGAGCAGACATAACATTATGACGACTGACAGGTGAAATGAATAACACTGATCTCATCACCGCACCTGTTAGTTGGTGGGATATATTGAAGAGCAGCATTTTATCTTAGAAGCGGAAAAAATGGTCCAAGATGTTTTTCTAATGTGATCGTGCACTGATTTTCATTAGCTGCATCCTGCTACATAATTTTAATTCATTTAAATTGTTTGAATCGTAAAATAAATTCTATTTGCATTTATTTGAATCATTATAAAATAACAAAAATAACCTTTATATGAATTTTGTGTTTTTTTAATATATCCCTACCACACTATCAGCATTAAGCCTTGGTAAAACCGTGAAACAGACACAAAGCAAACTGCCCCATCAAAAGGCATCCACTTCCACCTCTGCTGCTGGACACCAGACTCAAATCGGCACATTTGTGGCTCCAAGCGTCATTACCTTTGTTCCACGCTTTAGGAGTAGGGAAACGGTCCTCTAACCCCAGGGCTCGTGACCACCTCTCCGACGGCTGCCGCTCCAGGAGTTCATTAACTGTGACAACCCTTATTCCTTTCAACTGTCATTTCCAACCCCCTGCCAAAGAGGAGAAACCTGCCTAATGGTCTCCAAAATGAGAAAAGAGGGGAGGGGTGATCAGAATGGAATGGTCAATTAAGAAAAAATGAGGGGCTGGTGGGTGTTCTCATACAAGCTTTCTGGATATTTCTGCCACCATGCTAACAGATGCCCGGTTCTTCCATGTGGAACAATAGCATGTGTTGGCGTGGCTTTGTTCTCAGTTAAACACTTTGAAACCTGGTGCACGTAATTAGCTCTGGCTCAAACTCAGCCGCGCATAAGTGCTTGATGTTTTCATCACTTTATATTTTAATAGACGGAGCTCGACTGTGGAATTCCTAGCCAGGAGGAGAGGTGGGGAAGATGCGGTTATAATAGATGTACTTAAAATATTTGTGAACGTGTATGTCAAAGACAGGGTTCAGGTAACGGTGGAGTCTCACCATGGGGTAGGGTGGAAGGCACTTCCATAAATCTAAAAATATAACTTTCCACCAACGAATCTAACATGTTTTGGAAATGCAAAGGCAGTCAGACAGTCAAGTCAGGTCAAATGTATTGGATATGTTGAGCGCTTTATACGATGGACATTTTCTCAAGGTAACTTTAAAGAATCCAGGACCAACAGACCCCCAAAATTCCTGTTAATCCAGAAAGACATAATCAGAGCATCTAAGAATAATAAAGGTTATTGATTAAGGCACCAGCACTTAAAACAGCATAAATAATGTCATGTAATAGTGTAATTGGCCTAGTTCTGATATTCTGATTTCACATTTTAGAAGCACGCAACTTTCTTGCCATTGCTTACTGACAAAAAGGAGGCTATTGGGTGGGTTTATTATAAAATGGCATAACTGGCTTCTGCTGACCAGAAAGGAGTTATCATCCTCTATACACATATACAGGTGTACAGTACAATCCATTTCCCCCCACTCATCCTAGCTTGTTTGGAGGTTGGGATCAGAATGCAGGGTTAACGATCACAAGGTGCCCCTTGAGCCAAGGAATTTAAGGAATATTGTTGCAGGACTTTTCATCCTTGGACCACTTTTGATAGCCACTTCAAGAGCTAGCTGTCACAATTTGTCCCTTGCCAAACTCACTCAGATTCTTACGCTCGTCCATTTTTTCTTCTTCTAACATACACTTGGAGAGTCAAATGTTCACTTTCTGCTAATATATCCCACTCAATATCGGGTGCAGCGATGAAGAGATTTACCTGTCAGTGGTCATAATGTTATGCCTGGTCCATTGTATTCCTAATGATCCGACATGTGCTATCCAATTTCGTACTGATTAACCAGTGCGCTTGCAATACCCTGGAATACTGCAATGTGCTGTTGGTTGCCTACTATTCCAGTAAGAGCTTTAGATCATTTTGTTTAAAAAAAAGTACTAAATTTGACAGTATAATTTAAATCACTTCACAATAGCTGTCATGATTGGGATTTTTTTTTGAGTCCTCTAATAAACCAAGTTTTCTTTCCACACACCTGCAAGCATGGAAGCATTAAATTTTATAGATTATGTGTGTGTTCTGATCCTGCAGTCCAAGAAAAACAGCTGGAAATGCTAAGACTTAGGCATGGCACGCCCCCTTAAATGTTGTGGCAACAGAAATTATTTTAAAAAAAATAAAGAAAGAAAAAAATTTGACTGATTAGCACTTTAACTACTTGATTTAAGTAGGAATTGATTTTTGCTTATGGGCAATTCTCTTAAGGCAGACTGGCTCAAGAGTAATCTGGCACTTTAAATTGTAATTATAGCTCCCTGTCTACCTTCACTTGATATTTTTTCATTAAACACAGTGCTTTAAACACTATGTATTTAGAACAGAAGCCGTTTTTGACCTTTCAGGCTTTACTTTTTTATTGTTTGTCTGGAGGGGAAGTTTGCCTTTCTCGCCCTGGCCCGTCTTTCTGATCTGGTGATGGAGAGGACTAGAGTGAAGCCAGAGAGAGGGATTTATGACCTCTGAAGAACAAAGTAAATATGAGAGACCAGCTATTGTTGCCCGGCGCCCCCCGTTGTTGCCCTGCAGCTTTCTTCCCACTGGTGCACAGCTGGGACCGAATCACATTGTTCCAACCCCAATACCCCCCCCTTCCTTAAATACGCACACACGCACTCCCCCGATGGCTTAGTCACAGCTCCAGCTGGGTACCTTTGGTCTCCTAGCAACCTCCACCTCAGCAATTTGACTCGAAGCACCTCTGGCAAGGAATCTTTATTGATTCGGAGAGCCACCAGACGTACCGCTCCGTGATGGGAGTCTATGCATTGCTAGGGAGCCTAGGAAGACCTTCCTGTTTGCCTGAGAGGGTGAAGATGGGACGGCTATATTTCAGCTTTGTTAGACTAATGTCACTTGAGGGTCTGCTTTGAAATGTCCCGGTGAGAGATGCTTCCCAAGAGTCTTTGTACCCCAAAAAAACTCATTACTTTCCCCTCTGCCGAAGAGGTTCACTTAAACGAGCTAAGTCTTATTGAATTCAAGCCACGTGTACAAGTAGACTCTTGTATAGATGTTCACTATATGGACTTTAGTATTGTGAAATCCATTCTAGTGATTGAATTCACCTAAAGTTTGTTCCGGTATGACTGTGCTCCCATGCACAAAGCATCTCTTTAAAGACATGAGGAAACGCAACTCACCTCAGCCTCACCTTGCAATGAACTGGAACATCAATTGAGCCTTAAGTGACCAACATGACTCAAAAGAGAGGCTGTTCTAGCTGAAGAGCACAAACTGTATTTTCATACAATTTGTAACATGGTCAAGGTCAAGTATCCGAATATTTTTGCCCATATAGTGTATTTCAGTGTCACAAGAAGGATGTTGGAACAATCTGTAGTATTGTCGACCCACAAATACTGGGTTTGAACCTGAGGCCTGATTATTGTCTGTGAGAAGTGGTGTCCCATTGTTCTCATGTCAGTAAGTGGATTGCCAACTTTGAACGTCCACTAGGTGTGTGAGAGTGAATGGGGTGATGCGCTATGAAGGAAGTGTGCAGTCGTAGAAAATCTGATCATTTTGAATTGGTCTTATTTCCACGACTGTAGTGAGGCAGTGGTGGCTCAGTGGTTGAATTACAAGACACGTTTATTAATAAAATAATATTTTCTGTCGTTCTCTAGTTTTTAAGCTATGCAGCCAGTCAGAAACAAAATGAACTTGAAGTCCTGCGGTCTCGCCTGCGATCCTCAGATTTAGTTACAGTGTGAAAGGTTACATAAACTTCTACTGAAACTACAAAGATGTTTATTCACAGTGGTAGCACACTAAAGTTTTATAGAGCTCTCGGACCGTAAACCTGCTCAGCACGAACTAAAAAAACAAGCTACACTTTGAATTTGGTGAGAAATTCATGCGGGCATTATCCCATAGCTGACCGCACCGATTCAAACACTTTCCCCTCTTTGATAAAATAACAGTTACTTAAATGAGGTTCCATGTAGATTGAATGTCAAAACTTGTGTCTTCGTTCCTCGTCTATGTTGCTCTGTCTGGGTGGCACGGTGGCTAGGTGGGTAGCACTGTCGCCTCACAGCAAGAAGGTCCTGGGTTCGATTCCCAGGTGGGACGGTCCGGGTCCTTTCTGTGTGGAACTTGCATGTTCTCCAGTTTCCACGCACAGTCCAAAAACATGCAGCCAGGTTAATTAGAGAGACCAAATTGTCCACGACTGTGTTTAATATAAACTTGTAAAAAGATTAACCTTGAGTAATGAAGAACCGTGTGTTCAGTTCATTTTCTTTAACCCTTTATCCTAATTAGGGTCTGGGAGGGGTGCTGGAGCCTATCCCAGATATTCAACGGGTGCAAAGCACATGGTAACACCCTGGATGGGGCACCGGTCCATCGCAGGTACCTACAGGACAATTCAGTGTCTCCAATCAACCGGGTAGCTTGTCTTTGGACATGGAAGAAACCGGAGTACCCGGAGGAAACCCATGCGGACACGAGGAGAACATGCAAACTCCACACAGAAAGAACCGGTTTATTTATTATTACAATGCTCATGCTGAAAAATACAAGCTTATTTCAGTAAATGTTGCATACATCAGTGCT
>JAYDZG010000012.1:4409558-4419936 GCA_034509265.1 Microcambeva bendego
TTACTGTGAACATTGTCTCGACGTAGCTATATAGAGTCCAGGAACAACGAATCAAAGCCCCCTGTTGAGTAAGCTTAGGGCAACAGTGGCAAGAAAAACTCCCTACATGTCCGTAGAAAGAACTAAAATGAGGGGACTGTTAGCTTCATTCTACTCATTATTGTATTTTTTTTTACTGTATCACCTTTTCATTATAGCACTTTTTAAAATGTAAAATGTATTGAAAATATAATTAGAGCTTGGGTCAGCATTACTGGAGAGGAAGGCAGACTCAGTTGGGCAAGTTAGGACAAAATATATAAACTATATTTCATGTCTTTGTTTCTCAATGAAAAAAGCATTATGTTCCTCATAGTGCTACTGTAGGTTGGTGTGAGGTTAGTGTCAGGATCTACACCCTCAATGTTGACTGGTCAAGAAAAACTAGCCTACTCTGCTACAGCAGTAACCCAAAAGTTTCCCGAAACTGCCACCAGGTCTTGGAAAAAGTTGTTGGGCTCCCTAAGAAAATGTCTGCACTCGAAACACTCAGTCTTAGACACTCCCTATGTACGAGGGTAATGACATGAAAGAATGATGGACCAGGACCTCTGTATGACAGAGCCTCAATGAGAGATCAGATGCTGTGATCCTTTATCTATTTGCTAGTCTCTTCAGTCTTAAGATAACAGAATAATGACAGACAAGGCTGGGAATACACGACCAAGAGAATTATGACACACAAGCATATATCTGCTGTTCTAAATCCCCACAAAGAGTGTAGGAGTCAGGGTTTGAGGTAACAATGACCACACACGTCCAGCATGAGCCTCAAAACCTCTGTACCTCTGGTCTTACCCATTTCTTACTCTTTAACACCTTCTCCAATTCCTCCGGTCTCATCTAGACTTCTTGTACTTACCTTTTCTGGACCAGCTCCCTATGTTTAAGCTGTTTTTCTTTCTCAGGAGAGACACTCCGAAACAAAAAAAGCAAGATGTAATCCGTCATGGCCTAGTGTTTGCTTTTCTGCCGGGCTGATTTTATGAGAGTGACTGATATGGATGTGCCTTTGCACACCAAGATTGATGATGTGCAATGTTCCCAGAATTCCTTATTGGCTTATTATTAGTGTGTTAGAGTGCATCTTGCTGTCGAAATGCTGAGGTATTTATTGATTCTCGAAGAGATTTGCAGTCAGTGCTGGCGTTTTTCTCCCATAACAACCTTCTCTTCATCTGGTTTCATCTCTTTTGCACTATTCCCCTCTTGCTTTGATGTGATTGTCTCTTTTGGGTTTGTACTTTTTCCTAGCTCTGGGCCTTCCTTTAAGAGGTTGTGAAATTAGAATCCTGTAAGGCTGCACTGTTTTAGGTCTTCTCTGTACCAGCAAATTTGATTAAGCTTTTTTATTACAGTACATTTCTCCTTCTGATCATTTCCAACATCTGTACCAATCAACCCCACCCTTCTACCAAATATCACAACAAACTGTGATGCACTGTGTATACTGACGACTTTCAATAACCTCCTAAAGTAGTTCATCTGTTGGATTGGACCACACAGTCCAGCCTTTGGCAGACCAGGAACACCCAACAATAGTTTTGGAGATGCTGTATTAACTATACAACAAGCTATGACATAGAGACTCAGAGCCTTAATGATGTTCTTACAGCAGATGATTTTACCACCTTGTTCCAAATAAAGAAATATTTAGCTAAATCTTCTCGACAGACTGAGATATCAAGCAGTGTATCTTGTCACAATGCCAGAAGGTATAATCAACACCTTACTTGAACCCCAACCTTATATTCTAACACTTACTTAACTTCACAGAGCTCGCGAAGAACTCATTTCTGGCCTTGTCCAATCTAAAAGAATTTCTGTTGAACACTGTTTTATTTATGTTGACTTCCAGGATAATCAGTATGTTTAAAGAAAAAGCAGAATCAAATAAAAAAGGTAGTTGGACCTGTGATATAAGACTGCATCTGATCCAGACTGATGTTTTACAGTACATTATGACCAGGCAGATGAAGTTAATGTTAATGCGTGGGTTATATGAGCCAGCAAATGAAAATTTTGTTTTCAAAATGGGGATCTCCAAGACTGCAGCTCTTGTGGGGTGTTCCAGGTCTGCAAAAAGAGCTTCTGTAGCTCGAATTGCTGCAGAAGTTAATGCTGGTTGATTATAAATTGTAACAGGTATATGAATGTAGTAATGTATTTTTGAAATATTTCTAATGATTTTGTGTAACTTAGATTTCTCCATCATCTACGTTTATTAGACACTCAGGACTTTATAAGCATCCAATCCTTTTGTATCAGCAAATGGTAGCCTGCAATATGACTGGGCGGTGCTAAATTGCACAGCTTTTCCTGACATAATTGGGTTATTTGCTTTCTTTAGAGAATTTAGATGGAGGGAGGATGGTATGCAGAGACAGAAAGAAGAGATAAAGGGGTGGGGAGGTAGATGGAGTGGTAAGTAGCTTAATGGAGCATGATGACAGACAGACTGTGTAACTGTGAGTCGATTACTGGTAAAGTGTGCAAAAGAAAAAAAGAGAAAGCTGCAGTGTTTAGATTTCACACTTGAGAAATGCCACATGCTTTGTTTCAGGGCTGCCTGACTTGGATTCGGTAGCAGATATAACATTTGTTTCAATTTGTCTCTGAATGAGGAATTGGAATGGGGATTTTAAGATGGGACTTTTGACTGAATGGTCACACATTCCCACAGACTATCTTTTCTCTTGACTGAAGGGTGTTAAGACCACAAATGAGATCAGCTTTAGGATGTACAAGTTTTCAAATACGCTTTATACGGACAAAAGTCCATTCTAATTAATGAAATTACTCTAATACATTATTAGAGTATTATAGGCAGCGAATTACAGGAATATCCAGTGACTTGGACATACCCCCACTGAACCGCTTTTGAATTAACTGGAACATAAACTAAAGCTTTCTTGACCAACAACAGTGGATATCCATGTATATGTTGCTTTGACTTAAAGGGCACAGAGGATCTGAGGAGGTCACTTTTAATACCATGGATTTGTCTGAAAACCTAGTGAGCTCCTAGGTAGTAAGGAGAATTCTAATAAGACATGAAACTTACAGGTGAGATTATTTTTGCTTAGTAAGGAAGGAAGTTCAGAAGTTTGCTTGTTTGGAAGTTTTATTCGTTCAGAAGTTTGTTCATTTAGAAATTCATTTGATCAGAAGTGTGTTTGGAAGTTCATTCGTGTATACAGAGGCTTGTTTGGTAGTGCGTTTGTTCATACATTCATTTAGAGGCTTGTTCATTTTGTGGTTCGTTCGTTAGTACAGAAGATCGTTTTTTTGGTAGTTCATTGGTTCATTCAGTTCATTAAGTTCTGAAATGTGTTCATTTAGAAGTTTGTTCTTTTGTATAGAAGTATGTTCAGAAATTTGTTATATTGTTTGTTTCTTTGTTGGTTCTTCTGGAAGGAAGTTTGTTCTGAAGGAAATAAGTTTGAAAGTTTTTAAGGAAAAGGTTTAGTGCTAACACTTCTCTAAAACAACCCCATATAAATAATCAAATCATATAAATAATGAAAAATTCCAGGGAGTCTGAAACAGCCGTGAATATTTTCACAGGGTCAGTTCATACTCACAGCCATCACTTTTTTTTACATCTGTCCAATCAGGTGGTTCTAATCGGCCTCCGTCGTTCGTATCGCTGTAACTTAACGCCGTCTGTTGCTGCCGCGCTCTCTAACTGTGGGATCTGATAACCCATAAGGCCTCCAGTCTGGCACGACAAAATGCGGCTTCCCACTCCAATTAGTTCTGCTTGCTGTGTGCCCGCAGACCACCTCTTCAAACTTTGGGCACGCCAGCTGGAACGTTAAAGCAGAATCCAGGCACCAACTTTAAAACTGAAAGGGGGTAGGCTTCAGTCAGACAGCCAAAAAGTGAGACTATTGACCAAGGTGACTTAGCATTTGAGGAGTCGTGCATTCCAAAATGTTTCCTTTTTGCTTTTTTGAAATCTAGTCCTAAGGTGGATTCAAAAAAACATGTCTGCCTGAAAGTTTGAAGACCTGTCCATTCTAAAATGTTTCATTTTACTTATGACAGTTGTAAAAAGCTTCTTGGAAATAAATTAAGATTGTTCAGAGATTGATCCATTCTGAAATTTGCCCGATGGACAGATGGGTGGGCGGATTGAAGGACATATGGACGGATGGATAGACATGTGGATGGATGGAAGGAGGGATGGAGGGAAGGATGGATGGGATGTTCATTTTTAAGTTTGGAAGGAAGGACAAAAGTGTATTTTGAAGTTGAAAGGAAAATGGTTGGTGGGTTGATGGATTGAAGGTTGGAAGTAAGGATGTTCAAGTAAGTTTGGCCTGAAGGAAGTTTGGAAGGGAAGAAGGGAACTTTGTCACAAAGGAGGAAATGAAGGCGGGAACAAAGTATAGAGAAAGTTTATAAGGAAGAAAATAGGCAAGTGAAGAAGGAAGTAATAAAGGAAGAAAGTAAGTTCATAAGGAAGGGAGTTTGTTCATAAGCTCATCCAGAATGGAAGAAAGAACTTTGGAAGGAAGTTTGTTCATAGGATTGTTTGGAAGGTATGGAGAAAGAGAATTTGTTCTGAAGAAAGTTTGTATGGAAGGAAGGGTGGAGGAGAAAGAAACTTCATTCTGAAGAAAGTTTGTTTGATTTTAAGGTAGGAACATTGGAAGACATTTGTTCATAAGGAAGTTCTTAAAAAACATAGAACAAAAACATTTGGAATATAAATGTATTGCATGGTGATTTGCCACTGTGAGTTATTTTCTGCTGGTTGATGTTGGCTCACAGGTCACTGCTTGCTTCCTGTATGATTTCTATTTACTGCTTGTGTAAATATTCTTGGATGAATGATCTATAGCTTGTATCGTTGGTTGCTTTTTAAGTGCTTGGGTTGTAAATTGAGCAAGCAAATAGTCTAAAAAAGCAGTTTAATGTGAGCTATAATAATCTTGTTTTTACTGTACACTGCACCACACTCACTGAACCCAAACAAATCTTAATAAAATAGCGTTACAAAAATAAATACCTTTTAGACAGTTTCCTGAGTAAACACCTGAAGGTCTGCTCTCAGAATTTCTACACGGGTAATGATTCAGATTCTAATCTACAGTTGGGTGTAGATTTGGTCCAGCTGCTTTAAAGCTGATAAAACTACAGAAGAAGAACAATGGCACAGCCAGCACTACTTAGCAATGCTACGCAAAGTAGCCTTTTAAGGTCATAGTCTGGGAAGACAAATAAAACTAACCGAAGTAGATCAGTTCATGCTATTTGTTTTCCATTGCATTAGCAACAGCCTAAATTTAAGCTATATGTTGAAGTTTTTTAAGACAAGTGCTTGATACTTGCTCAACACTTAATATTTCTCATCATGAAACGCTCGATTGACCGTGGACCTGGCAACCATGCTGCAACCGCTTTAAAGTTCAATGCTGAGCTATTTTCTTGTGGTTTTTCAATTAGAACAATTTAGAGTCAGTGCTCATTAAAGGGCAGTTATGGACTGTTGGTTGGAGAACTGGCTTGTGATCGGAAGGTTGCTGGTTCGATTCCCAGAGCCGTCAGGTTACGACTGAAGTGCCCTTGAGCAAGGCACCCAACCTTTAACTGCTCCCCGGGTGCCGTGGCTAGGGCTGCCCATTGCTCCGAGAAAATGTGCTCACTTCCCCCTAGTGTTGACAGTTTGTATATGTGTGTTTTACTGCATGGACTGGGTTAAAATGTAGAGGACAAATTGAACTGTTTGTAAAGCACCGGGGTAAACAATTCTAAATGAAATTATGGTAGATATTTCTAGCTTTCTGTCCAAGGGAAGGTAATCTGCATGTATGTGATTATACACACCTAGCCCACAAACATAACTGGGCAATGTTAGTCTAGAGGTTAGGATACTGGGCTAGTATTCAGAAGGTCAGTGGTTCAAGCCTCACCACTGCCAGGTTGCTGCTGTTGGGCAAAATCCTAAACCCTCAGTTACTAAGACTGTATAATACTGTAACTGTACTGGCAGTCGCGTTGGTTAAATGCCAAAAATAAAAATGTAAATTACTTCCTTAGGGATAGGCATTCCGATTGGATAGACAGTTATGAAAGTGAGTGAGCGATAGAGATCTTACCCCCAGACCCACTGGCCGTGACTCAAACTACACATATTTATGAGGTACAGCAATGTCAGGAATCATTAACGCTAACGAGGAATGACGACTTTATGCCACAACGTTGACTTCAGTTGTCGTTGCATTTGACAACCCTACCACAAAATCTGCTAGAAGAACAGCATGTCGAGGTTCCACAAAGCCCGGGCCTCTGTAATCATTCAATTATGCATGAAGAGCGGGAGAGAACTGGAGAGTCACCAGAGGAAAAAAAAAACAGAACATTTGTCATCCTCAGCCTCCTCATTAGCTGGTTCTAAGACACACAATTATCCCCTTATGCTACATCAGCATCAAATCCACTCAATAACAGTCACAGCTGTCTTAAGATTTCAGACAGTCGTGGTAACTCTTACCAACACAATTTGCAATGTGGATTCCTACAGACGATCGCTCGTAATGCTCGTCAGTCTTGGTTTTTACCAGCATCGTACGTGTGTGGTTCACAGAAAACCAAATTGTTCACGAAACAATTAAAAAAGAAAAGTTTTTAAAGTTGTGCTGACTAATTTGCTTGCTTTTTATTGTTGTTCTTTCATGGATAGGGAAGGTTGAGCAATTAAGAGTAGAAAATCAGTGATGTGGTACAGAAGTAGTCTGTAAAAACACAGCGAGCCAATTATCAGCCCAACAGGAGACCGAACTCCAGAAGGCTGAACTGACAATCTGCTTTGTGCTAAATGCTCATTAGGTAAAAACTGTAAATAAATAAGAGGAGGATTTTTTTTACTTTAGTTATCTCAGTAAGCTCTTGCTGTTTCAACTTTCAAATAAAATGCCAGACATATTTCCTTTTTTCCATTATGATTACATTATTAGTAGATTTTAAACATTTTATTTACATAAAAAACTTTAGCAAAGACAATAAAATATGTACTTTTCATGATCAACAATGTGGACAACAAAAATCTTCAGATTAGCATCATGTGGCTGGTTTAGCAGTTCTGCTTTTTGAATAGCTTAAAACATAACATTAACCATTATGCCCTTTTTGCCATTTTAACCAGCATTGTATTTTAAACATGAACCCAGCAATGTCCAGCCTAAATAAAGGTAGGCAAACCCTGTTAATTCAGCAACAAGCTAATACTTTTCCAGATCAGTGTTTTGTCTGTTTAATTGGCTATCATACACCGAAAAGATCTGTCTGTTCGTCTTCTTCAATCATGTGATAGCAAACAAGCTAAAATGAACAAATGTCGTGTTGTGGGTTGTGTTCTATGTTCTGGCGAGCTGCCTTGCTGTCTTACTGCTTACATAGTCAGCTACATACATGAATAGGATGTTGCCTATAAATCAGAAATTTGAACGCTTACTAAGATAACACAGTTAGCATCATGCCATTCAAACCAATGAATGAGCATGTCAGATAACAACAGATTGTTACTGACAAGCCCAACTTTGCATATAAACACACTTTTATCCACCTTCATACCAATATCAGTAGTGATAATTTATTTAATTTGAAAATTACTCCCCACAATGTTGACCGTGTGCAAGGTTAAACCAGATGTTACACAAGGTTCCACTATACTGTATTTTTTTAACCCATTGTATCAGAATGTTTGTTTTAACATCTGCCATGTAGAAAATGCTGTAACTGACATTTAGACATTAACTACCTGGTGTTGTCTAAGGTCTAAATCCTCAACTTATTTAACTCTGTTTAAACTAGACTTGTAAATGATTAGCATGTCTGAGAACGAGGGAGTGCCATACCGCTAATACTCTGTTTTATAACTTTTTTTACATCACACTCTTGATGTTTTAATTCTACACGGATTATAATAAAGAGCATCGTAATTAGATGAAATCGGTTCTGTGGGAATTTCAGTCCCTATTCTGAAAGCATGGAACAAAACCTAAAACTAATTACCCTCATTGAGTCCGTCCGCCCTATCCTTTCCTCCTTCTTGCACCACCCCGCCGTCCACTTGCTTTAACACCCTGCACAAATAGCGTCGTCAATGGCTTTTAGAATTGGCTAAATGGTTCGACCCTTCATGGCGAATAGCACTTCTCGTTGGATGGGTCTGAACTGGGAATGAGATTAAAAACCACTCGAGAGCGCTGTGAGCTTTGTGAGGTTGAACACTAAGGGTATATCCACACAGTTTGCTGAATGAGAATTTGTCCCCCAGTATATATGAATGATTGGCACGAAGTGGCATTTGTAATGAATGAAGAAAAAAGGTTTTATTTTTAAGCTTTGCTAGAGTTTTGCTAAGTTAGTCGGGGAGCAGTGATGTCCATGAATATTGAGGTCTTGGTACAGATATTTATTTGGTTCAAATCTAAGGCTCTAGACTACACCAAACTATTGTCTTTGCTGTTAAGTATTTTGTGTACCAAAAATTAGTATGGTTGATTCGACTCTCATGTGTTCTGTGTAGATTTGCTTCCTAACTGTGATTAGGAGATAATCAGCGTTAATAAACCACGCTGTTTTATTGTACAAATTTTATAAAATGTGTTTCTGTGTTGTCTGTCCTTTTTATTTTCTTAATTAATGCGTCTCGCTATTTTTTTTAACAGAGACCTGAGTGAGAACTACATTCAGGCTATTCCTCGCAAGGCCTTCCGTGGAGCCACAGACATCAAGAACCTGTAAGTTTCACAGCTGTTACTTGATTTTGAAAAGTGCAGGAGCGATAATACGATGGGAGTAGGGCTGTAACAAATTAAATCAAAGGCAAATTATGACAGTTCACTTTATCACAAAAATAACATTTTGTATTGAATACTGATTATATTTTTATTTCTGAGGTAGGTACAAACTATGCAAAACAAAGCTGCTCGTTTCCCTTTTTGTGTAAAACAAAATGAAAGGAAATTTTTAAACAAATCCCACTTTATATGTGAATAAAGGTAGTCTCCTCACATAAATAAATTTGGCTGGGCTGTTCCGAACCTGGCAACCCTGTAGTGACGTCAACCAAGAAGGGTAAAAACCAATATTGCTTTCTGCTGTTTAAAGCGAACATAGATTCATTGAACATGTAAACTGATTTGAATTCTTAGTTTTGAGCTACTTGCATATTTAAACTTTAAATATTTCGATTGCTAACTACATGGCAGAGGATTTTCATGACCACTTCATGGTACTAAATACGGGCTTAACAAATTACCCAGTAAACATGGGACACTTGAACATAACACAAATAAAGAAAGTTAAATTGCTAAACACAAACCTTAGATTCTGGAGTTCAAAAAATATATATAATACACAATTATAAAGGTACGACGTTACTCTCTCTCTCCCATTAGGGGTTGCCATGACTGATTGTCCTTCGCATTATTGATATGGCATAGTTTATACACCGGATGCCCTTCTTACCAAAGTTACCAGAGTTCTGGCTCTACTATGCTTCCTAGTGGCTAGGTACCTGTAGGACAATTCAGTGTCTTAATATAAGTTAGGTCCATCATCCACATTAAAAGTTGGATCACCTTTGACACCAAAGAAATAATTAATGGCCTCTTTACTAACTTTGTCCATGGCTTGAGTCGATTGATTCAGAATTGAGCCATCATAGAAAGCATCGAGAGCTGATTCTGGTCCTCTGCGGCCTCTCAGAATTCAAAAAGCTCATGCCAGTATTGATTTTGCTGGTCAGTTCTTGCCTGTAATAATCCTACGCTTATGGGAATGATGGGTATTACAGAGCAGGAGAAAAAATGAGGTTCCGGATCGCTTCTCACTGTTATGTTCAGCACACTGGGACAGTTTATAAGTATTGATCATGTCCGTGAAAATCATGATTATTATAACTGCTTTCTTGTTCAACTTCACAGTCAGCTGGACAAAAATCACATCAGCTGCATTGAGGACGGAGCCTTCCGGGCACTACGTGGGCTGGAAGTTTTGTAAGTATTTGCACTCTTTCTCTACAGTATACAGACATACAACATAAAACACATGTAAAGGTCCCCTCTCCTTTCACTGCTGTAACAGCCTTCCATTCTGTAAAAAAGCATTTATGATCAGGCACTAATTTAGGATGAGAAGATCTGCAAGTTGTGTTAATTTGACAGACACACAGACTAAGACACACAGACTAAGACACACAGACTGAGACATACAGACAAAGAGTCTCTCTCTCTCTCTATCTCTCTCACACACACACACACACACACACACACACACACACACACACACTCACACTCACACTCACACACACACACACACACAC
>JAYDZG010000012.1:4435856-4451041 GCA_034509265.1 Microcambeva bendego
TGAATATAAAAGTGCAGAACCTATACATATATAATATCATATATAAAGTATATTACATTATTTTCCCAAAAAATAGAAGTGAAAGTTGAAATCTGTTCTAAAACTGCTCTAAAGAAACTGAGGAATCCTTTTGTTATTCAGTAAATCCATAGAGACAGTTGTGGTTCCTTATAATACTTATGATACCAATCATCCTTCCACCCATATTGTGTCATTTCTTCCAGAATCTCTCCTTTTTATTTTTATAAGATCAGCTTCAATTATAGAAGTTACAAGGCTTAGTCATGGCCTCATAACAAATTGTAAAGGCCCAGTAGTCATTAAGGTTGGGCTCGCTAGGTTTGTGTGCTGCCAATCTTTGGTAGTCTGGTCTTATTTACTTTCATGAACAACTCTAAACTCTCATTTTTAGTGTAGCAGCAGACGGTTTCATTAGCCAGTCTGATATTATGCTTTCTGATGGTTGAAGCTTCATGATTGAGGTGAAAGCATTGTACGCTATCACATCAGCCCAAATCAGGTGTGAATGCCCAATGCTACCGTCGTCTATTCATCCAAACTGATGAATGCACAAACGCATTGATTATTCAGCCTTGATTATTCTATTCTCTCGTGGGCTGTTTTGTATGAGTGTCTCTCTCTTTGTGGTTTTGATTGGAAGCCCCGGTGTGACTCGTGCGACGTGTAGATGGAGTAATCAATCCTGCCGTGCAGTCTTTGAGGCGATTTTATCTCTGACCTTTAATCAATTTCAATCTGGCATTGTCTGAGCTTCCATATTCATCACCTGAGCACTACATCATGACAAAGCTTTAGTCACTGCATATTGATTTGGTGGAAGATTGGGTAGCGCTTTCTTTTTTTCCCTCATTGCAAACACACTTGATATTCTTAAAAAAAAAGGTCTGAACTGGAGAGGACATAAAGCCTGGATTCTGCATTAGCAGAAGTGCCAACCGAAACAAAGTTGAGTTGTTAATCACTGGCCACTTTATCACATACAGCTTTTTATTTTGGTCTCTGCTTTGAGGATAGCATAGATTTTTTGGGGTATGGATTTAACAAGCTGTTGAAAACGTTCCTTTGAGGTTCCTTCTGGTCCATATCTGCTGCTTCAGGTATCTGCAACAAATCTATTATCCTGACGTGACTCATCTGTTTAATTTAGTACACTGCAAAGTCTCTTAAATGTAGGTAAAGAATAAACCCATTTACTTCCAACCTGTGAGAGCTATGGGGGACATCTTCAAAAACCATTTTCCCTTGGACAGTAATGGTGCATACAAGCCACAAAGAGTGTGATTAAGATACAATTCAGCACAGAAATAAATTATATAGCACTTGCAGAGTCTAATATTACTATACTAGACTATTCCTCAATAAATACAGCACAATTAATCCTTGAAACCTTTTTTGATGGTCAGGTGTAGCATCAAATGGATAGACTTGACGAGATAGCTCGTTAAAGTGGTGTGTGGTTTTTTTTATCTGTTCATTGGTCAATATGACAATATATATGTAAGAATATTCCCAATACAACAACATATCAAGAACATCCTGCTTAAAATGTCTATACAGTGACAGTATAAATACATTTGAATGAGTAAATGTATCAAGCTACTACCAATAATCCAACAAACCTTGCAGTATGTGGTCATGGTGTGCAATTAAGTGTAAAATACACTAAATTAATATGAACATGAAGGCTGGAGAGTAAAAAAAAAACTGAAGCGTTCTAAAGTACGACCACCACAGGAATGTGCGTAGTTATATCCTGTGGGCTGGAACAGCTGCCATGCGTGGAATTTAAATCACATCGCTATTATTCCCACTGTTACAGCATCTTTGAAGTGGAGCAGTTCACTTTGATGGAAATGATGCAAATTGGTCTCTGATACCACCAGTGTTATTGTATTAAACATATCAATAAGCTGCAATCATCAATGATAGCTCTAATTTTCTAATTCTAAGGAAACCGCAGTTAACGTCCACTTCCATCAGCCTTCACGTGTGCCGAGACAGGTTTGTCCTCGTTGATGGTTTGGGTCACTTCATGACTTTCAAAAATGCCCTTTTTATAAGGTTTAGGAAGGTTTGAGTGTCCAGGCTTGCTGCTGAGGGGAAATGTGTGATCATTAAGACTAAAAAAATATAATAAAATCGGGCCAGCATGTGCAGTCACTAATGGGGCTGAAGGAATAAACATTTATGGCGATCATGGGCTTTTTCCAGCCCAGCTGATGCTGATTAGGGCCGAGCGATTTCTTAAAAGCTGTGAACTTAGGGATTGTCACATTTGATTAATAACACTCCAAAAATTCTGAATCTGAGCCTCTCTAACCTGTTGACTCGAGCAGAAATAATTAGTGAAAAGAAAAGTATGGATATGATTTCGTTTTGTCTAGAATTCATGTTAAGCTGTACTGTGTAACAAGAAACCGGTTCAGGTGAGATAAACCTGAGACTCCGCAAGATTGATGGCGAGATCAGATGTCCTATGGGTTAATTCAAACTCCCATAATTGGTCTCTGTGATGTAAAAACAGGTCAGAACAACTTGTGGTCCAAGATCATGCCAGTGCTGTAGCAATTTGGACATTTTCACATACCTGAGATTCAAATAAGCTCAGCCATGCTAAAGCCAAACCTTTACTGGTCACACCACATTTCCTTTTACCCGCATCGATCCCTGGTTTCTCAATTCTCCTGAGCCGTTTGAAATGTTGTCATAATTAGATGGGGGGGAGAGGAATGTTGGCTGATGGTTGGGGAAACCACAGGCAGGTGCTTATTTGCCAAGTGCAAGTGTTTCTGCAGTAAGACTGAGTCACTTTGGCGTGGACTCTGAGGTAATGTGGTTCAGACTATTCCATAAGCTAAACAGTTGACTTATTTATTTAACAAGGAGGATCTTGATTGATATTAGCCACTGTGCTTTTACCAGTCAACTTGGAATTACAAAATCATGCTATCAATAGGGACGGCAATGTATCATGCAATGTTGGAATTTGGATATGTGTGTGTGTATTTGACCCCCACCCCCCATGACTTTTACTGGATAAGCAGTTAAGAAAGTGAGTTAGTGCTATCAACAGTTGGCACTTTTACCCAAAGTGACTTACAGTTGTAGTGGTTAAGGTACTGTACTGATAATTGAAAGGTCCCTGGTTTAAACCACACCTCTGTTAGTTTGCCACAGTTGCACCCTTGAACAAGACGGCTCCAGACTGCAACTGCCCTAGCAACCCTCAAACGTACTACTTAAGTTGTTTTTTTCAAGAGGAAACAGTCTAAGCCAGAGTGATTAATCAGATTTCAGGAATAGTCAGGAATAATAATGATATTGTGAAAAGTTTCAGCATCTCAAAGAAGTAGATTTTTGCAGATGGTGTCTAAATGGTACCACGGTGGGGAACAATGAATCTCAAGGGCGGTGACAGTTAAAACATTTTTTTATTATTTATTTAACTTTTATTGAGTTATCTCCAGCATTGTGGGTCATCTCCATAGGGCAACAGAGCAGCATCAGAAATAAATACCCATAACCTTTACTAGTTCAGGCCATTTTAGGGATTTACTTAATTATTACAGTAACCAGGAGAAATTATACTATGGAATTGAAAGAAGCACTCAAAGGCAACCAAACGTCATGACCAAACGTCTGCTTATGTATGAGCTTTGTAACCTTTTTCTGACTGTTTTCTTTATTCCACAGACGACTGGAACAAAATGGCATCAAGTCTGTCCCACCAGGAGCGTTCTCACCCTATAAGAAACTGCGCAGAATGTAAGCAAACTGTTAAATATGTACAGCTTTTTATAATTATTAGTATTTCTTAATTTGGGGGCATTTCTGCAATGCAGCAGATCTTGCGCCAGTACACACATTAACTGAATTATCAATCCTGACTCCACCCAAATAATGATTTTTCCTTATTTCTCCATGGCTTTTATTAACATATAAAAATTGCTACATATTTTCCTAATGTAAACATGAAACCTACAGTGGAACCAGTAGCTTCCACTCCAGCCATAGACAAACGACGTGTTTGAAGAAATTTGGCACATCCAAACGAGGAAATGAGCACTCGCTGTCTTGGAAAGCACGTAGCAGAGCGGGGCCAGACTTTTAAAGCAAGACATAGCAGGCGAAGTTTTGCCCTCTGTTGCGCAACCTTTTTCTTAGAAGGGTCTGCAATGCTGGATCTGAAAATTCCCTGCTATATAAGACACATGTTAGGGTGTTCCTCTTTAAATCTTTATGAATGACCTGTCTAATTAAGTGATAGTCAAATAGTTCATTTTAGTAAGAGGATATACACCGATCAGGCATAACATTATGAACATTATGTTAATAATGTTCTGTACCTCCTTGTGGTGCTAAAACAGCCCTGTGACCTCTTCACTGTGTTTTTTTTACACCTTTCTGTCAGAACCAGCATTAACTTTTTCAATTTGAGCTTCAGTAGCTCGCCTGTTGGATCGATGACGCAGGCCAGTGCATCAATGGCCGGTTTACTACTGTTCCTTTATTGGACCACCATTTTGTTATATACTGACCACTGCAGCCCGGGAACATGCCAAAACAGAGGTGCTCTTACCCTAGCCATCTGTCGTCTAGCCATCACAATCTAGCCCTCGTCAGACTGCTCAGATTCTTATGACCATTTTTCTGCTTCTAACATAAACTTTGAGGATAAAATGTACACTTGCTGCTTAATATATCCCACCCACTAACGGGTGCCGAGATGAAGAGATAATCAGTTTTTATTTGCGTCACCTGACAGTGGTCATAATGCTACGTCAGTGTACACTTCAACGTCCTCTCAAATTTCCCCAGTTCCTAGTTGACCATTTCCTGGAATTCTGCAACTACAACTATACATGCTGTTACAACAGAACAATTTTTCTTTATTATCTGTAATACTATAAGCTACAATATTTAGCACTTAACACATCATAAATTGTGGTCAATGGGTTAACTGTTCATGGGAGAAAAGAAGGGTATTTTTAGTGGCTTGCTGACCAGAGCAGAAGCCACATCCACAAAACCTCTGACTTTGCCCTGTTTCGGCCCCCAACTAACAGTAGAGGGAAGGTATTTCTGCTGTATAAGCTCCCGTCCACTTGTCCTTTAGTGCTGCGGTGGCCCAGTGACCCAACAAGTCCTGCCACTGCTTGACCTGCTAATAAAAATAACACATGCACGGTTCCCTCACTTCATGATGTCTGCTTTTTCAGCTGTTCTATTCACTGACAAAGCTTTTCACCAGGCTTAACGATTTCAAACAATCCTGTAATGTAATTGGGGTAAGAATAATTTTAAGTCCAGTGAACCCCCCATGTCTGTTTTTTTCATGATTCGCCACTACTCTTGAAATGTACCCCCCACAGAAGTTTATATTCTCACTGTAATACAACTATTAAAATTTAGCACCTTGACATGGTTAAGATTTTCTTTTCCTGATATTTTATAACAGATCAGCTGTATTGTGCAGATATTTAGTTTGGACAGAAGGTTAACCTTCATGAGCTTGGCCAAATTAGATTGTGAATTTTGTTTCAACCACCAGGCCATTTCTGCCCCAACTTTAATCTGTTCTGCTTATTAATATTGTTATGATTTTTGATATACCCAATACAGCATATGTAGATGTCTGTCTGTCTGTCTATTAATACATCTATCCATCCTTGTTCTTAGAAAATCTTGGAAAAATAGTACTTCCAGGATATTTACTGAATTCCCAAGAACACCCGCTGTGGTTTTGAAACAAATCCATAAACCGGTACAGCTTGTTATAGCTCCTTCAATAGTGGGAAAATCATGATACCTTGTAAATATGCATGCCACACCATCTCCACCACAGAATAAAAAGGTTAAGTCAGGCAGTGGTGTGGCCCGCAGCTCCTCGTTGGCTGCGGCATAACTGAAGAGAGCCTGGCTGCCTAAAAAATGTCCAGACCCGTCAGTGGCAAATTGTGTGCAGGCGGTCACTCCTGACTGATGTTCTGTTAGTAAGATCTAGGGCAAAAAGTCCATGTCTGACTTCTGCTTCTCATTTTCTTTCTTTCTATTGTACCTCCTTTCTTATTCTTGGACACGTTTCTGCTACATTCACAGAGACCTGAGCAACAACCAGATCTCGGAGATCGCTCCCGATGCCTTTCAAGGCCTGCGTTCACTCAACTCTCTGTAAGTGTGTGTTGCTTGTCAAAATGTTTTTGTGTACAGCCGAAAGACGGTGAATCAGATGAAGCCTGCAATGTTTTTTTGGAGAGTAAACAATTGAACTCATCCAGAATCCCGGCCAGACAGCTTGAAACATTTGCTTAAAATATCAGTACCAGATGTTCTTCCCGGTTTAGAGAGTGTCCAGCATCTACGCATCTCAGCATAAAAATGCTTTCTCTGACCTTCAGGGTGCTGTACGGGAACAAGATCACAGAGTTGCCCAAAGGAGTCTTCGATGGGCTCTATGCTCTTCAGTTGCTGTAAGTTTGACAAGATCCTGGAGTCTTGTTTTAGAACATTGTGTGGTGCGATAACCCTATAGCATGTGTGTTGAATAAGTGTAACTTGATGCCATCTATTTTACAAGCGTAATAGAAAACAGTGTTCGTGCTTAGTCCTGGTCGACCTGAACTCATCAATCTATGTCTCCCGGTCTGTTCTGTTCTGTGTCTTCTTTCTCTGCCAGACTTCTGAATGCCAATAAGATCCACTGTGTCCGTGCTAACACGTTCCAGGATTTGCAGAATCTTTCCTTGCTGTCTCTCTATGACAATAAGATCCAGACTTTGGCCAAAGGTACCTTCGCCTCGCTGCGTGCCATTCAGACTCTGTAAGTACTTCTCCTCTGGGTACCCACGTCACCTCACCAAAGGTTGATTTAGGCAATCTCACACATGCACAAATACAACAACAAGCGTGGACTGTGAACAGGACCATTGTGATGCAAGAAAAAAGTTTGGGAACCCTTAAGAATCCTTTAAGAATCCTCATAGAGTCACGGAGTAGCATACCAGTGCTGAGATCTCAAGTTTGCAAGTTCAAATCTTAGCTCATGGACTGTGATTGACTCACCTGACCTCAATTAGGTGTGTGACCAATAGGGAGACACAAACTACTAGAGAAAACTACTGTACACATGATTTATGATGCTCATTTATAAGGACTGGAGGTAAAAACACCAGTCAGGTAATTGGAAATGATGAAATTTGGAGTAAACTCTGAGGATTGAGAATATTGCCTAGCACCAGTAACAGGTGTGTTTTATTTTTATTAAATCAAAGAATTACTCACAAACCACAGTCCAGACTGGTAAAGGTATGTGAACCACTGGACTAAAAATAGTTGGTGTGAACCATATCCAAGTCAAAATAGATTTCCGAAGACCTTAAATTAAACAGATTTCAGTGTAAAGCTGAAGAAGTGAAGGATGATAAGTGGGATTTCGGGGCAATAATGGTGTACAAGATTAACAGCACATGACATTTTTTTTTCATAAAGCATCACAAACATTATTGGATGACTTGAATATTTCAGAGCACTTATGGAGAAAGGACTAATGGGTACTGTGTAACATGCTGAAAAGAGACATCTTGATTTTTGTCCAAGAAATCCCAAATCAAGCTTAATTTTTTTTCCCCACCACTGTCATCGGCAGCTTGAGAAGACATTGCTAAATCAGACTGAATAAATCATAATCAAGTCTAATTCTATTTTTCTAGGGACCTCAAATAAGGGAATATAAAATAAAAAATGTATATTCCTAAGCCCACAATGGATCTGTTGTCTACTCTCATAATTTTAACAATTGGGCAGAACTGAGCAGTCATTCAAGGTGGCGTCATACAAACTGTGTGCACACGACTGCACACAAACCCAAATATGGTTTGCATCGCTTGCACAAACATGCCAGGACGGCTAGTAAAGCAGACGACATGGCATCTCGCAAGATGGGGCAAATAATATTTAGATTTATATTCAGACTGAGTTATGAGGAGCTTTTTTAAAATAAACTTGAATTCAATTCCAAACTCTCCTCCTCGCCCACTTGTCATTGTTCTGGATTTAGACTCATTGCTCATATGACCACAGCTATGGTTAAGGGCCTGAATAGCATCATAGCATTCCCAGCTACTGTGTGTCCCCTGTTTCAACTTCTGGCCTACATGTGGTGGATAAACCCTATTTGAGAGTTCCTGGAGCTGTTAGCTAATGTTGTTGGAGCTCTGGTTAGAGTACATTGAAACTGCATAGTCATGATTCGTCTGGACATGGACTGATCTGGTTCAAGTTTTTGCATTGCTTTACACCTGACGTCTGTTATCTTTATATGTAAATCAAGCTTACTTTCAATCTAAATCTAATCTAATCTCATCTCTACTCCATTTTCAAATTATTATTATTACAGTAAGGAAATTACACTTATATTTCCCTAAGAGAACATTTAAGAATGAATAAACTATTAATTCATAGACATATGTATGGTTGTGGTTTTTTCACACTATAATTCATTACAATATACTTACCTGAAAAAATCCTCTTATATATAGTACATTACTACATTAAATACAATAAATAAGTTACTCAATAATGCACGGTTTTGAAAAAAAAGACATACTGAATAATTATTATTAAATTGATTAACTTAGTTCCCAGGTAGAGCAGTGGGATTTTCTGCTAGCATACCAGCGTCGATGGTCTGAACTGTCCGCTTCGAATCTCAGTGTTGCCAGTTGGCTAGGTCCCATCCTAGCGACTAGGTGCACTGTAGTTGTGTACCTAAGCTTGGATAAATAGGTGGGTTGCGTCAGGAAAGGCACTCGGAATAAAAAGCGAGCCCTAATGGGAGAAGTCTGACAACCCTGCTGTTGTCTTGGTTTGAAACTGATAAATGCACCAGGTGAAAAGGAAAAGTGAGCTGAGCTTGTTGGTTAAATGGTTATAAATGTTATTTTTTGAGATACTGGGAATTTAACAAAGCATTTGGAAAAGCTAGAAACAAACAAAGCTAGGGTGATGTTCACTCCAATGTTAATGTTTTGCTTTATTTGTTATTTGCTTGTTTCAGTCACCTGGCTCAGAACCCATTCATCTGTGACTGTAACTTGAAGTGGCTGGCCGACTACCTCCGTGCCAACCCCATCGAAACCAGCGGGGCGCGCTGTGCCAGCCCACGTCGCCTGGCTAACAAGCGGATCGGCCAGATAAAGAGCAAGAAGTTCCGCTGTTCCGGTGAGCTATGGCTTTTTATAAGCTCTTCTCAGTTCTCCTCCGCATTCAATCATCTCATCTGCTTTATCATCATGCTTTCCATAGATAAAGTGACCATTCAGGCTATTCGAATAGTGAACGGGGTCCTACATGATCACGTCGATGATGTACTGATTTGATTTGCACATTTGAACATTTCAGGATTGAGTTACTCACACGGACTCACGCCCAAACACTCGTTCCCGGTACCTTCCTTTAGGCCTCGTCAGCTTGGAAATGGGTAAACGCCACAGCTTAGCAACCTGGCACGTAGTTCCCCAGTGGTTTTTCTAACAACCGTCTAATCCGGTCTGAATGTGCCCATCCCTGTAGAAGTGGGCTTAGAGCGGAGCAGCTGCCAAACATGCTCTTATTTATGGTGCAGACATCCACAGGCCTGTACTCCCCAAAGCCTGAGGATCAGTCTATTAGCTTTCCCTGGATTTATTAGGAGTCGGTATAAAAGACAGAATAAAGCCTCTTAATGGTTGAAACGACCATAATTTGGGTATGTTCCAGGTACTAGGATTACTGTTATTTATTTCTCTGACTCTTTTCTTTCTGCTTTTTTGTTCTTCAAATTTTACCCTCGAAATAATAGTAACCACACACAGTTAAAGGTATTCAAGCACCTTTCAGTGCATTTACCCACTGCAAATATACCCACAATGTATTTAAATGTATTTATTAATATGACACAAGTGTAAAAAAATAATAAAAAGAAAGAATTACCATAATCAGGTACATTCTCTGGCAAATTACACACATCTGTGATTAATAATAGTATTATTATAATAGTGTATTTTAGAAAGCAAAGTGTTTATTTTAAACAGAAGCAGAAGTTTTATTATTACCCTAAATCATGGTACTAATCCCATACAACAAATGTAGCAAAGTTTCAGCTCAACTAAAAATTATTAAATAAATTACAAAATAAAGTACGCCTGAGAATAATCCATGTCTCTTAGTAAGCACACTGACAGAATGGAAGTGGGAGGAGTTATAATGTTGATGGACAGCTTTTGCAGCCAATAGAGAAACTTGAACAGAGACTCTAATTTTTTAAAATCTTTTCAATGGTAAGTGTTTGTCCATAAAACCTGACACACCATGATCTTAACCAGGATTGAAATTTCTGGGTGCTTCCCATCTCTCCCAGGATTTTCCGAACATGTAAAGACAAAAAAAGATCATTTTATCAATACAATGAGCCAACAGAGCCAACTCAAGAAATCTAAACAGACCAGAGGCAAAAGGGTTTGATCAGATGGGTAAAATGGAAGAATTTGGGTTTTAACTCTGTCCTGGTCTCTGTCCTGGCCTAATTCATCCATGTGACTGCTCATACTGATGTCATTGCTTTCTCCTTCTTTCTCCATCACAGCCAAAGAGCAGTACACCGTTCCAGGTGAGTGAGCTTCAGCATTGCTTCTCTACTCTTTCGCTTTCTCTCTCTCTCTACCTCTATCTGTTTCACATGGCCTTCCCCATCATGGCTGCTTTAAAATCATTCAGTATTACGTTCTAATTTAATGTTTTGGATTGTTTTGGGTTTTGTTATTAGTGTCTAGACTTGTTGCTGTTAGAGCCAAGGGGGACCTGTTTTCAAAGCTGAGGGGTTGTTAAATTGTTAAATTATAAATGTTAAATTATCACAAAAATAAATTAAAATTGTAAAAAAAACAACAGAATTTTAGATATGACTATTACGTTTTTATTAGGAAAAGGAAAGCAATGGGATGGAAAAGGATTAAGGGAATGAAAAGGAAAGGATAGGCTGGAATGGGATGGGAGGAAAAGGGAAATAAAGAAAAAAATGGGATGGATGCATGCTGTCCAAGCATGTGAGCATGCTTTTCTATACCAGTGATCCACCTGGCCTGTTGTACTATGTTATACTTTGCCCTGTCAGTCGTTAGATCATTGGACTAGTGAGCCTCACCATCACCTGTTTGCTACAGTTGGGTCCTTGAGCAGGATCCCTAACCTTCAATTACTTGTTATACACTGTTAGTCACTTTGTATTAAAGCATCTACTAAATGCAGTAAATATTTTACAGTTAAAGTTTGCTTTAATCTGCATGAGATGCACTTTTTATAAGTTTAAAAGGTAGAAGGAAGTTCAGAAGTGCTAACCAATCACATTTGAGGTTGGAAGCGGTTGCAAAAGCGAAAGATAATTTCAAGCTTTGGATTTTAAAGATGTTTTGACAGTTTGACTGGTATAATTGCTTACCATGTGACCATTAAATAAAATAGAATGAAATAACTTCAGAGTAAGTTTAAGTATAGTCATTTTTAAATAAAAATGTAGCATGTGTGCCAGACTGAGAATATTCATCAGGAGATGTTTCCAGATCCCTTCAGCAAAGTATTTTTTCCTGAAGAAAATTATTTTTATAAGAAGCAGTCATGAATAAAACGAAGAGCTGTCTTTGGCAGAACGTTGTAATGGGAATTTAAGCTCTGCAAGGATCAAAGCGATACTTGATTCATGCATTATCTGTCTTCTTCGGATGCTAATAAAAAACTGAACCTATCTCAGTCCTGTCCTGCAGTACATTTTCTTTATTGAATGAATAATTGGAAACCATAAGTCATAGATAAAATACGTCCCAAAGCTTTATACTTCTCAACCAACAGCTATAAAATACCTTCATAGACAGTCACTGTATCGCTATTTCAATTTTCTCTCCTTCTAACTCGATTTATTTCCTGAAAAAAAAAAAGTTAAACCGCCCCTGGAAAGCCAAAATGATCTGCACAGATGAGCAATTTGCCACCCATCTTCGTTCCCCCGGGAAGAAAAATCAAAGGAACTCGGTCGACTTTATTGTTTCCTGTGATTTTTTTGTCATTATCCTGCCAGGAAATGTTGTTTCCAGCAGCCACAACAAAACAGTCATCATTAGCCAGGCTGAACTTCCTGAAACCGAGCAGGGAATCTTGAAAGGAACTTTCTCTATTCTTATCAGAATCTGCACAGACATAGAAAAGCATTCAGCTCAATATTCTACTGTACTGTTGAACTTTATTCTGAGATTGTCTATCGTCTATCAAACACCATGAGGTGCTTTTTGCATTTAAGACATTTCAAAGTTTAAAATGGTTTATACTGTTATAAATTACAAGTAAACACATTTTTTCATATGTTCAGGGGCACTTGATATTGGGATGCTTTAGTGGCACAGGAGTAAAAGCATGGTAGCTCTGCTACCGACAGGCCTCTCACCTTCACAGACAACGATTTGCATTGGATCCTGGATGGGATTCCTCCTAACTTCTGCAATAACCTTTGTGGGCTGCGTGACTCTACATATGCAATACCGGAGCCCCAATAAACTCGCCTTGGGCAGGTGAAAAGAAGAATTGTTCTGCTGTGAAAATTGCTTATGTTCCATGTGTGGAAATGTTTGTGTGCTGCTGCCATTCTTGGCCAGGACTCTTCTTAATATAAATATCTTCTTAATCTCAATAAGATATTTCTATAGATATTAGATATTTATGTGGAAAACGTGGTTCAGTCAAACAAGTGCAGTCATTTTACACTAGTGGTTGGTGCCGCAAATTAGCGCCTGAAGGTTATCCGATGCTGTTGTTCTCCTGCAGAACTCTGTGCTTACCTCTAATTCATTCCAGAACCAGACTGTTCCCTGTTAAAAACAGAATTTGTGGTTCGCCCCATCCAGGATTTCAGTTAAACAACAAATTAGCTTTAAACTTTTCATCAAATGGATCTGTCTGTGAAGAGCATGCGAGGACTTTTTCTCCCACACGCTATACTTGGACTTGTTAACAGCTACCCACAGCCGGTCGAGTGGAACAACATTGTGCCTAATGCTGTGAGTGTTTTCGAGTGGAATCCGTGTGCTTAATTATTGACGGACTGTTATATTATATAACCGGCTTTGAGCACTTTGCCTCATTGGCTGTCTTCATGCCGTGTCCAAAACGGTAAATGAACTTAAAGGAGTATGGCTAATGTGAATGTTCTCTAGAGAAAATAATCACACTCTTGATTTGTAGAAACCCAGATCCCAGCCTTTCGGAGTCTATTTATATTTATTTATGAAACAGTTCTCACACAGACCTGCCCGAGCCAAACCGCCGGCCACTCGCACCACAATGCAAAGGCTGACTGGGAAATACATTGTCCGCCGGCAGGTCCTGATAGATGAGTCGCTGTAGGCAACCCAACACTCAATGAGCGAGCAGAAAACATTTGAATGAACTTGCCGGTGATTATCCTGTGTATAAAACAGACCCTGATCCAAGAATGTAAAGCCTTATTTGGACTGGATTAGCCTTACGTGGGAAAACAGGGTTATGAAATGATCACTGGAGTCAGTGATTGTATTCCTGTCTGAATCTATCAGGTGTGATTTCTGTCTCCAGAACCTCTGGTAATAAATATCCCGCGCAAACTGACATGTTGGAAAAGATTGTATTATAGCACGTAGGGACGTGGTTTCCCTAAGTATGCGGAAAATCTTGGAAGCCGGTTGTGCGTTCTATTCACCCCAAACCAACTGAAACTGGAACCAAGTAGCGGCCAGTTTAACGGATCCAAGTGCAATTGTCAGATCAGTGTCGTTTTCAGGCTTGAAGCCACGTAGTCTGAGATTATTTGATAGCATGCAATCTGCTAATTAGGAAGCCGACCAATATGGAAATGCTACTACAAGCACTCATGATAAAGGTCGGAGCAATCGGTCAGCAATTTAAACTCGGCGGGGTCTGGAAATGTTCAACATAGGCGGTATTTTGCTATGGTTGCCTGCTGAGGTGCCTTAATTCTACGATAATCTACTTCAATAAGGGAAATCCCAGAATTTACTGTGGCATAAACTTTCTCATCAGGAATGATAAATATTGATTCTTCATTGATTCATTGATTCTTAATTTCTAGATCAACGTACAAGAGTCATTTACTTTTTTAGTGTGTCATTGTCTCCAATTGCTCCATTGGGGAGCAGCAGCTTGATGCATTGACAAAAGCTCATTTGTGAGTTATAACTTATATGTAAATCATTTCAAACATGAAACCAAAAAGGTCTGACACAGCTGCATTAGGCTTATGTCCTTATTATAGGGATTAAAAGTTCAACGTTTTTGACATAGGCTGCTCATTAATGGTCAGCAGGCACTGTTACTGCAGTTCGGGCTCAGGCATTCTATGTTAACATATCTCAACAGACACGTCCAGAAAACTTATCCCATCTGACTACTACTTAAGTAACTGCGGAAAAATCCCAGAAAACTCCTGGTCAAAAGGATCACGTTCACAAGCTCTAAGATTAGGATTGTTGATCTGTATTCCTTCAGGCACTGAAGACACCAGGATGAACAACGAGTGCAACAATGAGCCTACCTGCCCAGCCAAGTGCCGCTGCGAGTCTAACGTGGTGGACTGCTCCAACCTCAAGCTTACCAAGATCCCCGAACACATTCCAGCCTCTACCTCAGAACTGTAAGCATATCTGCATTACCGGAAACCCTAAATCAGGGCTATTCATCTTTCCTAACAGCACCAAATGGGGAAAATCATGTAAGGTAGACATGCTTAGCTGGAAGACGTGTAACAAAAGGCTATTACTCATCATTTGTCTAAGGCAGGTCCCAATTTTATTTATTTATTTATTTTTATTGGCCTTTTTTTCCAATTTTATCTTTCCACTGTACATTTAAAGTACAGAACGGCTCATCAACTTACTTACTGAATACTTTTACTCAGATGATTCAAATTTCATTTCTTTTATTAACATGATTTAGAATCATTTCAAAGGCCACATTTGAATGGAAATATCAGACAGGCAAGGCTCACAACGTATATAAATAAGGTATAGCCAAAATGCTAAGTTGATGACCAGAACCATAGATACAAAAACACACACCAACAAATCTTTGTCCGACTATTGCCATTTAGC
>JAYDZG010000012.1:4492192-4502837 GCA_034509265.1 Microcambeva bendego
CTTCGGCGTAGTGTGTTACTGATGGTAGCCTTTGTTACTTTGTTTCCCAGCTCTCTGCAGGTCATTCATCAGTTCCCTCTGTGTAGTTCTGGGATTTTTGCTCACCATTCTCATGATTATTTTGACCCCGTGGGATGCGATTTTGCAAGGTGCCCCAGATCGAAGGAGATTATCAATGGTCTTGTATGTCTTCCATTTTCTTACAATTGCTCCCACTGTTGATTTATTTACACCAACCTGCTTGCCTGTTGTAGATTCACTCTTCCCCGCCTGGTGCAGGTCTACAATTTTCTTCCTGGTGTCCTTCGACAGCTCTTTGGTCTTGGCCATGGTTTAGTTTGGACCCTGACTATTTGAGGCTGTGGACAGGTGTCTTTTATACAGATAACGAGGTCAAACAGGTGCCATTAATACAGGTAACGAGTGAAGGACAGAAGAGCTTCTTAAAGAAGTTACAGGTCTTTGAGAGCCAGAAATCTTGCTTGTTTGTGGGTAACCAAATACTGATTTGTCACCATAATTTACAAATAAATTATTTAAAAATTCTACAATTTTGTGATTTCCTGGATTGTATTTCCTCATTTTGTCTCTCATAGTTGAAATGTACCCATAATGAAAATTACAGACCTCTCTCATCATTCTAAGTTGGAGAACCTGCACAATCAGTAGCTGAACTTTTGCCCCACTGTGGGCAAAGTGTATTTTTTTTAATTCACTTTATAACCAAAGAGAATTTCATCCACTATTTCAATGGATTGTGGGTTTTTGATTGGAGGTGTGATTTGGTTGATTGTACATGTTTCCAGAGCTGTTGAAAAATCACAAAATGGTTATGATGGTAAAACATGCTGGGTGCTTACATGAACCACCTCTGGCAGTTTGTTCATACAGGGTGCAAGCCAGGCTAGGGATTCATCATAACCGATGTCATATGACCTCTGCAACGAGAGATAACGCTTTTATTAGGCTCTCCGTACTCAAAACTGATTATGAACTTTCCTTGTGCAGGTCTAAATATGCAGTCGGTAATTCACAGGTGTCAGAGTAGGAGTGTTTGAGTTGCGATGCTTCCTTGTCCTTGTGCAATTGGGGTACTGTCACGGAATACGACTAAATCGAGGAGAAAACTAGACTTATTACTGCTAATATGCATTAAAGCTTGGTCACAACATTGTATTTGGTGGTCGAGTGCAATAGAACACTACGTATTTACAAAAAAGACAACTGAATATATTCAATGAGTTGGTTCCCCTTAGTGGCAGTCATAAGCTGCCATGCCAAATTGAGGACAGCTTTGCCCACATTAGTTCTAATGATATATTTCACATCGTAATAGCAGATTAATTTTAATTAATATTGTCTTTAAGTAAAACCTGCTTTGATAACCTTTGGACGTAGACTGCATCTAACTGTGTCTCACTGCTAACATTCAGAAGGCCCAAGGACATTCGATCTACTAAAATAGAAACTAAAATTAGAAACGTGTCCTCTTCAGGAATTTTATATGCTGACATCTAAGCAGAGTATAAACAGTCTGCGGAAAACACATACATAAAGAGTAAGGAGTGGTGATATAAGACTAATTTCTTCACTTATCCAGAATTGTGAAGATTTGCATGGAGTTCACAATGCATTACCTACCTATGGAATGGGAGGAGCGGTGGAGAAAAGAGAAAGAGCGACGGAAAATGGTGATAGAAGAAGGAGGGGAGAGGGTCGAGGAGGAGAACAGGAGGTTACAATGGATAAAGGCATACAATGACGGCAGACTCGGGATAGTAAAAACGGAGCAGTGCAAGAACGCAAACGGTGACCTTTTAAAAATGGAAAACAAAAATAAATTGAAAAAAGACCAAGAGACTCAGAGATTTAGTAGAGATACTTACCCAAGTGAAATCTCCCAAAATATGGAGGAAATGAAGCAGGGCTCTGTTCTTACTGACTTGACACTGAGTACCAAGAATGGACAAAACTTCCATGCCCACTCTCTAGTAGTGGCTGCAGTTAGCTCAGTCATCCAGCAGTTGCTCTATAATAAAGATGAGAAGAAAGAATCAGAGATAGTTTTGCATTTGGATCCTGAAGTATCTGATTTGGGGATTTCTGCGATATTGGAGTTTGCCTACACGGGAAAAATCACTGGTTTGAACAGACAACCTTTGGATCAGATTCAGATGGCTGCTAAGAATCTGCGAGCGCCCCGAGTTGTAGAGCTCTGCAGAAAAACAGAAGAGAGAAGAAAAAATAAAGATGATAAGAGCGGAAATCATGATGAAGAACAGATGGATGTCAATCTGCAGTCTATGAAGAAGTTGTGGGAAGAAAGAGTAGGCTGTGATGTAAAGCTGGAGGCTGAAGAAAGGGTATTTCATGGTAAGTGGTTGTGTTATACGTGCACTATCCACTTTGTCAGTAGGTTTGAGCTTCAACCAGGAAAAAACACCTCAAAATTGTTTAATGCAATGTAAAAAATAAGGTCCCCCTGTCCAAAGTCTCGATTTGGTTTGTCTGTTCACATCAAAGCGGTCTGAAAAGTTTTCATGCAGAACCACCAAGTTTTTATTTGCCAATGCACACCCACTGATCAAGTATTTATAACTGGAAGGGTGAAAGCTAACACATTTATATGAATCACCATTCATGCTGTCCTTCATCTAAATGTCCCAAATGTCCCTATTATATGTTGGGAAAGCCAGCGTGCAATCTTTTCTTTCTGAAAAGCTAGAAATGCTCATTTGGACCAACAGTCATTTGTAGCTAAGGCACTTTCTTGGCTCTACTGATGACAGATGGCTTGAATGTTAATCCCCTATGGAGACCCAGAAAGTTATTTTAAGATGCAAAAAAAACATTTGATAGCAAAAGAAAAAAATAACATTGAACCTTGAACTTAGCAACTTTTGTTATCAGAGATGACTTATATAGTCAAGTAAAAAAAGCAGTAAAGTTTAACCTTTAGACACTTTTCCATTTTTGTCCAGCTCACAGAATCATCCTGAGTGCAAACAGTGACTACTTTCGTGCCATGTTTAGCAGCGGGATGAAAGAAAGCAAACAATCTTCAGTATCCCTGCTGTTTATTGGAGCATCAGATCTCGAAGCCCTTCTTCGCTATTGCTACACTGGAGAGCTTTTTCTTGACTGGGAGTGCATTTATGAGATCACGTCCACAGCCATTCAGCTCCAGTTCCTCCCCGTTCTCTCACTTTGCATCAGCTACATACAGAATCAAATCAATATTTACAACTGTCTTGATGTTGTTCAATTTGCGGAACTGTATATGCTCAATAACTTGTTTGAAACAGCACAAGACTTCATTCATATTCACTTCCAGGAGATCGTTGGCACTCCGATATTCCTGGAGCTGCCAGCCGAAAAGCTGTTGGATCTCCTTAGTCACGATTCTTTGTGTGTTACATCCGAGCTGGCAGTGTTCAGAGCGGTGGTAGCATGGATCGAGGCAGATCTGGTCCTGAGGTTACCTATGGCCCAGACGGTGATGAAAGTGGTACGCTTCCCACTAATGACCTTCAGAGAGTTTCGTGAGGTCCGGGCCATTAATTTGCAGATGGAATGCAATGGTGATGAAATGTGTCTCTACAGCTCAGCACTGAAAGAATTTGGGTTTGGAGGATCAAGTCCAGAAGCTCATCCTCGCATTCATTACCCCAAGGATGTCCTTGTTGTTGTGGGAGGTGATCAGGCAAATCTAGACACTGGAATGCGGCTTCCAAGCAAACAGCTGTGGTTTGCTAATTCCCTCAGCAATGGCACAGGAATGGTTAAGAACATGGAGTGGAGGCTGTTAGGAGAAATGCCGGAAAAATTCAGGTTCAGACATGGAGTAGGCATAATTGATGGGAAGCTCTATGTAGCAGGAGGCTGTCACTACTACTCTGAAAAAGACACAATGAAATCCGCATACAGGTAATACATACATTTAAGCATTACCTCACACTGATGGCATTTTAAGTAACTCTTAAGTCTGTCGTACTTCAAATATTAGCAGGCTATTAAAACTTCAGCCCATACACATAAGACACAACTAGGGGGATCAACAATCCACTGATAGACGATAAATTTACAGACACAACAAATATTTATTTAATTAACATGCACAGCAAACCGTAGCAACAAGAATGTGGCAGTTAAAAATAGTAACTTTCTATGGGTTCCTTTATTGGTGGAGAATTTTGACATATTTGTCCACCTTAATGTATTCTAATGTGATCCTGATTAAACAAGTCTTTAACACTTTGCTGCTCAGGTGCAGCAGCAAAACATGCTAGCGAACCCATCAACCCAGAAACTCAGACCTATTAACACTTTTATTGTTGTGTGTTATAAGTCTGTACAAGAAAGGCTTAATGGATAGGCAATTAAATATATGCTCTGAATGGGATAAGATTCGAGTATAACCCAGAATAGGGTAAGGCAATCCAGACACAATACAGTGACATGAGAGAGTGAGCCACAGTAAGTTTTATAATGTTTGTTAACTTTTATGGTCTAAAACTTACAATTATAACCTTTGGTAGTCCTTGGCTAACAAATGTACATTCTATCTAATAAAAAAAACTTTAAGTAAAATAGAAAAACTCACTGCATACAATTAATGCAATTATTCTGTTTCCTAAATGTTTGTACTTAAATTATATTCAACTAATACAGGTTTGATCCTTTAACGAACTTGTGGAAGAAACTGTCTGATATGCAGGAGTACAGGAGTAACTTTACAATAGTTGCAAGAGGTGACCACCTGTATGCTATTGGGGGAGACAAATACCTCAACACCAATCTGGACAGTGTGGAGAAGTACTCGCCTGAAACTGACACATGGAGGTAGGAGCTATTTTAATTTGAACATTTTTAAAAAGATGGAACAATACAGTTCCAGACAATACACTCTAGTATCATAACTTACATTTTATTTCTATGTTGTTTTCTAGCTTTACGCATCCGTTGGACCAGCCTTTAAGTGGCCATGCTTCTGTAGTCTGGAATGGAGAGATTTTTATCTCTGGAGGCTTTAACTGCAAGTTCCAGTGTCTGGTGTCCATGTTTCTGTACCACCCAGAACAAGGAACAACATATCTAGCTGACATGACTCATGACCGAGCTCAGCACTGCATGGAAACTTTGGCTGACTGCTTTTATGTTGCTGGAGGTGTGAGTAACCTCGAAAAGTTCTACACTGATCAGTTATACTGTGAAAGCTATAATCCTATAAGTGACTCCTGGTCTGCGTTTACTCCTCTTCCTCTTTCTCATGTCGGTGGAGCCTCAGCTGTCCAGGAAGATAAGTTATATATTCTGGGTGGTTATTGTCAAGAAGATTATACTGAGAACAGACTCATACATCGCTACAATCCTGCAACTCAGAGATGGGAGACTATGGGTGAACTGGCAGGCCCAGTCACAGACATTCGGGCTTGCTTACTTCATATACAAGATCATCTAAGAAAATGAGAAAGACAGGAAGGTTTGTTTAAACTCTTGGGTAAAAAAAAAAACTTACAACTTGTAAGTGTACAATTTGTAGTCTTGGCTGTAGTTTTCTATGTCTAGAATGTGCTAAATAGTTGGAACTCTCACAAATTTTCAAATTACTGTGTTAAAACCCAATAACAATGGTTTTGTAAGGGTTTTTTATACACTAAAGCCTGTAGTACACTCTTAAAACATGAACATTTAGCAAACAACTGCAAATTAGTACACTTCCCAAATCCATCTTATCTTTTATTCATCCAAATAAGTTGTGGAGCGAATAGTGTAATGTGATAGTTTTCTCAATTCTTAAATTGTGACATTTTAATACAATGTATTTGATTCATTCGATCCTTTTATACTAAAGTAGATGCGTACGATAGTATGATGCACTTTTTGTATTACATGATAGTTGACTGTGATAATGATTAACTTTATTACATCAAAGGCTTGTTGAGTATAATGCACTTTATACAATATATTACATGAGTATGACAGTATGATGCATGCCATTGTATTAAAGTTGGGGCAACACAGTGGCTGAGAGAGTACCACTGTTGCCTCACAGCAAGAAGGTCCCGGGCTCCATCCCCAGGTGGGGTGGTCCGGGTCCTTTCTGTGAGGAGCCTGCATTCTATAAGTATAAAACATGACATTAAAATCCCCCCAAAAAACAAACAAACAGTATTAAATATTGTGTATGTATGGTAGTATGTTTAACTTTTTATATTAAATAGTAGGTAAGTATGATTAGTTGTGGTATATTTATTATTGGATTAGTATGATAGTATGAAGCACTTTATATCAAATGTAAGTGTTACAGTGTACAATGTACTGTATTATATTAGAGGTTAGTGGAGTAAAATGTGCTTTATTATATTAGACTATTGTTATATATAATGAGATTTATTATAAGTGTTAGCTGGGTGTGATGTACTTCATCACATTATTTTCACTTTAATATATAATTGTTGTTAGTTCAGCACTTTCTTATATTCATTGTTAGTTAGGTATTACAGTATATTTTTTTATATTAAATCTTAGTAAATGAAAGTGCACTTTAGTATTTAGTATTTATATATAATAGTAGTATATTTATTATATTGGAGTAGTTGAATGTGATACACTTTATTATAATAAACATGTGAAGTAGTGAAGTATGATGCACTTTATTAGTATTAACACTAAGCAGTGTGATGCACTTCAATAAACTAAACATTATATCTATGATGCACTATATTATAATGAATATTAGTGAAGTATGATGCACTATATTAAGATAAACATTAGTGAAAATGCACTATATTAAGATAAACATTAGTAAAGTATGATGCACTATATTTTGTTGAATATAATCACTTAGAGAAGTATGGTGCACTTTATAAAAATACATATTAGATTTGATTTTTGTTGATTATGATGGGCTGTGTGCTGCTGTTGAGTTAAGTACTTTGCTAGACTAAATGTAGAATGGTGTACTTTATTATTTTAGATAATATATTAGTATTAGTATGCTACTCAGTGTTATTTTAGATTAGTGAAGTACACAAATTGAAGCACACTTATATTAAATGATCTTACATATTTATGTACCTTTGTGTATTGATGGATGAATAATAAAAAGACACAGTGCTCAAAAACATCAAAAAATAATTTTAATGTGCCACGAGCACTGTAAATTATTTCTGTAACATGTATGTACAGAGAAACAAAACCTCACAGCAGTCAACACAAAGTCAGTTTCTAAGGTAAGGAGGAATAGGCAGCACACAAGCTGCTATGTTTGTGTTGGGTCCAGGCATTCCATACAAGCTCTCCCACCGACATGTTTTTGAATCGTACCTGTGCACCTGTTTTGTGTCACCAAAGTCTTTATGACAATACCCCCCAACAATGTAGATCTTTCCTTCCAGCACTGCAGATGCTGCACTGACATGGGGAACAGACAACGACATTATGGCACAGCAAAATCCACTGTTGGGATCATAAATTTCACAAGCCAGTTGATCAAAGTATTGTCCATCAGCAGCTGAGATTCCTCCGGCTATATACAGGTAATCCTGCAAGGTTTCCATGCAATGCTGGGCCCGTCTTTGAGACATATCCGCAAGGTAAGTGGTCCCATTTTTGGGGTGGTAAAGTAGTATGGTTGCAAGGCAGTGGTATCTCTCGTCAAAGCCACCTGAAATGAAAATTGATCCATTCCATACACTGGCAGCATGGTCACTTAAGGATTGATCCAAAGGGTGAACCAAGCTAGAAAATGTGAGAAAAGGAACCTGAATGATAACATGAAATTTTCATAGAAGAGCATTCAACACAGGGATGATTGTACAGTGCACACTGGTTTGTTACCATATCTACAATCTAGCACATTTTAATTCATCAGTAGCCAGCTTGCAACATTTTAGCATTTATTATATTGTAAATTACACTGTTGAAACAAGTAGATCACAATGACCTGTCCACTGCAAAACCTGAGCCAGGAAAGTATGGGCACCCCTGATTTACCATAATGTCTTAGGGCTATAAACCCAAACTATTATTGCTACACCACAGTTGTTTCACAGCTCTTGTATAATGCTGCCTATAAATTTAAAGCAAAGACTAGACCGACCTGTATTACCACCCTTTTGCAATTAACTGAAGAAAAGATCAATATATGGCAGTGATTAAGGATAATACTTTTCAACTTGCACTTCAAACCACTTGACCTTAAACAACTACATTATTCGTACCTCCAGGAGTCTTCAATGGGGCAATACATCTCTACACTCTCAATATTGACTTCAGAATCTCTTTCTCCACCGATGGCATACATTTTTTCATCTGAAACCACAAGGGCAAAGCTAGCCCTTCTTTCACACATACTAGCCAACCTTTGCCAGGTATTTTGTATTGGATCATAACTGCAATGAGAAAAAAACATTAGAAATAAAAGACAAAAACCAAAAAACTCTAAAACTGCAATGTTTAAAGAGCAGGCATTATATTATGACCCCTGACAGGTGAAGGGAATTACACTGATCCTCACTGTGTCTGCTAGTGGGTGGGATGTATTAGGTAGTTGATGGCAGGAAAAAAAGGTGTAGGTATTTGCGCGACTTTAACAAGGGCTAAATTGTGATGGCTAGACAACTTGAAAAGAGCACCTCCAAAAGTGGTTAGATGCAAGTTCTGATAAAAGCCAACACAATATTAGGAAGGTGGTCATAATGTTATGCCTGATCGGTGTAGGTTTATATTTGATTTCTTACCTATAGGTGCATTTCATTGTGTCATCTTTGCCATAATAATGACGTCCCCCGACTACATACAGCTTTCCTTTAATGGCTCCAACTCTATGACTGAATCTGGGTTTCTCAGGCAAGTCTCCTAATATCCGCCATTCAATTCTTTTAATTATACCCACATGGTTGCAGAAAGAGTTGCTAAACCAAATTTCCTTACAGGGTAAGTGCTTATCAAGGTTTTCTGTCATTTTTTCTCCACCGACAAGAACCAAGGCTTCCTTAGGGCAGTAGGTTCTAAAGTTTGCTTGAGCATTATTGCAGGTGCTGAAGCAGAATTCCTCCAAAAGGGACTCATAAAGGTTGCTAGCACTGACTTGTGGCCATGAGTTTATGACCTTAACTTCATTGAATTCTGTAAAGGTCATGAGAGAAAACCGGATGGTTCTCATTAGCTCCCTGGCTTCTTCAGCCCTTTCAATGGGATTGGCCTCAATCCAAGATCTAATGGCCTTGAACACAGGTAGCTCTGAGGCAACACAGAGGCGGTCACTTTGAAGATATTTCTTCAGCTTTTCCACTGGCACATCTTGAAACTTCAGTGTGGATGCTACATCTTCGAAATGTCGAAGGACATAGTCGTCAGCCATTTCTTGCAAGTCGCACATTGCGTAGGCTTCAGCAAAAGAAGCTACATCCAGACATCTGTATGCATCCATTTCATCATTCATAAACCTGATGCAGAGTGACCAGGCAGACTGGAACTGGTACTGAAAGGTGATGGAGGAGAGTTGAAAGATGCATCCCCAGTCAAGGACCATTTCTCCTCTGTAGCAGAAGTGAAGGATGGCTTCTAGTTCACGTGCCCCCATCATTAACAGGGACACTATGGACTCCTGGCTTTCCCTCATGCCACTATGGAACATGGCATGGAAGTAGTCGCTGCTGGCACTCAGGATGATCTTATGTGCTACAAATGATTTATAAAACATTTATTGCTGGGTAGTAATAACACACTTTTCATTATGTCAGGAACCTAGAAATGATTTTTGTGGAAACAGTGACCATAGCCTATTTGGCAGTGGTGTTTAGTCAGGCCCTCCTTACCCTTCAGAGAAGGGGTAAAAAAAATATTGATAGAAAAATATATAAATATATATAAATAAAATGAAAAAAATATCAAACCACTTTCAATTCAAACCACGTCTTTCATTTCTTCATTACTTTATTTGTCCGAGACCAATCAGGACTACTCATTGGAACGGGTCAGACTCACTCCTGTAGTATGTGATTACATAACCCTTTTGAGGAGATTCTGAAGGCTTTTGTCTGTTAGCAAACTGACAGAAAAATCTGACCTATAAGATTTAAGATTTTCTCTAGGGCAGACCAATAGCAATCTGCCCCTTCTCAACATTCTACAGCAGGTGGTATGGAATGCTCAAGTCTAATTCATTAAAGTAAAACTTGTTTAACCTTAAAACTAGTTAACCTTGATGGCAGCTGGAAATGAGACAGATGTGGCTTATGTAATTAAAAAGCCTTTTGATGCTTACAGCTCAATGAGAAAATCGTACTGAGTTTGGTTAAGTCTCTGTCAGAAAAATGTTATATATGTACTTTCTGTAATGGTCTTTATCTTTAAATAGGACTTTGCGGACTGGTGAGTGTGTTGTTTACTTGACAGCTCTGACATAAAATAGGTCTATACATAAAACATATGCAGATAGTTAAGCAATGGAAAATTGAAAACAGTGTCATTTTAATAGTACTTATTAAATAATGTGATTCAGCAGTATAGATGAAGGTCAATTCTCTTTAGAACATTTTCTTATAAGTGGAAGTGTTCACCAATTACTACAGTGAACTTGATAATGTTTCTGATTTTGGCAATCCTAAATCTAACAGCTTGATGTGCAAAAACTGCA
>JAYDZG010000012.1:4539481-4549596 GCA_034509265.1 Microcambeva bendego
CGTACTCATGATATACTTCAATTATTTCAATATCCAAGTCCTTTAAAATTCTTCTTAGTATGCTGCAAAACTCCAAATAAATTCCATTTAATTGCCCAACCTGTAGATGCAATGAATGCAATTGATGTTTAGGGACGACCGTCTCTCACTAAAAGCTAAAAATTAAAAAGTTGAATATGTATTGAATCATACAAGCAGATTTGAGAATGTCCATCTGCACAATTATTCAACCCCCAGTGCCAGTACCTGGTAAAACATAAGTATATTGTTTTAGAAGTAAGTTCAGTTACTTTTCACACTTCTCTTGTTGAACCCATACAAACTTCAATGCAAGCTTCCTTCACAAATTTAACTAAGCACGTTTTAAGATACAGCATGAAAGATATAATACAAAATAACACATATATGTCTATAATTAGAAAAAATCAGGCTTAAACCATATAAACAGAGCAGCCCCATCTAATAAAGAATGCATCAGGAAACATCAGCTAATGCCCATTCTCAAAGGCTAAGGATTAAAAATATGTCTTGAGCGTCCTTTTAGGGAATTCCATAACTTGAGTGTCTCCTTTCCGCTTCGTCCTAGGGACAATTAAAAGCCCCTGAGTTCTTATAGCCCTAGCACTACAATACTTCTCTAGAAGGTCAGAATATATTCTGGTGTGTCACCATCTGCCTGCTGTGTTAAAAACAATATTTTAAACTTCTCTCAGGCAAAGGGTAATTTGTGCAGATATGCCATTATTGTCATAATGCTCCCTCCTTTTAGTCCTTGTAAGTAGTCGGGCAGCTGCCTTTTGGACCGACTGCAGCCTTGCCATTTCCCCTTGACTATGACAAGTAAAGGATTTGTTGTGATTTAAAGGGTGAGTTAGAAAAGCTAATGATCTGTCTACATAGGCTGCATTTTAAGTCATCCTGTAGCCAGCTGTAGCATAGTGGTTAGGATACAGGACTGATAATCTGAAAGGTCTCTGGGTCAAACCTCACCACTGCCAGGTTGCAGTTGTTGGGCGTTTGAGCAAGACCCTCAACCCTCATTGCGTAGAATGTGTACGGTTAATTGTACTGTAATGTAAGTCGTTTTAAATAAAGGCGTCTGCTAAATGCTAAAAATGTAAATCCTATGCGTGCTCCCAATAAGTTGGCGGTTCGAAATCTTAGATGCCTTAACATCCTCCCTACTAAAGTAGCTTCAAAAACGACTGCGTTATTCAATGTAGAACGAGTGAGCGTTGATGGATCCCAGAATTTAGAATGGAAAAAAATAGTTATTTTTAAGTATAATTGATAATAAATTTGTTTATAGATTGAAAAGTGTATTTATTGGCAAGTTCAGGCTCGTCAATGAAGTTTGTAATCCTCAGTTAGGCAGCTGCTTATGTAGACAGTAAGACACAGAGGCAGCTCCCTACATTTTCAAACACACCCAAAAGCATTAATAATCTGTATCCCGTAGAGAGAATTAGTGAAATTTCTTGTTTGAAATTAAACAAGCTTCTTCTGTACCAGCTTTGTTGACCGATATTGAGAAATTCTGCTCAGAATCAAAAATGACTCCATTACTTAATGCTGCATCTGCTTTCTTTCAATCCTACCAAAGGTTTTAAGTCTTTAAGATCGCTGGGACTGATTTCTTAACCAAGCTTGAGTTTGTTTGCCAATGTGCAAGGATTTGTCTTTGTAGAAAGTCCAATTATCATCAATTTAATTTCTCCTTTTAAGGTTTAAGGTTTCTCCTGTGAATATGTGATGCCAGTCATTCATAAGATACGCAACACCACCAAAAGTATTCGCTCATCTGCCTTCACACATGAGAAATTGAGTGGTCCCGTTCTTAATCCATTGGGTTTAATTTTATGTCCAATGTCTGTGCCATTATAACAGCTTCAACTCCTCTGGGAAGGCGTTCTACACGGTTTAGGAGTGTGATCAATGCCCTTTCACTTGAAAACACATTTGTGAGGTCAGATAGAAGTCCTCCACTCTAATTCATCCTAAAGGTGTTCTGTCGGGTTGAGGTTAGGCCTCTGTGCAGGCCAGTCTAGTTCTTCCACACCTAACTTCTACATGGATCTTGCTTTGTGCACTGATACGCATGTTGGAACAGGAAGGGACCATCCCCAAACTGTTCTCACAATGATGGGAGCGTGAAATGGTCAAAAATCTATTGGTAGTTTCTTTCACTGGAACTAAGGAGCCGAAAAACAACCCCACATCACTAAGCAACTCTGCCGGACTAAGAAGCACGATTCATCACTCCAGAGAATATGTGTGCCCTGCTCCAGTGTCGGTCCACTTGGTACAGAGTCCAGTGGCGGTGCGCTTTACACCAATGCATCTGACGCTTTGCATTACGCTTGGTGATGCAGCTTTGCCAATTAAATGTCTGAGTCGCTCTCCTTCCCAATCGCTTCTATGCCACAAGTGACAGTTGACTGTGGAATACCATGCTGGAATTCACCAAGCTGCCGAGAGTGATTCACTCTTTCACTAATGTCTGTAGAATCACTCTGTATACCTGGGTGTTTGGTTTAATGCATCTGTGGTCATTGAAGTGATTGGAACACCTGAGTTCAATCATTTGGCTGGATGAGTGAGTACTTTTGGCAAAACAACAGACCCTTGACTTGTGAATCTAATTGGTTCTTAAGTTCTGTTCTGAATGCAAAATGTTCTTATGGTTAATCTATTTGCCCCTTTAAAAAATAATGTAAATGTAATTAATTCATGCCAGCCCCCATACCTTATCTTTCTAATGCCATGTTCATCTTGAGCTTTACAGAATATAATGAAAATACTGTCCTCTGTCGGAATGGTCATTAAGACCAAGTGAGCTGCCTTGCTGTCTAATTCAGTACTTAAGTCAGCTACCTAAGTAAATAGGATGTTGCCTTATAAATCAGATGTCATATAACGTCTCTTTCCATGTAACGAAAAAACAGATGTTACTGACAAGCCCTGTCGATTTGCAAATAAATACACTTTTAAACAAACAAAACATGAATAATCCACTGCCGGGCAGATTTAACTATGCAAATGGGTGATTATGTTTCAGTTGGCAACAAGTTATTCAACCCTAACTGAATCAATTAGTAGCTTCTCATTTGTTAAACAAATATGTCATGGATATTACGGGCATGCATCAAGCAGAGAAAACATCCAAGGGGATTGCTCAAACTACTAATCATTTTAAGAACTTCCAACACATAAAGTGAAAGGACAGTCCAGAAAGAATTTTTGAGGTAGGAATGTAGTCAGACAAAAATCTTGTGATGCATTCTACTGTATAAGCGGATGATCTGGGTTTGCTGCAGTTCGTCAGGTCTAGGTTCAGCAAGGTTATGTGCCCAAAGAATGAAGTGCAGGTTATTTCATCAATATTCCTTATTCCAAAATGACAGTGCCAGGATTCATCGGGGTCAAATTGTGAACTTGATAAACGTTGTGACATTGCAGAAGCTTGTAGAAATGACGCCCCTGCAAATGTGTGCCATAAGTGGTTTAACTGAGTATTACAGTGTGACCCTTTTTTGACCAGGCAGTGTCATTTGCATGATCATTTGTTCAGGCGATAGGTCAACATTAAATCGGTCATAACCCACAATGTTTGTGTGGTAAACCGTATCTCAAGGTTCCACTGTCACTGACCCACATCCCCGTATGACTAAACACGTCCAGATTTCGGCACTCCATAGACCTGTGTCCCAGAACAGGTCCCAGGCCGATTTCTTCCTGCCTTTGTTCACTCGACTCTGAACCTTTTAGTCAAAAGTGGTGTGTACTGTCTATGAAATCTGTCTACAATGTGTAACACCTCTTTCCACTTTCCTGATGAGTTCTAACTTTTCGGCGACACCCAGATTCCTCTTTCACTGAGCTTTTCATTATTATTCTCTTTGAAGTCATAACTAAACCCCAGAACTTGTTTATCTTACACATACCTAAATACTTCCAGCAATACCCTAATTTTAACCCCATTGTAAAGTCAAAATATACTTACTTGATGACAGTCTTACGGTAGCCTTACCTACGCCTGCCCTACTTATTCTCGATGATCCCTAACATGCATCATGTTATGTTTCAGGACTGTATTTATCATAAATATATTTATAAAATGTGTGTCTGTGTTGGTCATGAATGTACCGAGAGTGTAAAACATCCTAATAAACAAACTATAGCAATACTCAGACTATGAGAGAAATCTTTTATCAATCCAAAACGAAAGAAATCATTGCAAGCAAAAAAAGTATCTAAATCACCTAAACGTATCACTGTGTTAGCACAGTATTTATAATTAAATAAATATTTTCTTTATTAGAATGTGAGCCACTAAAACTAAACAGCCATTAAGACTTTACGTCTTGAGCCATTAGAAGTGACTAAACATGTTTTACCCTGGTAAAACTATTTAAACATGTGGCGTTGATTAATTGGTTTACTCTATTGATCCCTTAATGGCAATTTACAGTCAACCGGCAGCACACAGACGTGATTTACAGAAGTGCAATAAGCTGATGGAAAAAATAAAATGCAGTGCTAACATTATATATAAAAATCTAAAACCTAAAAAGAAAATATAAGGACCAACACCATGTGCTGTCCAAATGGTGCATATCAAGTAGCACCATTTGCTAGACTGATAGTCCACCATCCTTTGTTATCTTGCTTTTTTTCCTTCCACTGGGTGGCGGTAGTGATGCTTGTGTGTGTGTGTTTTCTTTGTGACCTTGAGACTGGGACCGATACCCCCACAGCCCCTCATCTCCCACTTACCCAGAATTCACTGCTGAGCACTCACCTCGTCACTGCACCAATAATGACCCCCTCTTTTCTCCAACAGAATCAGGCAGAAGACAACCCGACCCGAATAACAGACAGAATGGAGTGAGTGAATATTTCAATCCCCCCTGACATGTACTGATCACATAATAAACTGCACTTTGCTTTACACTGAATTTTTATGTATATCGTTTACATTCACAAACGTTTGGAAAGCCTGTAAAATTACCTGGATTGTGCTCACAAAAAAATACATGCATCTTTATTGAACAATTTAATTCATGAATTCTGGTCCAGACTGCAAAATCGATGAAGACCACCCAAGATAATCAGGGTTCAGAAAAACCTGTTCTATTTACTAAACCTTTTACACCAGGTGTCCTACCTCATTCAATCCTCTGGACTGGCACTACACTGTACTGGTTAGGCATCCTTGTGGCTAGGTTGGTGCCCAGCCGAATGGTGGCCACATAGAGTTTTAATCTGGGTAGTTTAGACTCTCTGCGCTGGTGTACTAGCGGAACATTTCACCGCTCCATCTAGCCACTTGAAAACTTGCTTTGTGATATAACTAGAAAAAAAGAAGTCATGAAAATCCTTTAGGGATTTACCACTCCATTTCTGGTATTTATACCCAGTGTCAAGTTTCTTCCTTCAGTCCAAAGACATGCAGATGAGGTGAAATGGGCCAACATCCCATGGTCAAAATTAAATCCTTTAATTAAATAAATAAAACAGTTTAGACTGTTTAACAATGGACTGGCACCCCATCCAGGTTGTTACCATATGCCTTGCGCCCGTTGAAGAGCTGGTAAGGCTCCAGCACCCCTTCCCGACCCTAATTAGGATAATGGGTTGAAGAAAATGAACTGAACTTTCCAGTAAGCTTCAGCTGATGAACTGCTGCCATAACTTTAAGTAAAATCTATTATTTACTTTTAGCTTTCTGATCCCAGACTTCAAACCATGATACAACCATCACTTTGTTTTACACTGACAAGGTTTTTAATTCTTGGCCAATTTTCTTGGTACATCATGTGTGTTCCTGCAGAAATCCAGGTGATTTTATGGTTTTTTGAGGTTTTGAGATGTAAGTCTGTGTTTGAAGATGTTCACCAGTCAGGTATAACATTATGACCGTCTTCCTGTTATTGTGTTCACCCCCCTTGTGCTGTATTTTGACACCTTTCCATCAGAACCAGCATTAACAGCATTGGCCGCCCATGACCCTGTCTTGATTTACACTGATTCCTTTCTTATACTGACTCCTGCCAACCAGGAATACGCCACTTGCTGGCTAATTTATCTCCCCCACACTAACAGGTCCCGTGATGGAGATTATCAGTGTTAATTTACTTCACCTGTCATTGGTCATGATGCTATTCCTGGTCGGTGTATAAAAATGCCAAAATGTTTTCCAGACCAGTGCCAGGATTTGGTTTACGCCAGGATTCTTTACATTGTTATTTACAGTGTTTTAAATCTACGGTGTCCTTCTGAAGAATGTCCATCCTCTAAAAACAAACACCACCAAATTGCATTGCTGCCACACTTTCAGGCGTTAGGTGTTTTGTCATTATTCAACGATCCCAAACTTCCATTGACCTTGGGTGGTCATTCTATGCACTCCAGTCATACATCAACAAAATTAGTGTGTAAGTGCTCCAAGGTCAAACGCACCCCATCAATCCCGGATATCGATTAGCACCACATCAGACTGAAGGCTATAATCTGCCCAGGAGCGCCAAACAGCTTTAACAGGCTTGGTAGACCTGATGTATCAGTCTAGTGCTGCGAATAAACCTGAAATTCAGGACTATATTCAGTCTCCTTTTTCTAACATCGGAACACAATGGGCTGTTCTAATCACTACATTACACTTTTACATTAACATCTATAATCCCACTCTATCTCATGCATGACTGAGGAGGATCAAACTTCTTGAGAAGGACCGTGTACTATCTTCCATCTTCATGTTCCCTCTCAGACATGTAAAGCCACCTTCTCAGCAGTAAGCAGCTTATATAACACTATAACATGCAAAGAGGAACACACTTGACTCAAATATTCCTCTACCATCGTCTGGGGTGTTTAGAGTGGTTATAGCAACAGCAACAAGAGGAAAGGAGAGCCGACTTTTTCTAATCTGGTGCTTCCATTATTTGTCTGACTAGGCTGGTTAGCCTACCTTCATAGAGTCATAGCCTGGTGCACAACACATACAAATTCCATCAAAATATAAAACACATCTCAGTCTTATCAAGTCTTTAAATCACTGTCACATGCCACAGCTACATTTGGAGGAATTATTGATCAATCCTTAAAAGGAAAAAAGAACAGAGTGGGAAAAATAATTTTAGTTTAGAAGCAACTTTAACAAAAAAGATAATGTAATAATGAGTACTGAGTGACGCAGAAGAAATTTTTCAAAATCCACCTCCATGAAATAAACACCTAATGTGGCAGCACTGTACACAGAGCTTTCACTTCCAAAGGTTCAGTGATTAAATAAGCTTACAAGTACTTTTTTATGATTTAGTGATCGTGAAAGTAATTTATTTAAAGCAAATCAGAAAAATTAATTATTAATAAATGATTTTGGTTTTTTAAAAACCTGTGACGACCCCCCCCCCCCGAATAAACCTTCTGCTTTATATTTTACTAAATATATGAATATGCCAATAATGTAGATCAGTAAGGTGAATATTAACCAGTGTAGCATTCAGAACGTGGATTTGCATTATAAGCTCTAACTAAACATGTTAATCAGCATGAAAAGAGATGCACTTGGTAAAGATGGGCAACAGATTAAGATAAGTCTTTATTAATCCCCTACAGAAAAGTAATGATTAGATTGGCAGCCATCACATGTATATATATATATATATAAATTTTTATGGCATAAAAACTATGCCAGCTGTGGCGACCCCTAATGGAAGCAGTCGAACGGGTTCAGATAAGTCGACGTCTTATGAGAATCCTACCTTAGGAAGGTTTTTTTAACAGACCCCTAGAATAACTCGAAACTTCGCCCTCAAACTGTATTTGGCTCTAACCTCAATGCACGGATTATGACCTGTGGCTATTTTTTAAACATGTCTGATCATTTTAACACTACTCTTTTTCCTTTTTACTCAGTATGCAGTACGCAGATCATTTAAGGACCGGAGACTTTTCACCAGCCTAGCTCATTATCCAAAAGTCATACTTTCTTTTTCCTTTTTCTTTTTTTCTGTTTTCTTTTGTCGTTTAGCCCGATGGCGAGTAACGTGACCAACAAGACAGACCCGCGTTCTCTCAACTCGCGTGTCTTTATCGGCAACCTGAACACCATGCTGGTGACCAAGGCCGACGTGGAGGCCATCTTCAGCAAGTACGGCAAGATCGTGGGCTGTTCGGTGCATAAGGGGTACGCCTTCGTTCAGTTCTCCAACGAGCGAAACGCACGTGCGGCGGTGGCGGGGGAGGACGGCCGAATGGTGGTCGGACAAGTGTTGGGTACGTTTTTTGTTTCAATATCATCATTAGTATTAAGATTGTAATGTACTATTACTTAATAAATGGGATAATTTGTGTTTATCAGTCTGTAGTAAAAGAAGCACTGGGCTACAAATATTCGCCCTGGACTTGTGATCGGAAGGTTGCCGGTTCGATTCCCAGAGCCAACAGGTCATGACTGAAGTGCCCTTGAGCAAGGCACCCAACCCCTAACTGCTCCCTGGGTGCCGTGGCTGATCCAGCCTACTTCTCTGGGCACGTGTGCTCACTGCCCCCTAGTGTTCACAGTTTTGTGTATATGTGTGTTTCACTTCTAAATTCTAAATTTCGAATAGTCAAAGGTGTGTGTGTGTAATTTTGGTGTTCATCCATTTTGTTTGTCTGATAATGCACTGCATTGTTGTCCGAAATCGTTCACTACCATCGTGTATTCAGTCCTGTTTGAGTGAACTACATAGTGAACTACGTAGGGAATAGGCAGCCATTTCTAACACTGAGCGAGTCAGATCTAAATATGATTCCTTATTGTGCAGTACCATCGTTCTGCCAGTAGCAGTTGCAGCAGTTGTCATGGATGATCTCATGTTGTGCTCATTATTTGCCTCTACCCTCTGAGAGACAGAGAAGCAATGTTCTTCACCTTCTTCCTCTTTGAGGCAAAGCCTAATGTCTATTTTGACACCCAACTAGGTGGCACAGCCGATATTAAAAGATAAGATATCAGCCCTGCTGAGCTAGCCCACTCATTTCATCTCACAGAAGTTTTTAGAGGACTTTTTCATGATCCCAGGTAGGATGTATTCGCTCCCCTCATGAACCCAACAGCCCTAGCTTGTATGAAGGATCACGCTATTCCACCTGTATTTTTTCAGCGAGACACCCACCTGTTGTGGCACCTTCTCTATTCACACTTTGTATTTTAAGACCCGACCAATCGTGACTGTTCAATGCCAAGCCAGACTGGCAACACAGTCGTGAGAGGGTTCGCATATTAAACTGCTTTGCCACCCCATAATATAGTGCTTTATTTAATAAGTCCGAGATGCACACAGAAGTCATAAACATAATGTTTTACAGACATTAACCTGGCCGGTGAACCCAAACCTCACAGATCGAAGACAATCAAACGGTCAGCAGGAGATATCTACAGGTACAGTCTCGTCTCCATTTCCAGTTAAAGCTATTTTTTGGCCTGTTATTTTAAATTATTTGTTTTTTTCCCTTGTTAACATTTTGCAGTCCTTCATTTGATCTAGACTACGACTTTCAGAGAGACTACTATGACAGGTGAGAGTTTATTAACCATTTTTGTTCATAGCTCCTCAATAGAACAGCAGAAGGAGGGCTGACTATAGAACATTTTTTTTTTTGTATTTAAATGAATAATGCTTCAATATTTTAATTACTTTACCGAAATTGGTAGTTATAATTGTTCTTCCCAAATTCAAACTGACAGTGTCAGCACCACATCATTTACATTCTTAAGTATTGTAATTTTTCAGGTTGGTTATTATTTTTATGTTATATGTAGAATTATACAGAATTATGTGAATACAGGTCGTGAGGTACAGAACTGCTCAAATTGGGACTAAAAATGTCTAAAATTGCACAGTGCATGTCCGGCTTAAAAGACGACTGCCCCCCACCTGCCCCTCTGTGGAGAAAGAATCTGTGTTAAGAACAATCTCTATTCAGCTTCCAGTCTGCTGGGTGGGAAAGATTGGACTTGAAGTTATGGAGGTGAAGTTATCAATGCTAATGCAAGCACCTTGGTTGCCCGGGGCGACTGTACTCTTAAGTGAAAATCTCGGGTTCCACGGTCTCACACCAAATCC
>JAYDZG010000012.1:4613262-4624545 GCA_034509265.1 Microcambeva bendego
GAAAATTGATAAGGCTAGAGAAAAGAACACGATATGAGCATTTTTACTAGTTTTAACATTTTTAATTCAATAATTACTGCCCCACAAACCAAGTAAATATTTAATAATTGATTCAGAAAACAACTGAGATGTCAAATGAATCAATATAAAAATCAGAGCGCATTGGCGCTATCCACCTCATCTGGCTGACGTCACTACATAGAGTTGCCAGATTTGTATTTGTCATGGTACTTGAATGATTCAGTCATGTAATTTTTTTTTTTTTTTTTTTTTTGTAATTATTATTTTTTTTTTACTTTGCATAATAAGATAACTGTGCAGTTTTGTTTTACAAAGTTTGTACCTGCCTCAAAAATTAAAGGACCTTTATTAATAGTTAACTAAAAGATAAGCACAAATACAGTATTTTAGTATACAGTATAAGAGAAAATTAAAAAAATAGAACTATATAATTTGACATAATTTGTCTTCAGATTGATTTACCATAAAAAAATCATATCCTGAACCCAGTATTGTGAATCACATCACCAGTGTATCGTTACAACCTTAAACCTGTTATACTCAATTTCTAAAAGTCTTTAGATTATCCATGTCTTGTTCCTGTTTGTACTCACGTTAGTTTATATCAATAAAAGTGCATAGTGCAAATCCAACATTTTCCATTTTCATTTCATTTTTGTTGTCAACCATTTAATGGTTGGTTAAGAAAACAAATGTATTAAATGTTCAAAAAATGAACTCCCTGATTCTAATGAAAAAATGTTATCCAATCCAAGGGATTTAAAGTTTACAATCTCGCATGCTATTTCCTTAATCTCTGTTAAAAGGATTTCAATGAAAGGGAGACCAAGCAGCAGCAGTTGAACCGGTTTTTCTTTCAGTCTGACACCTTGGCCTCTACTGTCTGCTGTTTTCAACACAGTTATCGCTTGTTGAATGTTTCTTTCAAGTAAGTGCTGTGTAAGGTGCTTGGCTCTATATTGCATGGTAAACATGATGTGATGAACTTCATTGCTGGATGTTTTCACAAAAGTTTCAGTCATTGTCAACATCACCTCGTAAGATTTTACAGCTTTCTGAGCCATTTCTAGGTCTGCCAGGGCCTGGACGATGTAGCCTCGGTCTCTCTTAGTCAGGATTGCTAAAGCACGATTGTAAAAAGCGATACCAATCCAGCAAGGGTTATTTTCAATGGCTTTTGTGTACATCTCGATGCTTTCTGCTAGAAACCCTTTGTGACGAAGTTCATTGCCGACCCTGACGTGGTAGCTCATAGAGGAAGGAGATTTTTTACGATCCAGTTTATCTTTTGCACTTTGCAAGTCAGCTTTTAACTGCAACTTTAATGTCTCTGTAGATTTGTTTTCATCAAATCTCATCAGGAGCCACATACCCCAGCACTCATGAAGCGAGGACACAATGTCTTTTTGACGGTTTCCACTCTGATTCTGTTTGTAAATGGTGTCCAGCATGTTGATATATTCTGAAAATAGTTTGTCCTTTTTCAAGATTTTTGGGATGTCTTCTTTTAGAAAGCCTGATAGTGTCACTTGTCCGATCATATCTCTAGCACTTTTTGCCTCTTTCAGATCGGTTACATCAAAAGGTTTGTTGACATGCAGAAGTTCTCGGAGTGCAATAGCCATTGCCTTGCAGTTCTCCTCATCTGGGTTCTTCAGACAGACTTTGAGGGCTTCATCAAACTCGTTCAGTGAGAATTCTAATGTAATCACGGTCGAGGTTAGACGATTAAGACAGGTAAGTAACCTGGTTATAGGTGAGGCTAGAGCTGTCAGTAGCTGAATTGATTCAGAGAAGTGAGTGGCGCACATAACAAGCTGAGCTGATCCTGGGTTTCCTTGTCGTGCTGTTCGACCAAAGCCTTGTTGTTCCACACGGATATTCAGAGGAAGGAAAGTCTGTACAACGAACAGGCCGCCTGAATCATTAACTTCTTTACAGACCTTGAGGTCGGTCCCACGACCGGCCAGATTAGTTGCAACAATAACAGAACCTGCTGTAACTTCCTTGTTTGTGATGTTGGAATTGTCCATATTGTTGTTTGTGTAAAGCTTTATTTTGTCCATAGAAATACCTGGGGTACAAATGAGGGCTTTACAGATCATTTCTGCTCGTTTAATAGTCTCACAGATAACCAATGCTGCTCTTGGACCTCTGTATTCTGTTGAGTTCACTGTCTTATAGACAACAGCACAGATCTCTTTAACCCATTCACTTTGATCATGTATGATCCTGCCTTCCTCTTCATAAAGTTTTCTTTTTTTGAATGATGGTATTTTGCAGGGTTTAATGCCTGAATACAGTTCCTGTAGCATGGTAAGTTCGGTTTCATTCCCTAAAGTTCCTGTGAGTCCAAAGATCTGATCGTAGCTGCTAAATAAGCTCACATTGGACTTGAAATTTGTTATAACACACATATCTGACAGCCTAGTTTGGTGCTTCATCTCAAGGAACTGCTGAAGGCCGTCTGCCCATTTCATGTTGTTTTGTACAACTCCTGTGGACTTGTAATCTACGGGAACCACTGTGTCTTCATGCAAGATGTATTCATGATGTAGGGTCATTGATTTAGCGATGAAAGCATTTTCAATCCATTTTTCTAGCCTACTGTGTATGTGCTCTAAAAAACCGGGTATGCCTGATCCCTTCTGTTCATTTGCTAATCCAGCTGGTGCATCTGTTTGGATTTGTTCTAAGGAACAAAGTGTTTTACTTTTAATGGCCTCCACAACAGTTTTTACATCCAAACCTTCCTGCTGATTAACAAAATGCCAAATCTCGGCTAAGATGACACTCACCGGTTGCAGTACTGGCATCTCATTGTTCAGGTAGACAACCTCTAGTCCTTTGTCCAGCATGAGTGAGTCTACTTCATCTATGATGGCACATTGGAATGGCCTTTTAGATCTCACATCTTCTCTTTGGAAAGTCTGCCTTAACCAATCTCCTGAAAAGCTCTCAGTCGTTCCATAGACCACTTGACATGCATAACAGTTCTTGAGGTCTTGAACTTGTGTTTTATCTGTATTGACATTCACAGTGATGTTCAATTTTTTATAAAATGTACGCCATTCATTAGCATCTCGTTCAGCAAGGATCGGAGAACTGGAGATAATGTCCACCTTGTCTCCTTTGATGGCCCGATATGCTGCAAACATGGCTACAATGCATGACTTTCCTTCTCCTGTATGGACCTGGATTAGCTGGCTAGATTTGGACAGAACCATGATGCACCAGCTGACCATCTGAGTAAGTCTTGGTTTCATTTTCTTGGTATTCTCTACTGCTTTACAAAGCTTATACAAAATAGCTTTATTGCCATCCAATTGTGGTGGATATTGTTGAGGTAGAGATGAAGACACAGATAAGACAATGTCTTTAACGTCATCTAGAATATCGTCAGCAATCTCTCTCTGTGCTCTGATTTCGGCAATGATTTGCTCAAGACTTTTTTCACCTGAGGTTTCAACAATGTGGTTGATTCTCAACTGAATGTCTCCCACAAACTTGTTTAAATCTGCCTTGTTGATTTTGTGGATCTCGACTTGGTAAAGTATTCTTGCCATCCATTTATTCAAATCATGCGTTTCTGTTCTGCTCCTGTATTCCTTTACCAGTGCAGTTACCAACTCACCCAAATCATTTTCACTCCACTCTCCATATTTAACCAGTGAAAGTAATCTTGACATCAGAAGATTTATTGATGCCATATCGAGCTCCTTAGGTTCTTATACAGAGCAAGTCAAAGGTCCAGCACATGCAACATTCAGAAGACCTGTAGCAGAATAATGTATTTTAGATATAATTTGTTTATACACAATAATATTCATATTTATTGTATTTATCCTAAACCAAAAGTCAAGATTTCACATTTACATTTACATGAAATGTGGACCACAATTTGAAAGAAAACTCACAGAAAACCTAAGGAAAACCAGGAGAAAGTGAGTTGATAATTTGTAAGAGATCTGTGTCTACTTCAAGCTAAAATAAAAACAATATGTTCAGGTAAGCGTTATTAGACCAACATTTATATTTACCATGCCACCACAGTATACAAATAATGATCTTGGTTTATTGACAACAATCAGTTACACTGTTATGAAGAAATGTTTTCTAATTTTAAAGAAGTCACAAACCTTTTTTCTTTCTGCGTGGACCATAGGAAAATCCATACGCAAATACTTTTGCAGAAGTTTGTTAAGAAACGTTAACAACTTTTCTGCAATTCAAAATTCATGTTTTATTATTACTTTAAAAATCCATCAATCCATGACATTTTAAAATGGCTGTGTAGACTTTTATAAACTGCTATCAAACTGTATGACAGTGTACTAGTCCAAAAAATATAATGAATGTCATTTAAATCTTTTCTTTTCCATTTTCTCTTTCTTTTTTTCTGCTTCTTACTTCCGTCTGTCTTTCTTTTTCAATAATAAAGCGTAAAACTTCCTACTTACCTCACAATGGAGGGAAAGGGTTGCAGGTCCACAGCATTGAAGGTTTTTAAAAGAGTAAAGAGAGTAAAGCTTGGACCGTTTATTCTCCTTTTAATACAGAAAAGTCCCCGCTGAATTCACTTTTTGTTTCATTTAATAATTTAATAGTTTTACTTTCACTTTAAAGCAATTTTTTTATGAGAGTATTTTTATTACTCTTTTTTTCATTCATATACTTACATATTTCATTTTATTAAAAAAAAAGATCAAACATAAATTTTACTTTAAAAAAAAATCTTGATTTTGATGTGATATTATTATCAGTGTGAGTGTGTGCTTGTTCAATCAGTTCATTAAATAAATCTTATATATATATATATATATATTGTATACATTCATTAATTATTTTATGTCACAGTGCCCAGGTGGAGCAGTGAGCCATGACTCCAGTGCAGATAGTCTGAACTCCCCGGTTGCCACCTTTTGGGGTAGGGTGGGAGGCTTAACATAGCCACAGACAAAAGACTGAATAAATAGGAAGCGCATCCAGCCTTGGTTTTGCAACCTTCTCTCTTTGAGTCCCACTGTGGTGGACACTCCTTCATGTACATTTTGGGGTCTGCTTTATAGCAGTTCAGACATTGTTCTGCAGACTCTTCCTGCTTATTAGTTTACATTAATGTCAATGGATCCCAGCAAGAAAACAGACATATTTCAAAGATCTTTATCCCTTTCTTATTTTGGAAGACCTTTAAACCTGGGATCAATTGCAGAAGCATTCTCTATCCTTGTGAGGACCTTCTGAGTTCTCCAAAACTTTAAACAAGTAGCCCAAGGCTGGCACTGAACAGGAGACATATTTATTATAAACGAAATATAAAGCACAATCTGTTTTAAGTACAGCGAGGGACACTTGGTACATTCTCGTCTGTATGCTACAACCAAAAAATAGGACACAGGGAAATAAACAGAGATAAGGAAAAGGCACAAATAAAACACACGTAAATAATTTAAATATGTAAATACAGAGAGAGAGAGAGAGAGAGAGAGAGAGAGAGAGAACAAAGCTAACCTAGGGAGAGAACTATTTATTTATGTTATTTATTAGGATTTAACATCATGTTTTACACTTTTGCTTACATTCATGACAGACACACGGTTATTCAATACACAAGGTTAAACTTTTCACAAGCTTTATGTTAAACACAGTCGTGGACAATTTTTGTCTCTCCAATTAACCTTGCTGCATGTTTTTGGACTGTAGGAGGACCTTCTTGCTGTGAGGCGACAGTGCTAAGCCATCGTTGCCGCACACCTGGAAGAGAAAGATGGGAGAACATAATAAAGAAATCAAGCAGGTAGAAAAGGTAAAAATATCCCACCTAAAACACGTTTTACCCATCGTTAACCACGATGGTTCGAAGTAAACGCCAACCTGCGTTAACAAATTATTCGCAACCGTGTTATAAAGATTTAGTGTACCTTATATATTTTGTGAGAGAGGGGTGAGGTTAAAAATGTATAGCTTTTATGCAATGCATCATATTTTACAGTTTTTTTTATTTTGTAGGATAAGTGGTTAGAGAATATGAACTGAGCTTCAAACCATTTTTTTAAATGTACATTATAATGAATTTCTCTTGTGAATCAAGGTAATCATGTGTTCATGTGCCAGGGTGCTGTTCTATGTTCTAATAATTTGGTGTACTTTATTTTTATTTGTTTTTTTGTTGCACCGATGCTCAGAGGGCAGAATTTCCCCCTCCTTATGTGAGAGATTGAGCTCGCCCGCTCCCTCAAAGAATGGAGCTCTACCTGCACCAAGGTTCTCTTCATTCCCTTCACGGGACACCGAAGGAAAGTATGTTCATTTTATTTTTCTCATTCTTAGTTTATTTCAAGTGCATTTGCTGTTCACTCTTTAAGTATTTTTCCCTTTAACCAAAATTATCTGGCCATCTAATTAACAACCACCCCTGAGATTGATCCCATGTCTCTAAGAAGATATGAGAAATTAACCAGCAAATGCTTAAAGTTAAGTTGGACCACAGTGTCGGCTAATTTAACCCCAAATTGAATTCGAACCGAGGAATGAGAAGTAAATTCTAAGCACAATAAAATAATACAAACAAGTGGGCGGCACGATGGCTTAGTTTGTAGCACTGTCGCCTCACAGCAAGAAGGTCCTGGGTTCGATCTCAAGATGGGGTGGTCCGGGTCCTTTGTGTTGTTGAGTTGCATGTTCTCCGTGTGTCTCCGTGGAATTACCACGGGTACTCCGGTTTCCTCCAACAGTCCAAAAACATGCATCCAGGTTAATTGGAGAGACAAAATTGTCCACGACTGTGTTTATTATAAACTTGTGAAAAGATTAAATGTGAGAATGAATAATCGTGTGTCTGTCATGAATGTAAGCAAAAGTGTAAAACATGATGTTAAAATATTAATAAATAAATAAACAAAACAAATAAACTCTGACTAAAAGTGAATCCTTACTTTAATAAACAAACGCTTTGTAATTCTTATGGTAGTGGCATAAACTATCACAGGTTTTTATTTAAAAAAATCTTAGCTTGCATCGTGCTTGGAGGGGCATTGAGAACAATCCGTACCAGGGGCTCCGGCCATGTTCACTAGCCTTAAAGATTTGAAAAAGTAAATGAAAAAGCAAATCAAATTCCCATCATCCGACAGTGTTCTATCATAGGTTACCACCAGATGTCAGTGAGAGTGCCTTCTTTTTTATGTTTGCGAGTACTTACATTTATTCATGATTTCATATTTTAAAAACTATTTTTTAATGCATTTTTTCATGTTTAGCATTAATCATGTAAGTGTAGCAGTGTTGTTGGGATTAATAATAATAAAAAACAATAAAGGAAAAGAAATGGCAGTCCTCTCATGTGACAGTGTTATGTTATAGTTAACTACCAGAGACGCATGTCTACATATATAGACTGAATGACCACCTGATATTTTTTTCCTTAGTATTTCTTTTTCCGAATTATAACTGCATTAAGCTGAATTTAATTTAAATTAAATTGTTTTCTGGGGTATTAGTTTAATTTAAATTTAAATAAAGGTTATACTGTATGTGCAATTGATGTGCAAACATAAAATAAAAATATTTATAATATAATATCTAATACTACTGCAACAACAAACTAAATATTTGCATAAGTTAAATTTAAATACAAGTCGTTACTGAAAGGTTGGAGGGAAACTATATAAATTATAAGTTTTTGGAGAACATAATCCATTTTGATTGCATTTATTACACTAAACTTTAAACTATGCTTTCATTTTTTTTCTTTTAACAGACTTTCATTTTGGGTTTCTTTGGTTTTTTGTTTCTTGATAGAATGGATGAACCTACATCAAGGAGAAACATATATTGTTAAGACAAGAACATCTTTGTAGCCACCAATCTCTGTAGCAATCAAGTCTGTTCTTCTGTTTGACACCCCGAAACTCAAACCTGAGCTTCCAGTCTTGGTGGTGGTGGGATTTACATTCATGGCATTCAGCAGACGATCTTATCCAGAACATCTTACCAAAGTGCTTCCATAGTAAACATTCCCCTACTCTAGTTTAAGTAGACAACAGAACTGCAGCACCGAACACCACAAACATTTTCAATTAGACACTAGTCAAGGTGCATAAAACCTGATGGAACCATTTAGTTTGAAAGAGCTGCTGTCTTTCTTTTTCAATCCCCAGCTCTCGTCTCACACAACTGTAATCTAGAAAAGTCATAGCAAGTGAATGCTTCAATTCTTACCAACCCTTGTCTCTCTGAAATAAGACTCATGCAGTGCTCTACTTAATGTTGGATGATTGAGTAGGGAGACTGGAATGGCAGTTCTACTACCTAAAAAGTCAATTAGGTCCTGGGTCTACTTGTATTAGTTCACAGTGTAGCATGTTTAAAAACATCTCATTCTTTCATTTTATTAGAAAAAAAGCACAAAAAATGCAAGAAGATCCTGATTGGTCTAATAATTTAATTAGTCTGGTCCTGCTTTTATAGAAGAGTAGTATTTAATTTTTGACTGTCATTTTTATTATTAAAATATAATGTATTATATAGAGTGAATTCCCATGTCTCTGATGCAAATTCCCTTCTATTACACTGTCTAATGTCACAACATACCTACTTGTTTATTTATGGAATCATCTCAACACAAAGCTGGTCTTAACTGGTTTTAAAGGAGTCTAAATGCACGTCACATGTATTTTTTATCCTTCTAATTGCTATAATTTTGCTCATGCTGACGTCTCCTGAGTGAGCTAGACTGAGCTGAACTGGCTGGACCAGTCACATATTTGAAGTCAGGTGTAGCTGTTGTTACAGTCAAATCTGAGAGTAGTTCAGCATGATTCTCTGAATGACGGTTCATTTGGTGTCTGTGACTCCACTGCTGCTCTGACTCTAACATGCAGGGTAAGATCTTTGTTTATTTCTACAATCAAATTTCAATTTTAAAGGATTTTTACAGTATTTAATTAAAATGGCACAAAAAGTAGAGGACGCTTATTACTAAGATGGTAATAATAACACAGCAGTGACTGTTAACTGTTAACAGTAAAATGTGATGCCATAATCAGTATTTAGTGAGCATTGATGCAATAAAGCTTGATTGTTGAAAAAAATGTCTAAGTAAAAACTACTGTTGAAGTTTTGTAGATTTTTAGGGATTTCACTCCAGTGCAACTTCAATAATTTTAAATCATTTGGAGAAATCTGTACATAAATGGTGAGATTTAAACCAATGGATGTCTCCTTTACTCAGTCAGACAGCATTGCAGTAAACCAACATGCTTATGTACAGAGTACAATCATGCAATATTAACATTATTTGACTTAATTTACATTTTTTTCATTCATTCTTTATATGTTTTACCACTGATTCATCTGGTCAGGTTTGTCGTGGGTTTGATTTATTGGGACTAAACTGGTCCCAGCACATCACAAGGCAGATAAACACACATGGCATTTTGTAATACTTTTAATTAACATATTTTGATTGACTATATTATTATATATAATATAGTTAGCACCACTTAGCATGACCCGTAATGCAATTGATATGTTTATTTCTCAGGTTATGGTAAAATAATAATAAAAAAGACTATTCGGTCAAAATAGCTTATTCAAGATTAGGCATGACTAAAAATGCCTGACCTGCAATCACTGCTTCAGTTTATCACAGTGGGTTTGAGGTCAGAGGTCCGTGCAGGTCATTAGATAAACCAAACTTGCCAAACCAGGTGTTTATAGCTCTTATTGTGCACAGGGAAAGTTTGACTTAAACCTGACATTAAAAGTATTTCCACACTGTAATTTTTAAAAACAGACAGTACAATTAATTATAAAATGTATTCTGGTTATTCTGAGTGTCAGAAACTGACCCAAAGGGAAAATGTTACATAAACACTATGTGGTTTTATCAACTCAGGCTTTTAAACCCCAACCACCCTTTACCCTCAACAGAGTCCCTGTTTTAAGAACAATGGCAAGCATGATGTATGATGTATCTCATCTGTCTTGTGATGCACAAGATCAGAATGCTGGTGGCCAACACATCACCCCTGTTGAACAAAGACCGGTAAGTAAAAATCAACATGACAGACCTTGTTATTTTTATTTATGGCCCATTCATTTATTGTGAGATTACAAACCATGTACCATAGTTAGTTGTTCAATGTTTTACTATATTGCAATTTATTTTAGTAGGATACTGACTATAGTTGACTTTTGTGCCCATATATAAATATAGGATTAGTTTGAACCTTCATTGTAGACATAAACTTAAAAACAAATGGCTGTATATGTTGCCAGGTTTCTGGAACATCTTTCACTGTCCACGGTCAAGCAGACTTTGCATTGCCATCGGCTTAGAATCAGCTTCCTTAAATACCCCAGTCTGATACTCAGTAAAACATGTTTGTTTGTTTCTGATGATCTTAGATAAGGCAATGACTAATTTGTGTATTTTAAACACATGGTGATGAAAAGTGTAATTGTTTCTAAGCAATAATTAAAAAAAACACAATAGAACTATATTAATCATAGTATATACAAGTCTGTGTGAAAGTGAAAGTCATATCTGGTTTACAGCTTAACCACAAGTATTTACTTGTCAATAGAGCATTGCAGAAATGGAGGAAGTCCTCTGGAGAGTGTCGGTAAGGCCTTTACACAGACAATATAAGGTAACCCTACACATCCAGACACAACACAATGTTACACCCACATCCTTGTTTACTATGGGCTTAATTTAAGGCACTTTGGTTCATATAGATTAACCACTTATCCAATCAGAGTTGCGGTGGGAGGGTTGGTTGTGGGTTGAGTGGGTTGATGTTCCACAGCCTATCCCTGCTTTTCAAAGGGTTCAAGGCACACAATTACACCATTGACCTGGCAAAAGTCCTTTGCAGGGCAGACACACATGGATTTGCTACAGGTTTTTCTCAGTGTAAGTCAGCAATGAGCCAAAGTTTGTGCAAAACCATGTCACATTCCTACACTAAAACTGGTGCATTATATAAAATAGGCTTTGTTGACCTATCCAGACTGTTCTGTATTGTTCATAACATTCTCATGGTCATACCGGATTTTCTTGTGTTCCTTAGAATGGTTTTGTATCTAACAGCTTTACTGACACTGATTCTTTAGGTAGCCAAATCAACCAGGTGAGGTTGGCATTACTTGCATAGCTCATTTGTTTTTGTGTGATTGAATTATTACTAACTGAACACTTCTATTTGTTCTTTATTGAATGGTTAACAGAACGAAGTGAACCCATTGCGACATCCA
>JAYDZG010000012.1:4633494-4644529 GCA_034509265.1 Microcambeva bendego
TATATACATCATGTCAATAATAAGAAAAGCATGGTCCATATGCTAATAAGCTAAATATGTTATTCTACAGGATTTCAGTGTTCCCTCGTACTTTGAAAACAACAATCTGACAAGTGCAAGCCATGCACAGTGTAATGACTGGGCTAACTTTCCAACATCTTCAGCAACACTTGAGAATTGGTTTATCTTCCCACCTCCAATTGTTAATGGAGAAACTGAAGCAAAAATATCTGCCAGTAAAAGCGCTCTTAAATCAGAGCAGACTAATCAGGAAACAGACACTACGCAAGTATTTTCTCACAACGAGGAATTTAGTAAGAAAAACAAACAGGAAACATCACACGAGAGGGATTATCTCTTGGAATCCATACTGGCCAGTCAACAGTCCACACAATCCACCACAGCCTCAAACCGGCAGGATGCTGTTACAGATGTGCCTAGTTTTTTGCATTCGACGAACATGAATGATAACATCTTTAATCCTGCTTGGTCCCCTACACCTCAGACAAATGGAACCCCATCATCCCAGAGCCAGCAAAACACCCCGTGTAAAACGAAGCCGTTTTCTTATTTAACTGTTGGCTCTCTTATGAGTAATGGACATTCTAAGCCACAAGTAAACAACTTTGCAAATCAAGTACCTCCTACAGAATTAAGTCAAGAATTGCAGAAGACCTCAACAGTCATGCCACCTCAAAATGCGGCACTAAATGGAGAAGTGGTAAGAATATAAATAATCTAAATGAGTGATTCCTTTTTGTGTAAACACTTCTTCTATTAAAACAAATGTTTCCACTAATCTTCATTCATTCTTGCACCAACCTAATTTACTTATGCAATGTATTTATGTAAACCACTATTATTCAGGTATTTCAGCCACACCTATTGCGAACAGGTATAGAAAATCAATTATATGCTTTCAACTTTGTGGTGCCAGTTAAAGATAGGGCACAGTCATGCTTGAAAAATCTATCCCAAGTTTGCACTGGAAGACTCCAGTGGTCACCACAGAGCCATGACCTTACCCACAATGCAACTCTGTGATAAATTCATTAGATGAGCACAGATTCCTATAGACACAAAGCAAAAACCTACAAAAACCCTTCCTGGGGATGGCCTAGACTGCCCATTGAGAGCTAGTTGCTGACCAACAATAGAACTTTATCTCACAAATGCCATTTTGACTAAAGAGCAGGGGTTGAGAACTCTATGATTTTTAAATTGAATGTGCATTATCATATGGTCAGGTGACTATTTGTCTACAAAGCAAAAAAAATGATGATTATTGAATGCAGTCTTATAATCTGAAATGACTGATCTGTTTAGACCAATGTTGCAATTTATTTTTTGCTATTTGAAGATTTTAAGAAAACCCCCCAAGGCAGTACCACGCAGAAGGGTTCCAAAGAATCCAAGTCAGGTGAGCATTTTGATTACTTAACCAGTGTGTTCTCTCAGTAGTTATAATGGTACTCTCATCACTCACAATATTCATACCTATTCAGACACTTCCACAAACTCAATTTACACCCATCCAGTCTCCTCGAACATCCACATGTGTGCATACCAATTCTGCTGTACAAGCTAAACCCAACCTCCAGGTAATGTTTCCATTTCCTTATTTTTTCTTTTACTAGTAAAAAATGGTGGTTTAGGTGTTTGTTAATATGTCCACAACAAAATAAATATGTATGTGTATGCTTAAAATAAATCAGTATTCTAAATCTAAAAAAAATCTATATCTGCAATATTAGTACAGTGTCATCAAATTGACCTTCAGTCAGTGTCAAATGTATGTACTTTAAAAGCAATTTCCTTAATTGTGAGAATGAAATGACAATGAGAACAAGCTCAGAACTTAAAAACTGTTTAATGTTTCCAGAAATCACATATAATTATCATCGTGTTTTGATCTGACAGGATGCAGTGCAAGCTGACAAATGCCAATCATATGAGGATATTCTATTCATTGGTCAGGTAGGGGTTTATTTATGTGTTTATGTATTAGGACATAAAATTACATTAGTGAACTGACACATGCTGTACATGTCAATTCATTTAGGAAAGATGCGTTGAGGATTGGCCTGAGGACAGCCCTGAGCTTAGTCCTTACTGGAAACCAGTATGTAACTAACTATACACTCTCACAGTGTACATTTCTATAATTTAGTTAAGTGGTACAGCAGTACTATTGCTATTACTCTATGCCACATCCCTGTACTTATTTCTCTTTTGTTGGAGTGCTTAGACAAGCATTTAAGTACAAAATTATTTTACTAAATGTCTGAGTACTGATAACAGATACCTCAGGACTTTTTACAGATACCTTGTGAAGTGTGTTTAGAAAGGTGTGTGTGTGTGTGTGTTAACCACATAGCCTAGGTCAGACCAATTATTAATAATTCAACTGCAAGGGCCCTCTGGCTAGTCTCTAGCTTGTAACTCAAAGCACACCTATATTTTTTTCCATTTACCCTTGAGGTAGACTTCAGTAATGTTCTACAACTTGTTGAGCTCAAGTGAAGTCTGTTATATAATCCCACAAAGGCTTGAGGGATGCTAGCAGTAATTCTTTAAACTGTATTATATCCCGAAAGGCACCCCTCCTAATATTATGAAAAGCTTTTCTAGAACAGTCGAATAACTGAATTATGTACAGAAGAAATGTAAATATGTTCCGAATTAAGTCAATCATCCATCTGTTTATTGTGTATTTGTATAATTTTAATATTTATGCTATATATTTTTTCATCAGGCTGGAAAACTAAAATTAAGGAGGGACTCCTGGAGGGTAAGTTGGAATATGAGGATTTATTGTCTGTCATCTCATCTTAACCCACATCCCACGTATGAAACTATTGACAAATATGTTACAGGCAATTTTAAGAATAATGGTCTGGTAACAAATCCATAATTCCTGCTTGTGTATATACATATATACATATACATAAACAAAGACAAGTGCCCATCTGCTTGATAGAAATTCACTGGTAAACTTAACGTACAAAGTGTCCAGGGTATTCCCAAATTCCCTTGTACTTGTCTTTGTGCTCTTAAACCCAGTTACAAACCCAGAAAAAATAGAAAGCCTCCTATAAGAAAGGCATCCTGCATGAAAACTGTGCCATGTGTATGTCGACCACATCGTAAATAAAGGAGCACAGTATAAAATGTAAAGATTATAATAACTAAATAGGATTTATATGTTTTATTTATTATTAAATACTTGTTAAAATATTAATCACATTCCAGTTTTTTTTATGTTTTTTAGATACCAGTTGATCTTGATGACACGCAGGGAGATACTCTTGGAAAGAAATCTGACAAAGCAGTATGTTCTTGTATATATTGTATGTTACATTTTGTCCGCATGCAGAACTATACTAGTATGTACCTTTCTTTCAGAAACAAAAAAGAGCCTCTATCATTACATCAGCAAAGGTCAAGGTAAATGAACTGTCAGATTTCCCGATGTTCTTAAGGTAATGTCTGGAAATTTTATTTTTATGCTCAATGTCTTATTATGCCATTGTTGTTATTACTTTATTGTAGGTATCTCCGGACAGCATTAATGGTGCACATAGTGCTTCTTTACCTTGTGGAACAGAGGTCAGAAATATATTATATATAATATATAATAATAATATATTATTATTATTTTAACATGTAAATATACTATTTATCGATATAAGAACTAACAGATTTACTTTGTTTTTTCTGCTCTGTAGAAACATCCTGTGACCTCAGAAGACATTCTGTCTGACAGAGATGAACCGAATGAAAAAACGAATAGAAATTCTCTAAAGGTTTTACTTTTCATTCCTCATGTATTACATTTTAAAGTTTTAATTTTGTTATTAAAATATTGTTGTTTAATTGTTTTTTTTATCAACAGAAGAAAAAGTCAAAATTAATAGTTCCTCATTTAAGTTATCGTGAACATAAGGTATAAAAAGTTAAAATTAAACTTCATAATGTATTTGTTTACAAGTTTTGAAAACTGTGTAATATTGTTTTCAACATTCTACAGGATCTTCTTGCAGAACCACATGAACATAAGTTGAGTTATGATGAAGGATTTAGCGACTGCAAAAAGGTACTTGTCTTGTCTGTTTTATTTTAAATTGTTATGGATTCTATTTGATTATAATACATTTTCTTGTTGACAGAAGGAACCACTGAAATTCAAAGTCACACTGCCTCGAAGACATTCAAGGGTAAATTGGAATCCAAATGACATTACATTCATTTTTACTTCAGTTTTTTCCATGTTTAGTCCATTTACTTATTTTATTGTATAACACACCTTACATTATAGCAAAAATTAATGTATAGTATAATATTGGAAAAGTAATAAACATGTTTTTGTTTTCTGTAAGGTTCTACCTGAAGATAATCTGAAAAAGATGAACGGTTACCACACTATGGTGGAATCAAAGGTATTATCTGTTGGTTTTTATTTCATTTACAAGAAAGCATTTATTACTTACAAAGCCAATAGTTTAAATATACTTAAATATATATTTGGCAGCAATATGATACTAGAAAGTTTTTTTTTTTATTAACCTGTCCCCAGGGTAAACAGGTGTACAAAATTACTTTTAACATAAGACTAGTTTGATTACACCGCAAGAGCAAATAGCCCAACACTTGAGAAAGAAAATTTATTCATGCCTAAATGCTGCAAATTTCTAAAACCCACAGTCTAATTCCCACAATATTCTGAGAGAAGAACAAATTCCGGCAACCTTGGTTTCCTCTTTGGAGGAACCGCTGAACCGCTGTGCATCTGTAAGGAATGAAACAGTAAGGGACTGGGAAACTTATGTCAGTAAACAAAGCTATAAAAAGCTATAAAAATATTATATATCTTGTTTTTGTATAACTTTACTGGTACCATTCATAATGTATTTAACTTAATTTCCATCAAAACGTATTTGGTCACTATCTTTTAATTAGTGTTTTCATTATATAAATTTTTATTAAACTGTATAAAACTTGAGTATTTGTTTTACTGATGGTTACAACATATTTCAGGATTTGCTTGAGGAACCATGTCAACAAAAAACAAGGAATGGAGAAGCAAAAGGAATAAAAGACAAACCGGTAATGACTTGTCTTTAAAAAATGATGGTTCATTTTGATAACAATGTAATCAAAACATTCTCCTCTACAGAAGGAACCATTGAAATTTAAAGTCGTTCTACCTCGCCGGCATTCAAAGGTAAATCATTAAATCTAAGTTTAAATCTAACTTTAATGTGGCAAAAAGCTACACATGAAATTGACCCACATGTCTTTTTTAAGCAAATCAAGAATTTCATTTATGGCAGGAATCTACAATAACTTTTATATTTTCTTTAAGGGGGGCTTTGAAGATGACCCGAAGAAGACAAATGGTAGCCAGTTTTCTCCACCAATATCTTTGGAGAAATCAAAAGTATTTTCATTAGAACATTATAATATATGTATATATAGTATACGTAATATATAATATAATAATTTTGCTAGTACAGTTTCTATTCTGTTAGTTCAGCACATAGAAAAATATTTTCTTTTTTTTAAGTTGTCAGTTTTCTTTTAACAAATAATTGTAAATTACTCAATATTGTATTACTTAGCTACATTTGTTAAGTGTGATTTTAACATTCTACAGGGTGATCTGCTTGAAGAACCATGCAAACAAAACACTGTCAATGGTGACTCAAAGGGAATTAAGGACTGCAAACTGGTATTTAATGTTATTTTAAAATTATGATTTGTGTACTTTAATCATAATAAAGGAAAACATGTTCTTTTACAGAAGGAACCACTAAAATTCACAGTTACTCTGCCTCGCCACCATTCAAAGGTAAATGTGGCATAAAGAATATAAATAAGTATTTAAAAACATACTAAGTAAAATTGAATAATTTTAAAGTTATGTTCATTTACTTAGCATCATCATTAAATGAACTGTATTTATATTAGGGATGTAACAATACACTCTACCCACAATGCAATGCAATACGATTCAAGATTATTGTTTCTCAATATGATTTTTTACACTTGTTTTAAACAAAATAAAATTTAAGCCAGATTATGACATATTCCTTTTATTTATGAATAATTACTGTTTTTGTAATTTAATTTTATTTATCTAAATAATTAATGCCTTTTTGTTTCTGAGGTAGGTACAAACCATTTTGAATGAAGCCTAAATTGGCAGCTTGGTGAATAGTAACCACACCCTCTGCTGTTTAAAGTGAATATTGAATTGAGTTAATCGATTCAATTGTAAATCAAGTGAATTGATTCCTGAATTGATTTATGGTGTATCATTACATCTCTATTGTATTTAAAATAATAATAATCTTTTTTACTTTAAGGGTGCTTCTGAAGCTGACCCAATGAAGATGAATGGTGGTCCGCCTCTTGAGGAATCAAAGGTTTTTTTTCTTTATGAAACACTTTTTTTATGTTTCGATTTTATTCAGTATTGTGTTTTCTGCCCTAACAATTACACATGTGGAGAAAATACTGTTACATACAAGTTTAATATTATTAAAGAACCAATCTATTTTTATATTATTTAGCAGCATTTGAAGGATTTGCCTGAGGAACGTTGTAAACAAAACACTGCCAATGCTGAATCAAAAGGAGTGAAAGACTGCAAATCGGTACTTAACTCTTCTTTTAATTTTTTTTTACTTTGTGTACTTTGATAATAATAAAAAAATCATTTACAGAAGGAAGCATTAAAATTTTCAGTCACTTTGCCTCGTCGACATTCAAAGGTAATGTGCCATGTATTATTATAAAACTGATTTTAAAATTGGTTTACTAAGCATCAATTATTCATTCAATATAATTTATATTGTATTTAATATAACACATTTTAGGGGGCTTTTGAAGACGACCTGGCGATGAATTGTGGTCACTTGGAGGAATCAAAGGTTTTTATTCTGCTAAAATAATCTTTCTCAAATCAGACTATATTTAACTATTGGACTATATTGACTATATTGAATATTGAATCAATTTAGAAATTGATACAGAGAAATTCAGCATTTAAAATATAATCTAAGCTTATTATGCCATTCATCTGCATGAGTCCGGACAGTGTTTCCTGTATATTGTCTGATGAATCGATAGTTGGCCATTATCTGCAATGCAAATTAGCTATTAAAATAATCTTAGAAACTATTGACTTTTTTAGACACATTTGCCACATTTGCTTTTGCTTTTTTAAAAGCCTAATTTCAGATTATATTTGCATTTCATATTGCAGAGGAATTCTTCTACATTACATGTTGCACCACAATCTCACAAAAGTTCAAAGGTGAATTTTGTTTTATTTAATTCTGCATTATGCCTGCAAATATTTTGGCTAAATACACAATTATATCAATGTGTTATATTTAGGGCCTAAAGGATGCAGGAGTCTCAGGAAAAGGAGAATGTATATTTAAAGAAAGAGACAATAAAGATGATGATAACTCGAGCGAAAAGGTTGGTAGTTATTTGCCTATGTTTTTATTTAATGTCTAAAATGGACATTTCGTCATCCTCCAAAGAAACCAGTGAAATGTGTTTTTGCTCCATCCTGTTTAGGACTTAAAGCCTCAAAAGCTGAAAAAATCTAAGAAGCTGAAGAAAAAATCTAAGGTTAATATGTTTGCATAGATTTTAGTTTTTCTTTGAACACTGATGTTTCACAGAAAATAAAGCTTTTGTTTTAATTTTTGTTTCTACCTTTCACCTCAAGGCAAAGAACCAGTCAGGCTTTCCTGATGACTATGATCCACCTGGTGCCACATCTAGCAACTTCTACTTTTCAGAGGCTGCTAAGGTATCCAGCCCAACCTTTTAATTAGACACAGTTTGTGATTGATCTGACCAAACCCGATCAAGATGTGCAGTCAAGTGCTTATTTTAAAAAGTGCCCTCAAAGACAGAGGGTTCTGCTTAGCGTTCTTCTGCAGTCCGTCAACCACGCATTGCGCAGCTTGATTTTGGGGCATAACAGTGTGTCTTTGTTATCTTAATGATGGAAAAAGTACGCTTTGCATGGCGTGAAACGTTCAAAGAGAATGTACTCTTCAATATTTGTGGGTGTGTTTTGGGCATAACGAGCAATAAACCAATCGACGTGTCATTCATTCCCTTTAAGAGCCCGGTGTGGTCTGACTTTGTGGTCTGGCGGATTTGCTATTTCAGCGGCGCAGCTACTTGAAATTGTCCAATGCTTCCCAGCAGAGGAAACTGACCTGCTCATTCCCTGACCTCCACTAGCACTTAAGTGATGCAGAAATGAGTCAAACACAGTGATCAAATAATTCTAAAGTGAGTGCCTTAAAATATCCAAATACAACACGACTGTACACCAGTACACCATTCACTTGGCCTGTTTATCAAAGCATTTAATTCAGTTACCATGCAACAGGTGACTCCTGTGCAGGCTGATCTAAAAGTTTCACTTTCACGATCTATTACAGTGCTTTGGTGTGCTTTTGATTGAAATCATTTTTCATGCACTGTTGTAGGAATTATATATTATGTTATCAGCAGGTCTTTAATCTATAGTCATTGTCCCCTAACAATGACTATAGATTAAAGACCTGCTGATAACATAATATAACATAAGTTTAACATAAGATTGTCCCCTAATTATATAAAATAAAATTGTTTTATTTTGTATTCTGTTTATGTTGATGTGATGTGCACATGTTATGGGTTTGTGCACTGCTGCCTGTCCAAGCGGGGGTGTATGCACATTAGGCACGCACCTGTATTGACAATATTGCCTGCCAATATAGCAATGAATGTTTGCCTTTTAGACTGTTGTCTGTAGCGCACCTATGTTTTCTGTAGTCAAGATAGGAATACACCAGTATATTAACACCAATGGGTGTGGTAGTCTCAAAATAAGATGTATTTAGGTAAATTATTCACGCATCTGCGTAAGCACCATTGCTATTTTAACGATGCAGACGCAAAGCATGAAAATAGACTAAAATAGGAGTAAAATAGCAATGCACATTGTGACAAACCTTGCACAAGCTGATGTATGATCAAATCAGAACTGTTAAATCAATGGCATAAGATAGCAATGACAAATATATGTCAGAATAAATTTATCAATGTAAATATATTGAATATTAATTTGGTATTTAAGTTGGTATTTAGGTATTTAAGTTGGATTTTTCAGTTAAGGCTGTCTTAATAAAAAGTGAACAATAATTTATTGGTGGACCAATCAATCAGAGCTCATTAGGAATTTTGAATGTACTGTATTTTGAAAAATGAGTGCTAACCAAAAACCTGGAAAAAACCTACAGAGACACAAAAAGAACATCCCATTACCTAAAGGTGAGATTCAAACCTAGGCTCCATGACTTTTCAACTGGTGTTTTGTAAAGCTACTGCACCCTTCCTTCAGCTCTATCATGGTGTTTGACTTGCTGATATGTGCTTAAACCAGCTTGACAGGCATAAAAGTGTCACTTCTTCAAAACATAAAAAGAAAACTATTACCTTTTTAACTCAACTCAGTCAGCATGACAGCATGAGATCAGAAGGAAGCAGTTACAGAAATCTGGGGTTCTTCAAAAGGTGTCCACGTTTATTAAGAATTAAAAAACACATGAATTTTCCACATGGCCACCTTCCTTTGGGATGTATTTCCCCAGTGTTGTGCCATTTTAATTAAATCAGCAAAAATAAACTGTTTGCGCATCCAAACGATGGAAATCAGGTGGCACTAAATTCAGACTATAATCTCTGACACTCCCTCCTTATGTCCAAGCACAATAAGTGTGGAAACGTTGAAGATTCCTCATATGAATGTTGTAGTTTTGTTGGAAAATGTGAATGATGCAAAAACCCTTGTTCTTTTCTTAGGCTGAGTGGATGTCCTCTCAGATGGACGTAAGACGAGCGTCAGCACTAGATGAAGAGGAGGGTCTGGAAGGTGTACAAGAGGAAGACGAAGGGGTCAGTCTTATCAAACAAATCCAATGTATAATACCATCAGGATTTGCTGTTCTTGGCTATACAGCATGCTTATTATAAGTATTTTTAGTATGGATTTTTGTTTTAAATGCTGTGAACATTGAAACATCAAACCTGGTAGGAGTTGTTTTGACTGTGACTAAATCTGGTATTCAACAAACTGCATTTGTTTTTGCAGCTCGACATTCTTAGACGTCATTCTTTGTGATGACACTCATAAATAACTTCACACCCATACAGGCATCAATAAACTCAAATGATAGGTTATTTTATGCGTCAAGAAAATGAATGTATTTCAGAGGTGATTGTGAAATCACCCAATTGCCCTATGAAGCAGATTCTTTTGGTGCTGCTTTATACTTGCATGATAGTAACACTAACATGGTAATAACATAGTTGTGTGTATGAGTATATCAGGTTGTCAGGATTGTAAATATCAGTGATGTTTACTATTTTGCACAGTTTATATTAACAGGAGGCAATTTATCACTGTGATTGTAGTAGTGTTATTGTTCAATGTTGTCCTCCCAGTTTTGAATGGTAGCCACTTAAAGATCATCTGCTCAGTGGGACCTATGAGGGTCCAGTATAATTGCTCAGTCAGGTACATATGGGGAAAAACATCTGTACAGAGCAACATAAATATGTAGAAGAAAACAAGAGACCACTGCTTAATGATCACTTTTTCTTTCTTTCATTTTTTCGGTGTGTTTGACCGAAATGAGCAGTGATAGTTTTATTCTAAATCTTTTGTAGTTTCTAGAATACATTAACAATACTCATTTTTATTACTTAAGCAAATTGGTAAAACCTATTTCCCACTCATGTATGTGCAGCTGTCAGTAAATGAATACCCACAAAGTTTATCAGTATATTGGGAAAGCTTATGCTAAATTTTTCTTACAACATGCTGAATCTTTGTATTTTTTTTTTTTTTAGAAATATGCAGGTTAAATGTTTTAAAATGCAAGTTATGTAGGTTAAATGATTTAAGAAAATGTGATACTTGTGATAATTGTGGGTATTCACTTAATTATTGTAG
>JAYDZG010000012.1:4685874-4698579 GCA_034509265.1 Microcambeva bendego
GTATTATATTTTATTATTGTAATTATGATCAGTAGTAGAGGTTGCAAAACTATGTTAAAAATAATGGATACATTTTTTGTGTTTAAAAATAAATATAGCGCATGCGTCCCCTGCTGTTTAAAGTGAATATTTATTTATCTTAAAAAGAATCATCTTTATGAATCGATTCCCCGAATCAACTGATTCGTATCGAGTCTTTTTGATTTTTTACGTCACCACAAGCTGTCAGCTTTGACAAGCCTTACCTTGTGGTCAACAGGCAACGAAGAAAACTCTGATGTAGTCACGTTCACCGAGAGCGGGCTGACGTTGAACCTGCAAAACAAAATGAATAAACTAATGAAGATTAAATATCACTAATGACAGAAAGAATGTGTGAATTTATAAGAAGGTTTAGAATACAGCATGAGTAACAGATCCAGGAAGACATTTAAATCACATGCATATTCTGAGATAATTTAAACTTTAAATTAGTTAACACAGAGCTGTACAATGTTAAAAGTTGATACATTTAATTAGAGTTGGTGACGGCTTATCTTGTAATAGGATTTTAAAAAGTGTACCATTTACTAAGCAGGTCTAAGGCTTCGAGTGGAGCTGGATATGAAGAAAGTGTTCTTATCTCCAGTGAAACCACAGACCCAGTTGGGTTTTTCAGAGTGAAATTTTTAACCTGAAAGAACACAGTGTAATAAATTAGTGGACTAATTAGTGAAGGATGACTAAAGACATAACACAGTATCTTAGATGGAAATGCATTACATTTGACATATAGACACATTTCTTTCTAGCGTCACTAAAGCCCCGGAATATGTGAGAATAAAAAACATTTAGAACAATAAAGGAAAGATGCGAGGAAGTTTTTACCTTGCTTTCGTTAACTGGCGTGGCTCCAAAATCCAAAGCAGAAGAGACATCTGCACAAAGCCTTGGCCATCTGTGCACGAACACACATCGACATATAGGTATAGTGTGAACAGAATATATTGGTATGATGTAAACAGATGCTCCAGATTTATTGATCACCTTGGGTGACAAAATGTACCTATTCATTTTGTCCTGTACCTATATTTGCATGTTCTCGCTTTTGCTCCCAGTTCAGACATATGTAATTATGAAATACAGCCAAAAGAACCCGGGTTTAATTCCCTGGTCATGTAGCTAGTGTCCTTCTGTACTGCAACTACAGCTCTGACTCACTCCGCAGACTGTGGCCAGTCGTAGCCTAGGGGTTAAGGTACCAGACTAGTAATACGAAGGTAATTCGTGAGGTTCAAACCTAACCACTGCCAGGTTGTGGCTGTTGGGCCCTTGAGCAAGGCCCTTAACCCTCATTGATCATACTATATACTGTAATGTAAGTCGCTTAGGATAAAGGCGTCTGCTAAATATTGAAAATGTAAATGTAAGCTAAGACATATGTATTTACACATTACAGGCTCGAGTAGGTCTATAGCAACTCTAAGACACGTGCAATGACTGTAATATGTGTCTGATGCAAAGTACAGGAGTATTTTGCCACCACATGTACTGTGAAGAATGTTGAGGAAATTGGCTTAGATCAGTATTCCAAGTTCACACAAGAATGGTTATATGAATGGTCATGTCAATCATTTGCAATTCCATCCCAGGCCTCTAATAACGAATAAAGAGATTTAATCATCTGAATCCCAGTAAGAATTTTAGAAGACCTGCAGCTACCATGTTGGAACAATGCAGATGTACAGAAGTTAGATTTCTCTCGGATTTTTATCCAGATCAGTGTGTATTGTAAGAGTACCTGCAGGAAAGCTCTTGACTCCGATAAAATGCAAGTGTAGATGCCAAACCACTGTCTGTCTTCCACAGAGAAGCTGAGGATTTTGAGAGTAGGGACTGCTGCCACTCCAGACGCCCTATAGCATACACATAGTAAAGCGTATACACATATACACATAGTGTCATTTTTCAACCGTCTCAATTCTAAATCCTAAACTAAACAAAACAAAAAATATATATTCTTAGAATCGGCATAAAAAGAAGTTTTAGCTCACCAGTTTTGGAGAGACGCAGAGGGCAGAGCTGTTCACACTCGGCCCTGGTTTCAAATACCACACCTTTATTCTAAAGCAAGAGAAAAATGAAGAATATTTAATTATAATCATTAATTATTAAGTTAATGATTAAGCAATAGCGATACAAAATCTTGGTAAAATTAGAGATTTATTTATTCATTAGGATTTTATCGTAATTTTGTCCCTCCAATTAACCTGGCTGCATGTTTTTTGGACTGTGGGAGGAGCACATGGAGTAAACCCATGAGGAGAACATGCAAACTCCACACTGAAAGGCCCCCACCTGGGAATCAAACCCAGGACCTTCTTGCTGTGAGGCGACAGCGCTACCCGCAAAGCCACAGTGCCGCCCAAAATTACAGATATCTGGATGGAGCCACAAATGTTTATTCGACATTTAAACCATTTAGCATTTGCTCTAATAGTGTTCCACAGATTCCGTAGCAAGTTGTAATGTTGGCTGGCGAACACTGTTCCAATTTTTTCCACTTGATGTAAATGTTGCCGGCAGGGAGATGGAGATCCACCACAGAAAGCAAGTAGCAATGGTACCAATGAAAAAGCTCCAAAAGCCTTGTGCAAAGAAGAACCTGTTGGATAAATATCCTTCTGGCAAAAGCTAGACTTGTATGAATATATTTCACTTACCTTTAACCCTGTAGAGGATGCGTGCATACGTAACTCAAGAGCAAACCCCAGGCTGGTGGTGACCGTTACCAGAGCGACTGCATTGACTGGCAATGTTCTGTTAAGAAGTTGGAGCTTCAGTAGCTTCCAGCAGCCGGAAGCCACGCCCACTGGTTTACTGACATGTACTAGCTGCAAAAGAATTCCCAGAGCAAGAACACCACATATAGGTTTTAAAGTACACCAAGAGTCAGAATCCAGACGCAAGAATAATACGAACACGCAGATTTACCTTAAAGAGTCGAGGTGATGGTTGAGTGAGGGAGACATTGGTTATGGTGAAGCGCAGATGAAGAGGGTTGGTAATCCACATCTCGACCTGGTCTGTGCCCTTCTGCTTCTTTATAAACTGAAACCAAACTGAAGAGTCATGGTGCCTATGGAAAAACAGAAATAAAGAGGAAAGGGTAGATGTCATTTCACTCTTAACGAGAAAAAACTTTGAGCTTTTGGGCAGCAGTTTAAGGAAGGCTCTTTCCTGTTCAAAGTTGAGGCAGATGTAATTTAGCATTTAGAGTACTGGACTAGTCAGCCGAAAGGTGGGCCCTTGAGAAGGCCCTTGACCCTCAGTCGCTTTATTTAGCATCTGCTAAAAAAATAATAATTCACTGACTTTATATTCCTTTGAGAAACAGGAGTTGCTGACACACTTGAATTTAAAACATACGCAGGGGTCCACATACTTTACCCACATGGTATATAATATAGTGTAAGAGAAACCAGACAGAATGATCAATAACTGTCTATTACCTTTGTGTTTCATGTAACCAGGGAAATACTTTCATGCTGCTGTTTCTCAGGATCTGCAAGTTGATGTGACTGGAACATTTTTTACTTTGAGACGTCAAAGCCCCTAAAAAGACGATTCGTACATGTGACATCAACAGAAATACTATCATTTTCATATTTATCTTTCAGTTATTCATGCATTTGCCACAGCAAGTTTATATTATTTTTTTAAGATGACAAAATGCCATGAGCTTTGCATTGTCTTGGTTTCAAATTTACAACGTGAGAAGTCAAACATAATAACCGCAGATCTTTGAACAGAACAGTGTTTTATTTCTGAGTCAGTGTCGACCCGACACTTCACTTTCACTTTCTCAACCATATCGACTTGATTTCAGGAATGTAAGTAACAGTAACTCACTTCTGCAGGACAGTGTGGCCACTTGAGTGAGATTACTGGAGGAAGCTTTCAGTGGCACGTGGTTACTTTCTATAAAGATGTCTGTTCTTGATAAAATCTGTATTTCCTGTAAAGATTAAAAAACAATTCTAGTCAAGTCGATCAGCCCTGAATCCTAATATCCAATACGATACGCCACAAAATACACAATAATAAAAGGTTTTACAATAATAATACATATGCTGATTTACTTCTCCTTTTTATTCACTATACAGTCGTGGAAAAAAATAAGAGACGACTTCAAAATTTTTCGTTTTGCAATTTATGGGTGTGTCCAAAATGAGCAGTGTTGTTTTTTCTATAAACTAGAAGAATTCTTCTAATAGAATAAAACAATACTACTCATTTTGGTCAAACACAAACAGATATTGTAAACCAAGTGGTCTCCTTTTTTTCCCCACGACTGTATTTTAAGAGGCAGATTTTGAGATTACGCGGTCAGTGTGTTAATGCACCTACCTTTACGGAGAGCTGTTTGATTCCAGAGTTTAGCATGTATACTCCTATTTTTGAATCTGTTCGAGGGGCAATCAAAACAGACCCTTTATTTAACTCAGCAATAAATCAATGAGTAAAAAGAAATGACACAAGTAATATCTAAAATTAGATTTGAGTTGAATCGGCATACACAGGTTTACAGTAAAATAGAATACTTTGTTAAAGCAGACATTGCTTTTATTATTATTTAATTAAAACAACTAAACAGTGCATTCAAAATAATGTTAACATTGGTGATGAACGAGTTTGGCATTATTAAATAAGGCCTCGGTGGTTACTGTATTATTCAAGGTGCCCCAGCCGCTGTAACTAATTTCTAACACTCTGCTAAACTTATTACGTATTACTGTTTTATCATTTATTCATCGGGCCACAAGTCCTGGAGATTAAAAAGAGTGGCGAATTCACAAAGTACACTATAAAAGAACACTAACTGAGCATCCTGATATGTAACTGAATACATACACGCAGCTCCCCCTGATGGAGGGACGATAAGCACCACCATGATGTTCTCCAGCACATAGGGCTTCAGTTTATCAAGATGTGTTGATCTCTCTCCTCTCTCAGACAGACTGATCTGGAGGGAGAGATGTCCTTCATTCTCTGCTCCAAAACACGTGCCCTGAGAGAGAAACAGATTCACTAGTGAACATGACGGAATCCTAGCCCTTGCATTTCAACACAAGTCCACTTCAATATTCCAGACAGGCCGGACGTCCGCACAGACATGATGTGTTGCGAGGGACAGACGCACTCTTTTGGGTATTCCTGCCTTGCGCCCAGGGTGTTTTTTAAAGATAAAACACCAAAGTTGGACGAGAAGGCTTTTCATATACAAGTTATTCATTAAAAATAATGATTTTACACTCCTGTTAGCAATACGTGTGGCTAAAAGACCTAAACTGCTTAAATTGGTTGAAGCAGTGTTTCCCAAACGTATCTGCACAAAGGACTAGTGGGGAAGAAGGATGGTATACTATTGCTTAAAAACGTATGTAAAATAAGCTTTAGTCACTAAAATACAACACTGCTGCCATCTTGAGGTGACACATAGACAATAACACCAGAAATAAAAGTGGTAAAAGGGCTTTTTCCAGTGATCTGTAATTATTTATTGGTATTCATTCCGCAGGTGGTTGGGAACGTTAGGGTTAGAGAGGTTTTTGGTCATTTGGCATACATGAATAATGAAAAACTTATAGTTTTTACGAAATGACAATTACAATAGCATGTAGTGCCATTATTTACTAATACACATCGCAGGTGTACCTGTGGGCGAGTGTAGAGTGCTTTGGGGAGACTGCACTCCAACTGCAGTCCGAGTATGGTAATATTTAAAGCTTCTTCCTGTGAGAAAAATGGCAAACATGAAAACATGTCGCTTAAAAAAGCTAGGAATTTCAGCAAAACAAAATACACACAACTGAACACCAATTATGAAATGGCTACCGTAAGAAGATGACCTGCGTTTCTTGTGCATCAAAATAACAAAATATCCAACCACTCTCCTGTTATACCTGCTCATTCCATTAATGGTAAAAGATGTACACTTCTATTGATCAATCCGAAAACCATGCCATAAATGTGTGTTAAGTCAATAGCTGGAATATTTTTGGAGACCAAGTTACTGCTCTGGTTCCTCAACCAGAGAGAAGACGCTGCTTTCCAGGTCAAGGATTTTCTTGGCTTATCTTTCATTAGATATTGCTGCAATTTTGCTGCAAAGTACAGGACCCACTAGGTCGCACCACTGAGACTCATGAGTCCATAACCAAGGGTTGACTCAGCTGCTTCACTAATTCTTCCAGGAAGGGTTTATGAAATACCCTTGAGGTAATTGTGAGCCGTTTCTTTTAATAAGAAACCAGCCAGTGCCAATAGTGTACAGTATATAGAATTACATTTTTAACATTACTATCATGCTAGACAGACAACCAAGCAGGGCATGAGCACTTCCGTCAGTCTGAACACACTTAAAGGTTTTTATTCAAGCATCCTGTATTGTTCATACAGTAATTTAAAGCTGCACAAACTGGGCAAGAACTTAAGAAGAACAAAAACATATACAAAACCACCGAGAGCAGCTTACAGCGTGTGTGGTTATTTAACTGACACGTCTAGAACAAACATGGGGGGGCGTAGTTGACATTTGAAAACTTTTTTTGAACTTCCTGTGGTGTGAAAATGTTAATTTGCTCCTTGTGCGACCTCGTGTTATCTTTTAAATCTGGAGCACACTTGTCTTCCCTTGCACAGAACAATTTTAATTGTCAATATTTTTTGACACTGACTTTACACAAATCTGCAAGTTCTGTGTATTAATGACAATTTATTCTATCACCAGGAAAGCTGAAGTAAGAGAAATCTGCAGCAGCATGACATCTACTGTACCTTAATGTGACTATCCTACGGCATGTGCCGCACCTAACGATCTGTTTATTTAGTAATAAACAAGCATTAAAACTCGTTTTATTCTGTTTATTTGATGATCTGGTTAGACAGCATTTTCTCATCAAATATGTCAAGCACATAAGTTCATTAAAGAATGTTAGAAATCTGCTGTAATTGAGTAAAAAGGGGAAAAACTGGATGAGGTACCGGCTTCACTCATGTGTGAATATTACTTCGTTTTAAGTGAGACGTGTGTTAGGGTTCGTATTAAGCGTACCTGAGTTTGTGTAAGTTTAATGCTCTGGATTCGAGGGAATAGAAGAGCACTGTCTTTTCTCGGCACGTCCTTAGTTGAGTCAGCATGCACACCGACCCCAAAAACCTAAGACAAACACAAAGAGTGACCTCCATGCAACTAACCCAATTGCTTCCAATTCTTTTCTATTACGTTTGCGATATTTTAAATCGTTTTAGACACCGCAAGCCTAAATGTACATAAAAATTACTTAGCAGAAAGACCTAACAGTAGTACAGCATGAACCGGGTACATTAACTTCTGAGCGACACCTGCACTACACTGTCCAAATCTAAGCATGTTATTAATTTCAGACACAATTGTAAAAAGGATTCCCATTACTGAATTAATAGACTGTTTTAAACAGTGTTTAAAATAATAACGATTATACGTTTTATTAATAATGCACTTTACACTTGGAACAAATCTCAGTGGTACTTGAAAAAGCATCGACGTGTATAAAATCTATATAAAAATTAAGTAAGGAGCTGTAAAATCAGGACAAAAGAAATGTTTTAGTCCCTTTTTAAAGAGCAGAAGAATGATCACATATGGTGCCAAGTTTAGTTCATTTGTAGAACTGAGGGATTTTTTTAGGGGTAAGAATTTCTACAATAATGCTACATTCCACGTTTTAACTAAATAGGTTTGCTTTAAATAACACCCTGTGATTTCAGCCATGTCCAACCTACTGATATCACATTTATTGCCAAAAGTAACATCTCAAAATCTGAAATACTTGTATAAAAGGCTACCTGAATATGCAGAGCGGAATTAGTAGTACAACTTAATCTACAAAAGTAGATTTTACTGACCGGTTTAATTGGATGAATATAAACCAAACTATATTTGATGGCTGAAATTAGCGGGGTTAAAAAGCAAGGTCTGAAACCACTGCTGAATGTGCATGACGGTCGAGGAGTTACACAATGTAACAATTAACTTGTTCACAATTTATTCATTACTGCAAATCAATGAATTAATAACAGTTAAGGGGAAAAGTCTAAAAGCTGAAGCCACCGAAAGCTAGATTGGTTCTAATCCAACTGATGAGAAAAGTTTAAAAAATAAATACTAAATATTCTAAAAATCTAAAGTAATACGTAGCGTATGGTGTGAAACCACTTTTGAATGTGTATGACCTTCAGTCCCTTCATTTCAAATTCCCATTTCAGCTTATTTTTAAGTCAAAGATAAAAAGGACTATCCAGACTATAAGAATCGAAAGGTCAAAAGTCAGATTTGGGGTAAATTGCATAGATGCAAAGTGTAGATGCACCGTTGATGGCAAACATGATGAACAGATTGTGTAGTGTGTATATAATACACATGCACATGCAAAAACACAGAACCAGTTTAGTTGCAACATAAATATATAGTCTTTGTAGTGTTTTAAATGCTACGCATACTAGATTTTCAGGTTATTTGGCAACCAGTCAAAACAGATTTGCAAACCATCGCTATTTCCATTGCAATCTAGATTACGCTGAGAAATGTTTTTAAAATCGAGGTGTAATATATGAGCTGCCACGCCAAGCCCTAAAACAACATGTGCAGTACTAAGTAATGACGAGTAAAGTTATAAGAGGGGATCGGTACTGCGCTCACCTGGTATGTTATCACACCATGGGTTGATGTGTTAATAAATAAAGAATTTTCTACATTGCCTTCCTCTCTTGGAAGGAAAATGAGTTTAAAAGAGGTCTTTCCTCTGGGCGGTATCACCTGCAACAGGACAGAAAGAAAAGTAAAAAAAAAAAAAAAAAACATTTTATTATGTGTATGGCTATTTATTAGGAATGTAACAATTCACTCTAGCCTCAATGCGATACGATACTGGGTTAAAATACAGCTTTTTAAAATATATATATATTTCTATTAAAAAATGAATAATGAAAGGTAGGTACAAACAAATTTGAATTAAGTCTGATTTGGCAACTTCTGCAGTTTCTTAAACATAAAAATCTGAGTCAATTGATTCCTGAATCGATTCGTCGTGCATCATTACATCGCTGATATTTATACAGAGTCGTTCCCAGCCGGAGTAGGAGCAGGAGTGTAAAGACAAATAAATAAAATCCGAGATGAGAATACAGAATGTAAGACTGATGGATCGATTGTACTCTTACCCCTCTGTGAAAGGCCGGCATGTGAAAGTGTGTGCTGGATATGATGACGGACTGCAGTGTGACTGCCAGCTCTGCACTGGGATTGTGTATGTATATGGTCTCAGCTCGTGGAACACCTATAGGCCTGTAACACACACACACACACACACACACACACACACACACACACACACACACACACACACACAGACACACAGACACACAGGCACACAGGCACACAGGCACACAGGCACACAATATTAAAGTATGGATACACCTGACTAAACACTACTGATGTTCAGTGGTCTGATGTCGGTTAACAATGCTACTGCATTTAGAAAGCTTAGCTAATTTCACCTGGGGAAAAATATTTTAACCCAAAAGGGCCCACTGTGACATATCTGTGACAAACTAATTCAGAAATGTCTTCCATGTGATCTATTCTGTTTTAAAAGCCTCATATTTTCAGTTTAGGTTCTTATGGGATAAAGAGGAAGCCCTGCTCTTCTGAATTTTTATTACTAAACAGGAAGACCATTTATTTATTAAGATTCTAACATCATATGTTAAAACCTTTGGTTACATTCATGACAGAATCACGTGGCTATATTGAATTTTGTCTCTCGTTTTCACCTCACCACACAGACATCGGGAGAACATACAAATTCCCCAAAGAAGCCGTGTTTCACCTGGGGATCGAACTCGGGACCTGTTTGCTGTGCAACAGTGCGAGAAATTGAAATAGGTCACTAGGATGATTAAGACAGAGGAGGTATGATGGCCACAACCAAATAGCCAAAAAAAACTCTGATTAGGACAAGACCAAACATGCAGCATTTGTTATTTAGGACGAGACCCCGGCCAAACAGACGTTTTTTTTTTCCCTACCCGAATATTTTCCCCCCTTTTTAAGGCCACGACCATCAGCCAAATGTCTACAAGTAAAACTAAAATCAGACTGTATGTCCAACTTCCATCCACCACAAACCAAACTTCCTTAGTTTTTTCCATTCTACGAAGAGATACGTTTCCATCACAGCTATGAAAAAGAAAAAAATAATTCATCCTGGGGCTGATCATGTGGAATGTTTTTATTAACAAAACCCAGAGTGCACGGCAGTGGCGCATTGTAAACGCAATCATGTGTGGTACGACGTTCCACATGAGTAAAACGGGACGTAAGAGACGGCCGCTGAGGTGCGTGAGGCTAGTAAACAGGAAGAAGCATGTGGCCGCTGGAACGAGAATGGCTATGAAATGAAGCGCGAGTTAAATATAAGTGATTCATTTCGACACAGGCAATATTGCAACACTGTTTATAATTTCAACACCACCAGCAGCATAAGCTGGCGTATGTGAGTACACAAACAGCATCATCTTACTGTGTAGCTTTTTTACACGATCCCTACCGCAGCAGCATGAACGTCTTCCGAAGACAACAGATCTGATCTATTCTGGTCTTTTAAACTCCCGAAGGAAAGTACTAACCCCCACTGCTGTGGGAAAATGACACAAGGCCATATTTGGCCATTTTAAGTATAGACCTGTGAGTCAAAACCCTTAAGCTTAAGACTCCTGAGCCTAGAAGAAGTATTTTAACAATGATGGCAAGTCCTGAACCTTTATTCCAGAACACCTGACTTCCTAGATCGACCCTATGTGGAATGTGGAAGGAGAACGAATCATGAGCATCCAGATATACGTCAAGGGTTTGAGTAATCGATCAGATTTATTTATTTATTTTAGTTAAATAGTTACAAGTAGTTATACAGGACTGGTTACACGAGATTTATCATTTCATGATTTATCATACCAATTATCTCGAACCAGTTAACTCTGTTCATGACTGGAAGGTTGGTGCACGGGTGAAACACTAACTGTAATCGGTGGGGACGCGGTGTGGAAAACGTGGACGTGTTCCAAACCACACGCAGTCTGACGTACAGCCTCTGAGCTCTCACGGTGTGTGACTAAACTGCACAATGTTTGTGAGCAACCTATTGGAGCACACGATGGAAGTTTTGAAGTACGGACGATATTTTTGGACACAGCAGCGAAGAAGTCGACACAAAAACAGCGCTGTGTGTAGTGAACAGGGCGTGGCAGGGTGCTTTACTGTACGGTGGGGAAAAAAGAGCACGGCCTTCAGGGGCTTTTTTATTTAGAATGATAATAAGAGATGCAGGTTACTCACTGAGTTCCAAAGTCCAACGTGGACGGTTGAAAGTGGACAGGTCTCCCGGTGTCCCGCACATAATACGAGGAACTGCCAAATAAGGAAAAATAGCTTTAAATACACACATTTCTTTTTGGACTTTTATACTACGATCGCACATCTTTGGGTTGTCGAGGACGAACTTATTTAACATAGAAAAAAAAGCTTAAACACATAACGTTAAATAACTTTCCGGGCAGTACAAGTGATCTAATATAGTGTTGATGGAAAAATAGTTCTTCCTCAGACAATGCTCTATCTATTAACAGCACATTGGCCCAAAAATAAGCTGGTATTTTCCAGATCACTAGTTTTCCATGTAATTCTATTCCATGTGACACTATTATGATCAATTGTCTTTTAAAACTTGACACACTTTTTATTTTATGGGGCTGTATAATAGCTCAGTTGTTGAAGTACCGGACTACTTATCAGAAGCTTGCAGGTTTGAGCATGACTATTGGGAAGTTGCCACAGTTGGACCACAGAGCAAAGAACTTAACCCTCAACAACACAAAAGGTCTGTCAAACTAAATATAAAATAACACAGTGGAACGATACTTATATCCAGGTGGTTGCATCTTTTAAACTTTAGATTATCCTGTGGTTGTTGAGATTTACAGATATTTAAATGCAACGTATGCCTCTTCTCTCTTTGTCGTGGACACCCCGCCATATTCATTATGGGCTCTGCTTTATAGCAGGTGTGTCTCCATCGTCAGTTTGTGTAATAAAGTCCAGGATTCCCTCCGTTCTTATTTGGGAAGACACTTCAGATCGTTAGACCTGATCAGGTTAAGTAGTCGGTAACCGTGTGAGGTTGGACACTCACCGCTCACTAGCCGTGCTACAGATTCCCGTACTGTACGTGCATAGATGATCCGGGGAAGAAAGAGCAGGAAGAGAAACGCAGGGAGAGAACACAGACATGCTTGAGTAGAAAAAGAGAACCACATGCACACACATAGAGAGAGAAAACGTACAAGTGAGTGCACGTACATGAAAATACAGTTCAAGAGAGCGTGTCACACACTGAGTGGTTTACTGTGCGACTAATGAAGGATTATTATCATTACTGATCAGTAGGTTTCAAGATATTCATGTAGTTTAACTTGTCTGTTAAGTTTAAAATGCAACATTTGCTTATCCTGTGTTGTTTTGGACAATTGTTCACTTTATCCAAAGCGACTTACAGTACAGGTACAGTATACAGGGGTTAAGGGCCTTGCTCAAGGGCCCAACAGCAGCAACCTGGCAGTGGTGAGGTT
>JAYDZG010000012.1:4741268-4757095 GCA_034509265.1 Microcambeva bendego
ATAGTGGGGACCCATCGTCTTCGAGGAGGAAATGTGGCGCAAAAAATGAACGAGAACAGTGATAACTTAAATGTTTGGTAAAATAAAATTGAATAAAAACAACAGATTAACTCAGGGCTATGTTTAATAGTGACAGTAAGATCATTTCCACACGCACAATGCGAAGGGAACTCAAGGGATTGGGACTGAACAGCTGTGTAGCCTTACGAAAATCACTAATCAGTAAGGCTAACCGGAAAAAGCCACTAGGATGCACGAACCAGTGCATTGTAGTGCTGGTTGCAAGCCAGAGTAAAGAGGGTCATGTCAGGAAGGGTATCCTGTGTAAAAACATGCCAGATCAATCACTTGGACCATGATCCACTAAGGCGACCCCTAACCTAGCCAAAATGATTCACGTTGTTTCTACTAATTAATCCTTGTGAATAGTATTTATTGGGTCTTGTTGGTTCGGCCATGCTGTAATATTTTAAAAAGCATAGGCGCTCTTCAGGTAATTAGCAAAATGTGTGTACATTTCTTCACTGACTTGGCAATGTTTTGTAAGAAGAAGTGGAAACTAAGTAAAAAGAGAATAAAGCAGTTTTTTGTTCCTTCACTTATCTCTGTGCTCACCTGGTAAGATGCTAACTGCAGTCAATATTCAGCCAGACAGGCCCTTGAGCCTTCATGCGTGTCCTGCTTGATGCTCGATGAAGCAAACCTGACCTGCCGCATACAGAGTAGGTGGAATATACAGAGAGAGAGAGAGGGGAGAGGAAATCTCTCGAGACTGATAAAGGATGAGTCTGTGGAATTAGAGCTTCCGGGGTGGTGAATAACACTGATGCAGATTCCTTTACAGTTTTACACCTGTTTTTTGGAACCACCAAGGCATCCTTAGAGAGTTAACTCAGATTTGCAATTGTACTTTGACTATAAAATTAAGTAGCATTGTTTTGGTTTGGTGTGTCTAAGTGTTTTGCAACCTTTGCATTTGCATGACAATTACATTTTTGGCATTAATCAAATGCTAATTACATTCTCAGCAATTGAGGGTTAAGGGCCTTGCTCAAGGGCCCAACAGTGGCAACCTGGCAGCATAGTTAACCTTGAACCAGAGACCATGGGAACTATGGGAACTGGTCCAGTGCTCTAACCACTTGGCTACAAGTGTGAATTATATTGCTAAGCCCTCTGTAAATGTTATCGATTTGATTCAATCAATTTTATATCTTTCTCCTAAATGGTTTAGCTTTGTTGTTTACTTTATGTCAAAGTCCACCCCCTGTGCCAACTCATCATTTTGAGCAAAAATGTGTGTGTACAATGTGTATATAATAATAATTATGCTGCAAACAAATGATACGGTAATGGCCAACCCTGTCATTTCCACACTTTTTATGATTTATTAAATTCAAATCTGGCTTTTTGCCCCGTCCTTGTTCTGAAACCATATTTAAAAATCTTTACTTCCTGCTGTTCTTCTTGATCATGCAAGGTGATCCGGGTGGTTATTGTTTTCAGACTATTTATAGTAACCTGTCCTGTTGCCTGGAGCCGAAGTGCCTGATTTGAACCCGAATAAAACCACACTGAACCCGGCACACACAACGCCTCACATTACGACTTGCCAGTTAAAAGGACGATCCGCATTTATCATTCGTCGTCCCTGTGTGCAGACTAATCAGGTCTGAGTGCCTGAGATCAACGCTTTAAGGAATTAAACCCAAGTGTGAGGTTCAGGGTAGGAATAATTATCCTGAGAATGCAGAATAAAACTGGTGGTTAGTTGCCTTAATATATACAGGCTGCTTTTTAACTGAGATGAAACCTTCCAGATCCAATTCCACATCACTTTTTTGTATTATGATTACGGCACTACAAAATTTTATTATTTATTATTTATTTATTTTATTTTTTTTTACATTTTTATGGATATGTGCTCCATTTCACAGGGGTTATTAATTACAATACACCACAATACACAGCATAGCTAACCTTAATGGTTGATTGTGAACAAGTGATATCTCAAAAACTGAGATTCTCCTCCCAGACAAGAAATGTTAAATCGTTGAATTTTAAATTGCAGACTACATGGGCAACAGCCTTTAATTAGGCAGCTTCAGTCAGTTATGTTATACTAAGAATTTCTCTTCACATACACCAATTCTTGTGATTTGCAGTTAGGATAGGTGCCATCATGCAAAGCTATAGAGGGTAGTACATTTTCCTCAAAGCAGGAAGGTTCTTAAATAATTAAATAATAAACTCAGTATCCCGGTTTTTCATCTGCTCTCAATGCAATGGCACATGGCAGGTAAAGAATTCCTAAAAGCTCTAATTTGTTTTTCCACCCACAATGCAGAGTGTGTTAAGCTTTCTTGGACTCCCAGGAAGTGTTGTCCATTGTTTTGTTGGACTTCAGACTACTCATCTCTTTGTGATACCTCAGTACAATCTTTTCACACTCAACGTAAAGTATTTTCCATGTTTAGTGAAAATTATAGCCTATTTAATGGCTGAGCACTTTAATAATTGCTTAATCATTTGTAATGACTACCTACATTGTCCAAAAAGGTCCTGGGTTTGATCCCCTGTTGGGGCGGTTCGGGTCAGTGTGGAGTATGTATGTAGTTCCCCTGTCTGTGGGTTTCCCTCAGGGTTCTCAGGTCTCCTGCCACAGTCCTAGTGTACTTATTAAACTTGTTTAATTAATAACTACCTTGTGTCTCTCATGAATGGTAAAATCTGAACATTTAAATCCTTAGAAATAAATGAATTGAATACCTGTTTGTGAGGTAAGTTGCACTGAGATGTAAGAGGTGGCAGTATCAAGCAGTGCAATGATGAGACTAACAGGAAGCAGTGTAGAAGCAATATCACTGATTGTGACTCACTAAAGCCAGCTGATGGCCAGAGCGATGTAAGAGAGGGAGAGGAGGAGGCAGGGCTTCCCGTATGACGGGATGCTGGGAAGAGTGTTTCGAGCAAAGAGAGAGCCAGGAAGCAAGAGCAATGAGCGGGGACGGTAAAGAGCATCGCCGACGACTTGGTGACAAGTGGAGGGAGGAAGAATGCAGAAGCACTTAGGAGAGCTGCCTGTGTGGAGGCTTTTTGAGAATTACTTATGTTCTATCTTCACACTGATATCTCACTACTTGGGTGTCTTTGAGGTGACGGACTTCCTAGACATCGGCCGGAGTTTCTTATGGTGATCATCTTCGTCATCAATAATAAGTTTCAAAAGAAAACTTGGATGTAAAGAAAGTTGCCAGAATCATGAAGCCAAGTATTCGCTTTGGCTTTGTCATGGGAAAAAGTTTACATTTCTCCCCTAATTTCTCAAACATTGTGGAAGCAAGTTTCAGACCTCTTTTGAAACTCGAAGACAAACTCTGAAGTTCTTTACTTCTCTGGGATTTTAAAAGGAAATCACTACATCTCGGTCTGTCACGTTGGCTCCCGATGAGCGAGTCGATGTGTGGCTGTGGTTGCAGCTTCATCTCACTTCTGATGAAGAGGCTGGGTCGAACGACCTGCTGCTCGGATCTGCTATCTTGCAGCCACACTTCAGAGCACCTGCAGCGCCTGGCTACCGGCTGCCCACCTCAGCCAAAGGTATGCCATCAAATTTCACATTTTTGGCATTTACCCAGCACTTTTATCTACATCAACTTACAGTAAGGACTAAACAATTTTTCAAGCAGTTGAGTGTTAAAGGCCTTGCTCAGGTGCTCAACAATGGTAGCTTGGAAATGGTGGGGCTTGAACCAGCAACGCTTCTGATTACTAGTCCCTGCATTGACATCTCAGCTATTATTGCTTCATCAAGTAGAGCTTTGTCAATGTTCTCTTTGTTTATTTTTTTTTTAAGAATCATATGGTAAAAATGTGATTTAAATGCCTTACTTCAGTTGAGAAGTGGCTCAGCAAGAAAGGTCCTAGGTTCGATCCCCTTTGTGGAGTTTGCATGTTTTCCCCGTGTCTGCGTGGGTTTTCTCTGGGTTTCTCCCACAGTCCAAAACATGCAGCCAGATTAATATTGCCCTATTGGTACCTTGTATAGGTAACTTCTTACTACCATATGAAGCCAGGATGATGATTGGCCATCACTCCTTGCCTAAACTTCTTCCTTAAGCTTTTGTCTTGGGTTTTGGAATCAGCACTTGTCTGCCATTCTTTATTTGAAAGCATCGGCATATGGAAACGGAGCTTATAACTCTGCCTTCTTGCTTTCTTTAACATCTAGGAAAGTGTATCAAGTGGAAGCCCAGCACCAACACTAATATTGATTTACTGTATCAGACATTCCTCCGGACTTACTTTGTAGTCTTAGATGACTCTGCATTGTAGCAGAGACGTCTCTCTAATAGTCACTCCAATTTCACTCTGTCTGCTAACCTTGCAGTGTTTTTTTTCTGACGTTATTTAGCAATCGGGAGGACCAAGGATATGTAACCGCACTGCAGTAATTGATTTTCTAATGGACTTTGGACTTAATAGCTTGGTTGCTGCCTTGACAACCTAAGGATTCACTTTGACCTGGATAGCATTTTGAATGTGTGCAATTCAAAGGAAGTATTTTCCCACCTCTGGTAGCAGTGGTAAGATCTAGATCATAGAAAAGTTTGCCTGCAATAGACTAAGAACGGTTTCCAAAATATCCAAGCCTACCACCTTTTCATTCTCAGCCTGATTTGCCAGCGTATTCTGTTCTGCTTGAATATACTCACTTCCTGCTAAGACTTGTCGTAATATTCCCAGAACTTACAGTAGCGCAACAATTTCAATTTCTGTAGTGCTGATGCACTCTGGAGTGCTATTCATATAATCAACCTTGGTCAGCAGTTTTTTGGAATTTCTGTCTCATGATGAGGTCCTGGTTGCCATTTCCCCATGGAGACGTCTGGTCCTTTCTGTTTTGTGTGTCTCGGTGTGAGCACCAGTATATTTTTCTTGTGGAAATTTTAGTGAAAGTTTTTAATGGCATATCAACAAAGTTGCCAGGAAACTGTCGTGAGTTTATTCATCCTCATGCAGATTTGCACGAGTGGAGTTTTTTGACATTCCCGTTGGTCTTCACTTCAATTAAAGGTGTAAAGTTTCCTTCCTGTGGGCTCGCTGGGCACTGAATCCTTGAATAGCACTGTATTGATTAATACCCTCTTCAATGCAATGTACACTCAAGGGCATGAAAAAGCATTTATGTACGGGGAGATTCACTTGAAAGAGGCCTCAGATATTCTGTTTTAACTCCTGTTAGGATGGAAGCAAGCTAAACCAAACACTGATTATGATAAAACAATTAGTGCTGGAATGTATTATTTATGACCATGAAAGACCATCAAGGAAATTTTCAACAACACAAAAGCAACAAGGCTCATAAACTTTCTCATTTCAATGTGTTAAATGTGTCTGCCATAGCCTAGTGGTTAGGGTACAGGACTAGCAATCTGAAGGTCACCCATTTCAAACCTCACAACTGCCAGGTTGCTGCTGTTGGGCCCCTGAGCAAGACCCTTAACTCTCATTGCTCAGACTGGGTACTGTAACTGTACTGCAAGTCGCTTTGGATAAAGATGTCTGCTAAATGCTGAAAATGTAAATTTAAATGGACTCATAGAAATCAGACACAACTACATTTCCTCCCTTGAACATTGTCTGAAGGACAAATCAGATCAGTCACTCATTATACCGCATTGATAGTAATATCATGGTATTGTTTTAATTTTCATTTGCAGGCCTCAGGTGCAGCAATATCGCTAGCTTTTCAAATATTATTTGTCTATTCTACATTAGAAACCCCCCACAGTGGCAATACTGTGGCATTTGCTTTGATAGATTAATAGGGTATTGGTGTAAGAGTCTGGGTCCACAATTATTAATTGAAGCCCATCTGTTTAAAGTTCATCACAGGAGTAAGCAAGGATTGAACATACAGGTCAGGCCAGGCTAATTGGAGACACTGAATTGTCCTATAGGTACATTGTCACTTGGATGCATAAACCAGTGCATTGTGGTCCCAAGCCTAGATAATTAAGGACTTGTGTTAGGAAGGGCATCCGGTGTAAAAACCATGCCAAATCACTAACGTGGATCACGAAAGAAAAAAAATTGTATGTGTCTACTTTATTTAGTTTTAAATTATATATATCCACATTCTAACTATTCAGGATTACATGTACTTTGACATGTAGTTTGTCACATTAATGGCTTGATAACTGTTAGGATGACACAATGCACAAAATTCTATTTCATTCAAGTCTTCAAATCTTTAAATTCATTCTCTGAGTTTAATAAGCAGAGTTTGCTTAGTTTACTGAATAGGATGCTTCATTTGTTTTTGTTGTAGGATGACACTGAGCCGCCTAGCCATTTCACCTCCTCTTCTACATGCCTCAGTTCTTTGTGGGGATCATTTATCATGGCTATTTCTTGTCAGCCGTTGTATTTCCTTCTCAGATATAGTGAGACGAAGTATAATTTGCTGAACTACTGCTTTTGGAAAAGAGACTAAAGACGATTATTTTCCATTCATGTTGATTACATGGAATTTAATGATCAATAATGTTGATGTAATTACAAGGGTTTATACACAAATGATAAGAACAGCCGCTTTACAGTATATTTTTTATCACAAGGTTTGTGGACATTTGATCATGCCACCCATTCCAATATAAAGCTTTAACAGCATCTGTTTTCCACTTTTTTGTTAATCTAGTCATTACCAGTTCCACCTTCACTTTGACTAAGTATAACCACATACTTGCCTTTTAGCAGCTCAAGGATACTTATTATTGAAGAAAAAGAAGCAAGTGTCCGTCCTTGGATACCATGTTTCGTAGGTAGTACTACATAACGTGTTATAACTTCTTAAAGCTCGATTATAATACATGCAGCAAAGCTCATTTTCACAAGATATACTGCTGCACTGCTGTGTTCATGCTCCTGCTCATCCCTCCTCTTTTAGCCAATGCTTATCGGGGTCCTCGCACAGTGTAAGACTCCATCCAAATATAGTCTGGCCGTCCCGCCCTCTAGCAGACACTGTGGCTACTTGGCACCTGCTCTGGGCACTTCCGACCGAGTTCCGAATCTCGACACTTGTGTGCTAGTAGAATAGCACCACCTGGGCACACCCTATTACGTTTTAAATGTACCCTGAAAGCAAAATAAAAGAAGGAATGTCGAGGTTGGGACAGGATCCTTGTAGTCAAGGATCAAAATGCGCAATGCAGACATTCCACAGTGATGTGCTCGCATGTTAGACCGTTCTGCTACCCTATTGCCATTAAAGCTCTTATTGTGCAGCTTGGTTGGCCGATTGGACAATCACGTTAATGTAACCGCGTTCCCACTGGTGAGCGAGTGTAGTTAAAGAATGACAAAAATACCGCCAGTACCTTTTTGAAATTATTTTACATTGTAGGTAATTACAGAACACATTCGGACCTATGTAGTAAACAAACCAGAATATGTTTTATATTTTTGATTCTACAAGTAGCCACTGTTGTTTGACATTCTCTAAATCAACTTCATGAGGTTTCCAGCTAAAACGGTTTTCCAGCAGCTTTGAAGGACTTTACAGAGGTGCTTTGCTTTAACTCTAGGCTCCAACCCATCACTTCATAGTGAAGGCCAGGTCACCTGACCCAGTGGGCGGTTTGCACTCCTCCTCACATCAAGAGGGGTTCGGGTCCTTTCTGTAGAATTTGCATTCTCTCCCAGTGTCTTTGTGAGTTTACTTCGGTCCTCTGGTTTCCTCCTACATGCCATAAAAACATGCCATTGAGGTGAATTGGAGATACAGATTTGCCCATTGATTTTTATAAACTTGAGATGATGAATCTTGCTTAATTTATAAGCCTTTCCTTGCATGAATGGAACCGACAGTGTAAAAGAGGATGTTAAAATCCCAATGAACAAACATAAAAACAAACTCGAATCAGCTTTTCATCACTCCTTTTTGGTCAAATAGCACTTCAGTCCCTGCTGAGTCTGGTTACTCAAGGTTTTTCCCTGTATTTTTGGGGAGTTTGTCCTTGCCACAGTTGCCTTCAACAGGGGTTTCTGGTGGTCATAAACTCTTTAAAGCTGCTTTGTGACAATGTCTATTTTTAAAAGCACTATACAAATAAAATTGACTTGACTTACATAGTCTGCAGGTGTGTACAATGTAGAAAAGTAATCAAATTAAGGCATAAACACTTAAGGAGACGGTGTGTCATGGTTCTTTTTGTATTTTCTGAATATATCTGAATCAGCTGACATGCATCTTGTGCAAAGTGATGCATCTTCTAGTTAAGTGCCTGTCCAAGTACTGTTCTAACCACAGTGTGAATAGTGCACTTCTTTACTATACAGCACAGTGTAATTATGTGTTCTGGGATAGACTCAATAGCACTAGCTTGCTATAATGGAATATGTTGGACACTAACCATTTACAATGAGCATAGTCAACTACATTATAGACCCTTATGTTTGACACCTAGGGTGTAGATGGTTCTAAACTTCTTACCCGTTCTGTCTGCATTATTAATTTGCCATATATGTTTTTCCAGATGCCGTTCATGACAAAACCCTTTTTATCCTGAACCGTGATGCCCTTTTCTAAACCTGTAATGTTATACAAAGGATTCCATTTTGCATTGGTTGTTTGTGGTGACACTAGTGTCACCCAGCAGACCGGTGGCAATCAAAGTGTGTAAAACATGATGTTAAAATTAATAAATAAATGAGTAAATATTACTGAATTGACCATATGGTTAACTAGTTCTGGTTCAGGTTTTTCTTCTAGGAATTTGTTCTCTAGTATTTATACAGTCTTGAACAAACCTACAGGTTTTCACTCTTTCTCTGTGGTCAGGATGCAAGAAGCATTTTGGCAGCTTTGCTTTTTTTGTTACTCATATAGATGAAGATTAACGGGCCGTCTCTGAATGGTGCAGCGAGGTAATAAGTAAAGAAATGATGCATCTTGCTCTCTTATCTTTCTGCTAGACTGGGCTAGTCTGATTTTTCCCCTCGTTTTTTTGGTAAGAGGTTTCTTGAACTAAAAATATGGAAGTAAATCTGTGTCATCAGACTTCAACATTTAAAAGCCTTTGAATTTCCAGCACTTTTTTTTATTTATTTTGCATTGATATTTAGATTTTCAATGTTTTTGCCTTATAATTAAACGTATTGCATTTTACATCGACTCATTTTCACATTCGTTTTTCAATGTCACCAAAATTCAAAGTCAAAAGTTCAACCTAAAAAAATATATGTTGTCGGGACAAAGATTCGGCACTATAAATTCGGATCACAAAATACGACGTCAAAAATTCAGATTAAACATCCTTTTTTACGTTGAGTTTTGGTTTTGGTAACTTCGAAAATGAAAATGAGTCGATGTAAAATGATGATGATTATCCATCACAGCCGACTTGGTCACTTGATTGATCATCGATCCATGAAGTATTTCGGCAATGATAGTGGAGTAGTTTGCCATTGCTACCCACTAAGCCACCGTGCCGTCCTCGATATAAAATACAATGCATTTAATTGTAATCAAAAATCAAAATTTCAATGCAAAAAAAAATCAGTGCTGGAAATTCAAAGGCTTTTAAAAGTCGAAGTCTATAAAAAACCTTCATGCAGTTTAATATCATTTTTAAAGATTTGTGTCAAGGAGTTTTATCATGTCTTTGCATTTCTAGTATGATGCTTTTTCAATTTGAAGAAATTAGGATACCACCTGTTATATTGGCTTTTAAATGTAACCTTCAGTCCTCACTTAGACTACTTAGAGGTCACTGGTAAGCATGTTTAGAAGCTAAGTTTTTTTCATGACTAATGTTTTTTGTAATTAAAATTATTTGTACATTTAAAGGATCAATTTTAAATGTGTGAAATCCTTCATACAAAATTACTATTTACTTTTATTATAGATGTAATGACACTGGGTTCAGAATAGGACCCCCCAATTTTTAAACAAAATGAAGACAAACTGAAATGTTTCCTTTCATAAAATTTCTTTTAAAAGCAAATTACTGTGTTTATGATACTTTTATTTATCTAAATAATGAATGTCATTCTATTTCTGGTTTCTGCTGGTTAAAGGGAATATCGATTCATTTTACATTCCAAACCAGTCCTGAACTGGTTTCTGGTGGGTTCATCCCTAATATACATAAATAGAAAATGAACAGTATAGAAAATTACATTAAGCCTTTAAAAACCAAGGGTAAATAGTAGTAGGGACGGGTTGCCAAGCTTGTTTAAATAAAGACAACTTTAATCTTTGAGACCGGTCGGCTTTGAACCCTGTACCGTCCTTTTGCAATATCATGACAAATTAATAATACCTTGCCCTGTTAGGTATCTATAAAGAGGGTTGTGACAGGAAGGCATGTGGCATAAGAATTAAGAAAGTCGACCCCACAATCGAACAGGTCAAAGCCCGAGGAACTAGAGAGTAGAAATTAATAGAAAGAAAAGTCCTAAGCCCGGTTAAAGAGGGGGGTTGTCAGGAAGGCCATCCTGCATTAGGCATAAAGGTTGTAAGGATATATTCTACCCACACTTCCAAACGGTTCATGATACTGGGTTGACAATTGTTTGACAGATCATGACAAAGGGTCCTTTTTTATTTATTTCTCCTAAATTTAAATAAAATACTGGGTTTCTGGTTATCTTTTATTTTCTGAATAACGAATACCTTTTCATTTCTGAGGCAAGTCTAATGTGACAACTTGGTGAATAGCGGCAGCGCCCTCTGCTGTCTAAACGGAATATCGCGTCATTAAACATTAACACAGATGAAGATTGAGACACGTGCCTCAAATGAACCGATTCCTGAATCGATTCAACTTGCATAGTCACATCTCTATTAAAGCATAATTGTGAGCGTCAGAGTTTTTGAGTTCTTTTGATTATTTTATTAATCGTGAGAATGCTATTATTTTATATGTATAAATGATTAATATGGTTGTATATCCGTATGAACAAGTTGGAGCTCTGAGATGTGCTTCATATTTCGAATCTGATCGTAATAATGCTGATGCTCATTGTTTTAGTTTAGCAGCATGAATAAAACATGAGTTTATCTATCGCTCTGCACACAATGCAAACATTACAGGATGGAGATACTACAAATAACACCATTTTTTTCTCCTCCTCTTCTCTTTATACTGCTTTCTTTTTCTTCTGTCCCGGCTTGTTTTACTTATTTTTTCTGTCTTGTGTTCATTTCTCGGACTCCTGTATTTTTCTTTTTCTTGTTAATGCTTTAATTTCTTCTCATTCTTTCTTGCTTTGTCTTCCATACACACATTCTGTCTCCCTCTACTGTCTGACACGGTTGTCCACGTCCTTTCTGTTTTCAAACTATTTTCTTTTCTTAAATCTGCCTTCTCTTTCCTCTTCCTGCACTATCTTCTTCTCCAGAATGCCGGGAAGTCGTTATCCTCCTCAGGCAGCCTAGCAAAGGTCCAGAAAGTAGCAAGCTGGCTTTTGGAAATGAACCAGGACCTGCTGGTTCCCGAACCCGGACCGGAGCCAGAACCCCAACCTGAGTACATGAACCGTGAACGAGAACCTCAGCACCGGGGTAGAGAACGAGGCGAGGGGGACGAAGACGAGGACGATGAAGAGGAGGAGCAAGAACCGTCTGGAGACGTAGAAGCGGAGAGGGAACCTTGGCCGTCAGGACAAGAGTCTGTTTCCAGAACCGAGGCGGCGGAAGGGGAACCGAGGGAGGAGGTCAACGGGGGAGAAAAAGCGGCCCGATGGATGTGGGAACATGAGCAGAGGAGGAGGCCGGGACGACGGAGGGACGAAGAGGAGAACAACAACAGGGAAGGACGGATACGGACTGGTCTTCCCTTCGAGGAGGATGAAGAGGATGGTGAGCGAGAGGTGGAAGAGGACATGGACCAGGACAGTGATGAATTTGAAGCATCAGAGGAAAGCGAAAGAGAGGAGAACGATGAAGGAGAGGGCGACGAGGAAGGAGAGGAGGGACTTCGCTCTTCCTCTGCCAGAACTGGACCGTTGGAGCCAAACGATAACGCAGATGTCCAATCAGGACGACCGAACCAAAGCTCATCTTCATCCCATCAAACGCATCCACAGGTAAGTCGATCAGCACTTTTTTTTTTGTATTTATGCTCACCCACAATGCTTACGGAAAATTTAAAGTAATCAGATGAATGATTACTTTTAATGCATTAGCATTTCATACCCTGTAAATGTTTTCTTGCTCTTTGTACAGCTACTTTGTCCTTAATTAGCATTGTTTGCCACAATCCAAATCCAGTTAGGTCAAGTTAGCAAGAACGTCCTGGGTTTGATCCCCAAATGGTGAAGCATGGATCCTTTCTTTTTGGAATCTCAATTGGTTTCCTCCCACAGCCCAAAAACATGCACCAAGCAAACTAGAGATACAAAATTTCCATGACTGCGATAAAACCCTCATAAACAATATTACTTGCTTATAATTTAAAATAAAATATTCAGTGAATTCGCTGTCGACATTCGTAACCATATAATTTAACACCCCGGCACCCACTCACATTTTGGCTAATTACGTTTCTCCAGTAATAAAAAACAAATAAAAAAAACTCGTTACAATACTTTTCTGCAGCTATAAATCACTGATCCTGCTCCTGCGGTGTCTGTCTCCATCTAGTGGACATTTCTGTGTATTGCACATCGTCGGCTTTAATTGACCTTCAGTTATCCTCAATTTACATTTGCAGAAGTGATTCCACAATAATTAAAATGATTTGTTTCATAAGTAGATGCTAGTTAAGTTTTTATTAGGTCATAAAGAAGTCCTTTAGGTACATGCATACATTCTTCAACAGCATCAAATGTAAGAAATCTAAGTAAATCACTATCGAATGGGGAAAAAAGACATTTAAATTAAGCTACATGATTGGGAATGTATGGGATATAAACTAAGTATACTATATATAACATTTTGCAGTTTGTTTTCATCTTATTTTGTCTCGTATGTATTTACTTTTGCTTTTAAAAATATCAATCACTAGAATAATAAGTAGAACACTCGATTACAAAACTCTGAATATAACCAAAGTGTGTAAAACATTACTACTTTGGTGAGAACAAGTAATAGGAACAAACCATGTGTTACTTTTTCCTCACCGGTGTAATAATAATGATGATCACATTAAAACACATAGTATGCCTGTCTTTTTTTTATCTTAAATACTGACCCATGTAGCTATTATTAATAAAATGTGCTTGAGTTGCTTGCTGCCAGTACTTTCAGTACAATTTGCTTTCATGAATCCCATTTTTATTCGTTATTGTCCTTTCGGCGGTGTCCTTGTGATTGATAAATGAGTCGTCCTGTTCTCTGGTGAGCTCCGCGCCGGCTCTTCTCTATCAGAGTACTTGGAATGGGTTGCTATGCAACTCCCTATCCTCTGTTGCTGTGGGGATTCAGCGAGGAGGGAATGATCCGGATGTTGCAGGTGAAACATTGATTCAGTGCCTTTGGCAACTTAGATATTGTTTCTTTGCGGGTTTTTTTTTGATCGCAGGTGAGATATTCGGGGGTTAAAAGATTATATAGTCACGTCTATGAAGGATTATGAAGAAATGAAGCATCTGCCCATCCATCCAGGTGGCTAAGCAGGTAGCACTGTCACCTCATAGAAAAAGGTCCCTAGATGGGGGTTTTGGTCCTTTCTGTGTGTAGTTTGCATGTTCTCCATGTGTCTGCGAGGGTTTACTCTGGGTGATCCGGTTTCCTCCTACAGTCCAAAAACATGCAAGTGAGGTAAATTGGAGAGACCAAATTGTACACGACCGTGTTTAATTTAAACTTGTGAAAAGATGAGTAATGAATAACAGTGTGTTTGTCATGAATGTAACCGAAAGTGTAAAACATGATGTTAAAATCCTAAAATACAAACAAAAGCTAATGAATAAACTTCCTATCTACCTTACCTACCTAATTCTAACTACCTACCTACCTCTGCTGGCCTAATTCGGCCTGCCTACCTATACCCATACTTTTCCTAGACTCAGAGAAGCTTTCAGAGGAAGGCGCTTTTGTGTGATGATGTGAAAGCAGCTGTGGTGAACAGGGGGCTTCATTTAATTGAATTTTAACACTGTTCCACCTGTCCTATTAATTACACTTTTGAATCATTGGATATTTTTGAGGAATTCCACAAGGCATTAATAGATGTTAAATCTTAATAAAAAAATATTTTTGTGAAGTTTCTTATATCAAACACTAGAGGGCACTTCGAACTCACTCACAATTCACTCAATCTAACGTGCTTTAAGTGTTGTGTGTTGTGTGTGTGTGTGTGTGTGTGTGTTCATTGTTTAATAAGCCAATGCGGCTGGGCGAGAGGTGTCAGGGTTATTGATTAGTCAGTCTTTTGTCTTCTGTGCTCTCATGTGGTTCGACATGGACAGAATTACCATGACTCGTTTCTCACCAGCGTTCGAGTGCACGTTAACTATCATGTTTGTGTAGATTTGGACTTATTCTGAAAATGTCTTTGGGCTTTATTTTGATTAGTACAGATGCTTCAATTTCAGATGCATTTATCTGGATTTACTAATGTGTGTTTATGCAGCTCGCAGTCCTGAATCTCTCCAGATGGACAAAAAGTGTAACGAATTTAAGCGTGACATAAATGAATGTAGAAAAAGAACTAGGCCAAGTCATGACTTTTTTGTCTTTTATTAATATTTGTAATCGTTTTGTAGTTCTTAAATTCATCACTCTGTGTTTTACTACAATAATCACCATTGCCTGGGTCACTTTTACCGCCTCATATCGCAGTTCATCACTCTGAAAATACCAGCAGCTCAAACTGGATTCAAATGTAATCATTTAAATTCCATATTGAACTTGAGCTTATATTGAGCTTAACTGCGGCCTCGCTGCTTAGTAGTGAACAGTGAAGCTTGTACAAGCCCAAATGTGACGTCACGGTTCGGCCTGAAATCCATCATTCACACGCAACTGGTTCAAGATCACGTCAGTGGAAAAGGTGTATCTCTCTCTCTCCCACATACCCCTGGAATCCCTGGGACCCCAAACAACAAGGCAGTGAAGTCAATATCACCGGACCACAGAGGCTAATTTTGACATGGGCTCCTGTGCAGCTTTAAAGAGTTCTCCGGAACATTTTACACCGTGTGTCCGTGGACATTTTTAGCCATCAGGCAAATGAACATTTGTCAGCCCAGGATGGCGCTGATGTTGGATGAGAATGCTTGGAATGCACATTTCAATTTATTCCAAAAAATTCCCTGAGCTTAAATTGAGTCAGTCCAGACCACTGAGGAATAGAGCTGCGAGTGTATGATCAGTTTAGTTTGTTTGAAATGAACTATTCACTCCTGAATTTATGTCATTATGTTGTATAATAAAAGAAATTATGCTTACCGTAGTGTTGACATGAAGCTCTGTGATGCTTTCCAGTTGTAAGTTAACTGTCGACTTTTGCTCAGTAGTCGGTAGGTATGTAGACTGAGACTTAATTAAATAAAACATAGTAAGCAAGAATTAAGAGCATCTAATGATGCACACCTGTGATGTTTTTGTGATTGGGATTTCTCTTAAAAAGCTTTTTTATTTATTGTAATAAAGCTTTTTTATAAGGTAGGTACACGTTTTTAAAACGATGCTACTCATTTCCCTTTTTGTGTGAGAAAAAAACAAGTCTCACATATAAATAATACAAATGAAGAAAGTGTCCTTACAATAAATATATAAAACATTTATCTGTTCTACTTATTTCAGTCCAGGTGAATAGCACCAGCGCCCTCTGCTGTTTAATGTAAATATTGATTCATGTTCCATTCCC
>JAYDZG010000012.1:4757195-4777546 GCA_034509265.1 Microcambeva bendego
ACCAAGTGACAAAATACTTTTAATAAATGTACTTTATATATTTTGCCACACATTGTTCAATGCACAACTCCTTATTGTATTGTATAAAGTTTTGGGACTTCTAGCATGGGAATGCTGGCCTGATGCTTAGTCATCCTATTCTGAGGTCCTATAAAAGACAGTCATTAGCGTCTTTATTTAATTCGTTCATTTGTTCAATTTGTTTAAAGAAAATGAAATGACGATTATGAAAATAAACTTTTTATAAGTTTCATTTTATTCATTTCTTTTAAAATACCATGTTTGTGATTATCTTCATGTTCATGTAAATAATTAATGCCCTTTTATTTGAGATAGGTAAACATAATTTTTAATTAAGCCTGATTTGTCAACTTTTTGAATAGTAGTGGTTTAAAATCTGTATCGATTCATTAAACTTACATCTCTACTCATTACTTGTTTTTACATTTATAGTCTGGTTTTACACAGTATTTATTAGCATTTGTCATGTAAAATGCATTATCAGTTTTGAGGTTCTGTCAGTCGGCTGACATTGGAGATCAGATTTTAGCCGGTGTGATGGGGTCTCATTCCTGGGAGGGGCTGGCCTTTAGAGGAGCAGCTGCAGGGGGCAATGCTGACACCACACAGGACCAAGAGGCTTGTGCTTGAGTGTGCTTCACCAAAGCAAGCTGTTAGAATCGAGTGAAAGTCTGGGAGAACCTTTATCAACAAGAAAACTATTGTAGATATCAAGCGAGTACCTTGATTAAATGTGTATTGTACTTTATTGTTGGGGTAGGATCTCTGAGGGGATTCAAGACTTTAAAGCGGCTGCAAGACTGTGAACGAATCAGGTGTCTTTAGGAAGGGCTGAACAACCCTTTGGATCTCACTCACTACTTAATAAGAACTTTGTGACCTTAAGCAGCCTTTATCTTCAAGGCACTGACTTGGATGCTGTAGTCCGTCAGGGTTTTTTTGTCAGGCTCTGATCTTCTGATTTCCTGGACAAGCGGTGATACTAAGACATTGTCCCATTACTCGCTTTTCATCACCCAGCCAGAAGAAAATGCCCAAATCTGCCAAGGAGAAAGCTCCTCAGGCTCCCCCAGAGAGCCAAACGCTCGAGCTGATGGACCTCACGGGTGTCGCCAAGGAACCCCTGGCCACGCAGAAAGTCTTGAAGATCTTCAGGATAAATATTATTGCACAGAGCCTGCCTTTCTGTCGTAGACGGGTACGTACTGCCCAGGTTGGGTTAACAGGTTACATGCAGCTTTTCAATACCGTGTTTGATCTGTCATGGAGAAAGTGCTTTCGCAGACTCACCTTGTATTATTTTATTATATGTCTAGATCAGTGCTGTCCAATTTGGGGGCAAAACTCTCTTGTTTTTTTTTTGGCCTGCCTCACTAGCTTTTGTCAGTAGCTGGGAATTTCTTTCAAGAGATGCTTAACTGCCTGTAACGCTAGCTGCAATACATTAGCTGACCAAAATTTTACGTGAGGCAGTGGAAAGGAGAGGTGGTGCTTTGAAGCTCTTGTCAGCGAGGATTAAATAACGTAAATGAAATACATTTACTTTACTTTTAAAATTTTTCAATATTTTGCTCTGCATGTTTTTCTTAACAAATTTACCTTTGGTCATTTCTGCTCCTAAAAATGCAATGTAAAAACTTTACTTTCTAATTTTGGCCCATGGCACTGAGATTAACTTTTGGCCCCTTATAAGGAATTATTCGCGCACTGCTAGTCTAGATGTCGGCCAAATTGGACTTGATGAACAATGCGCTCCGTTATAATTCAGCAATGATTCTTTTTAATAGAGCTGAATTATATAAAATAGAACGGTGAGCTCTTTTTTACTCTTTTTTCATATTTATGATTCACACTTCCACCTCAGGACATCTTGTCCCCGTCATGAATAGTGACAGCAATTGGTACCGTGGAGGCAGAAGCCTGAATATAGCAGCACGTAATAAGCCGTTACCAAGTGCTACACTGCTGTCATTTTAATGGCATTTGGAAAATGCGTTATGCCTTGTTCAGCTAAGTCAATGTCAAGATTTCTGCCAGAACTGTCTGCTCTGACTAGGCCTAGATGTGCTCAAACAAGCAAGATAGTGTTAGTATAGAAAGCTCTATACTTGTCCTAGCACCGAATAAGCCTCACCTGTGCTGATTCTCATTTACCCCCCCATACAAGATCCTTTCATATGACCTTAAAAGCCATGCTTCTATTTTTGACCTTGGAGAGGATGCTTTGACATTTTCACAACTAAAGGAATGTACTACACAGTGTGCTTTTGAGAGCGGTTTAGGGAGGGAGGCATTTCCTGACATGCTAGCGTGTTGTCACCTAATTTTTATTGGTTTGAATGGCCCCATGCTAACTGCATTAGCGTAGTAAACGTTCAAATAATTGCTTTATTAGGCAATATGCTATTACGATTCTCTTCACTTAGATACATTCCTATGCAGACATTACGACAGCTCTCTAGCTTTTTGAACACACCCCATAAGTGAACATTCAGACAAGGGGCAATGTTTTTTCGAGGTTTTACTTATATTTTGTAAAACTTAATAACCAAATGGCCTGAAAGAAGAAACAGAGAAAGCTTTGTGAGAAAATGAAATGTATGGTATTTTCCAATGGGGAAAAGTTTTAACTTTTTTAAAACTCCAGTTTTACTGTATAGATATTAGGGAAAAATATCCTTTGGCCATGTGAAATAAAACTGAAATAAACATATAAAATGACTCATGAAAGTCATTTTAGCCTTTCTATACTTTCTACTCTTGAAGCTTACCACAGTGATTGTGTATATATATTTTTAGCTTCGTCAAATGAATGGCATCGGGTAACCCGCAAAGCTGTTTTTGTTTTCCCCACCCAATCATAGCATACATCTTGCCATTCTGAGGACCTGTTCAAAATGAGCTTTATATAGCTTCCGAAGACGCTACTGCAGTGAGCGATGATGCCGCTAGCCACTGCTAAACAAAAATAAAGCTTTCATTGTACTCTTGTCTAAACTCTACGAAGAGTCTCACAAAATAGACTCTTAGTATATATTTATATATAGTGGACATAGCTGAAAATTGGCATGTTTCCCCTTTGCTATGACGCCCTTAAAAGGTTCTGGTGCATCCAATTGCATTCAGTGCTTAGTGAAATGAAGTCCACCTGTGTGCAATCCGATCTGTCCGTATATACACACCTTTTCTGAAAGGCCCCGGAGGCTGCAACACCATTAAGCAAGAGGCACCACTTACCAAACAACACAATGAAGACCAAATAAATCTCCAAACAAGTCACTCCAAACAAGGCTAAATCACTTGCCATATCTTGCGACTGGGATTTGTGCCCATTCCACAAGGCAAAACTGCTCCATCTCCTTCAAGTTAGATGGTTTCCGCTGGTGAACAGCAATCTTTAAGTCTGACAACAGATTCTCAATTTGATTAAGGTCTGGGCTTTGAGTAGGCCATTCCAATACTTGTGCATACAGGTGCTGGTCATAAAATTAGAATATCTTGAACCTCAAGCAACATGGATTATGTGCCTCTTCTCTCTTCCTCCAGACTCTGGGACTTTGATTTCCAAAAGAAATACCAAATTTACTTTCATCAGAGAACTTAACTTTGGACCACTCAGCAGCAGTCCAGTCCTTTTTGTCATTAACCTGCTTCTGATGCTGTTCAAGAGTGACTTGGCACAAGGAATGCGACATCTGAAATGCAGGTCTTGCAGACATCTGTTCGTGGTGGTTCTAGAAGCACTTACTCCAGCTGCAGTCCACTCTTTGTAAATCCCCCCCCCCCCCATTTTTGAATGGGTTTTGTTTCATAATCCTCTCCAGGCTGCGGTTATCCCTATTGCTTGTACACCTTTTTTCTACCACCTCTTTTCCTTCCCTTAACCTCTTTATTAATGTGCTTGGACACGGAGCTCTGTGATCAGCCAGCCTTTTTAGCAGTGACCTTTTGTGTCTTTCCCTCCTTCTGCAAGGTGTCAATGGTCATCTTTTGGACAACGGTCAAGTCAGCAGTCTTCCCCATGATTGTGTAGCCTACAGAACTAGCCTGAGAGACCATTTAAAGGCCTTTGGAGGTGTTTTGAGTTAATCAGCTGATTAGACTGTGGCACCAGGTGTCTTCAATATTGAATACTTTTTGAAGGCACTGTATCTACAGCCGTCATGCTCCATTCTCAGATCAACACAGTGGCTATGCTGTTAGACATTCTGTGCTAAAATGGATTGTTTCAGATAATGAGGTCGGATAAACAGCATTTGAGACTTGTACAGGTAAATAAATAAGAAGTGTGGGAGGTGGACAAAAGAATAGTATTGCAAGAGTATTGCAATATAAGAGATAAGATATTGAAATGAGCATGAGGACAGATGGGTGGTGAATTTCCTTCCCTGACATTTTGGGAAGTAGCTAAAAATCCAAAAATTAATGTAGTGTTAGTATAGAGTCGCAGGTTCAAGCCCCACTCGGCCAGGTTGCCGCAGTTGGGCCCTTTAGCAAGACCCTCAACCCTGAAAATATCAGACTGTATAATGTAACTGTAATGTAAGTCGCTTTGGAAAAAGGCATCTGCTAAATGCAGTAAATGTAAATACAATAAATTACCTGTTGAATATACATACATTCAAAGACAACAACCCCCCCCAAAAAAAATATGTTTAATGCTTTATATTAATTATCAACAATGAAGCACATACCAAAACTCAACACACTCTATTAGGAACAGCACCCATGACATTCAAAGTGGAGCCAAGTCTTCCACACCAAATTCATTCCACAGAGCTTCGAGGAGACATTTCTGTCTCGTTTTTCATCAAACTAGATTGCAGATGAGCTCTGAGCCTCACAAGGTTTTCCCGAATGTCTTCTTGACCTCAGGTCACGGTGGAGCGAAGGAGTGAATGATTGATTTCTAGAGCAGTGAATGATGTCAGGACATGTCGTGTATTTGCAGGGGAGGGGGGGGGGGGTCTAAACACTCTTGTGGACACACTCTTGATTCGTATTTATCAAACTGGTTTACTGGTAAGCTCTGGATCAAAACCCAGACGACTTTTACATTTGACCTGGAATTTCCTCTCATCATAAGTGGCAGCATTAATCAGGCTGTGCTAAACTTGTAATGTTTGATGCTTTTTGATGCTTTTTTTTTTTTTTTTTTAGAATTGGAAACTAGTTGAACATTTTTAACATGCGTCGAATTTTCAGTAGACTGCTAGTAAATTAGAAGCAGTGACAAAAGATTAACAGAATAGAATACATCAATGTATTGAGAACCTGTTTAATGATCCACCTAGATTTCATTTTATTTTTCTCATCATTTTAATTTGTGTCCTCACTGCAAGAAGGTCCCTGGTTCAACTCCCAGGTAGGGCGGTCTGGGGCTCTTCTGTGTGGAGTTTGTATGTTCTCTAATTGTCTGTGTGGGCTTTCTTCAGGTCCTCCGGTTTCCTCTCACAGTCCAAAAACATGCAATGAGACTAAATTGTCCAGAACAGTGTTGGATAGAACCTTGTGAGTGTTGTGTAATGAGTAACTACTGTTTGTCATAAATGTAACAAACATATAAACCGTAAATTTGTTTGTTTAGAGCTTAGAATATCCTGTTTGAAAGACCTGTGCTCATTCGCATTCAGCATCTGTGTAAAACCAATCGCTTCATCCAGCTGTTGCTCGGACTGGGCATCTGGGAACAGACAGCAGGTTTGAAATCAGTGCTCTAAAGCCCGGGTTATTTTTCACACCCTACGCTGCCATGCCATGCGGGTAAAATGACACTGCCCATATCAGCTGTGTCACACCCACCAGACTGGGCTATTAGTGTCAATACTCTAGAGAGAAAGGCTACAGCAGGTGAAATAAAAGTGTAAGTCAAGCAGACAGTTTTCTAAATCTGTTCCACATACCTTAAGGATTAATCGTTTTTAATCTTACTTAATAAGCGAATTAATTCAATGTGCTTTCAGTGTTGAGTCCAAACAGCCTAGTATTTATTTAAACTGGGATTTGTTATTATTGATTTGTTAATAATACTAAAGTTGGTCTTTAATTTAATTGTGTTAAACCCAGTGAAACACATCGTGGGAAGAGCATTCGTTACATCCCTAAATCTGAAACCTTTTTTAATGCACATAGACGTGTGTCTAAAAAGCAAAATCTAGTAAAAGTCTTCGCAAAGCCGCCGGATCGTATGATAATGCTGTTAAAGTCTATCTTTCCTCGCTTTAATCTTTTGCCTTTGCGCCTTTCGGTTCTTCAACCTCAAGTCCCTCATGTGAAATGGTTTAGATGTTTTTTTTGAGAGTGTTTAGGATGGATGCTCAGCACTGCTAAACAAACGGGATCTGCACGGATCCGTATTGCCTGCAGTTGTTTGTGCACTCTTTTGTTTGATAGTGCTGGATGATGGAAAGGTTCAGTTGCAATAGCTGAAAACAAAAATCGTACGTCTCTGCTGCGGCAATCTGAGACTCCTTAAAGCCCGGGGATTGGCCGGTTAAGCTCTATGCTTCTATTGTGAATCTCATGTGTGCAAACACTTTCATACTTTACTTCTCTTTTCGCTTTTCCAAAGATGTTTTATATAAACCTGGATAGTATTAGTCATGGTTCTTCGTACTGCCTGCATGTTTTGGTAAATGTGTCATCAGAGGCTGTTTGCAGTCTTTGACATCAATCTGCTTTTCAACTGTGATAAAGTGTGTATTAGTCTTTTAAAAATATTCCTGCAGTGCTCGCCCTAAAACACTGACATCAAATAATGAGCCGAAGGAAACCTGCCTCCTGAAATCTTCTCACTGACTCTTTAAGTGCTCTTTAAAGCTGTTCCTAGTACATGTATGCAATGAAGAGATGCAAGCTGTTAAGCAATGTTGTGGAAGGTATTTTGGAATTTCGGATATGCGGTTAGCAGGGAGAGAAGTAGGCAGTTGGCTACTTATATTTTACCAATTTCAAATTTGCCTTCGATCTTGTGGTCTTGTCCGAAGGGAACATGTTACAGTAGGCGAACATGGCACACGTCCGCATGTAAGGTTGAAAAATTCCCCTGACTCTGCTCGGTCATCTAGCCAGCTGTCAGAAAGGTGTGATTTTCTTTCTCTAGCTGATGAACTAACAAGGTTGGGAAACCAGCCCAAAAAAAATCTTGAAATTCATCTGTGGTAAGGGAATAAATGTTGAAACTAGTATATTCAAGCAAACTTGCACTTAAATATTATTTTATTGTTCAATTTTTTGCAAATATCTATGAATCAGTAGATGCTTAGTAATAAAAAATAAATTGGAAACATAAAATGAGATTGTTTTGGACCCTTATGCTTAGAAAATAACGCACATATAATATAGAAACACAGATATACAGTAAATCAACAGAATTGCAATAAATCCAGTACTTCACCCTCACTTAATTATTTATTTTTTTATTCATTGTGCTTCTTAATATTTTCTCTGGCTGATCAGTCCTACCTGAATAACAGTGTCCTTTAATGACCTTATTGTGCATCAGCTGCTTTCTAAACTCTCACCTCAACGCTGAGTCTATCAGGAACTCTCTGCCCCTGGGATCGAGGTGACAGCCCTCCAAATTACCCTGGGCTATATAGCATCTGCCCGAAGCTATTCTGAGCAGAACCATTTCACAGTCTGAATGTCAGTCGTGCTTTAGGGTCTACACTATTTGGTTTATTCGGACCGGAGGAGCCAGATGTAAATCTGGCGGCCTGCAGAATCAGGGCCCTGGTTTTGGTCCGGAATGAGATGCATGGGATTTGAGACCTTCACCTTGTGTAACTCTGTAAACAATCTAGTGCACTTGATGATCTGGCAGTCTGTTTACCCGTTACTTCTCCGTGCTAACAGCATAGCTGACCTTAAAGGACGGGGCATGATCTCATTCAAATGCTGATCATGCTCTGGGGGAATTCGATGTAGACACGATGTGAACAGGCCCTGGCATTTTCTGAACCACACCGGACATGCCCTTTTATGCTGATTTTGGAGCAAGGATTGATTTGGCCCATCGGTAAATCCTTTTTCGTCTCATTATGAAGAGAAACCGCTGCGTAAATGCATCGGTCGCAACTAAGCTGATCACCTGCCGTTAAGCTGCCAACTGGCATTGACGTTTCTTGCAGTGTGGCTGGCATGGGTGAAAGGCTTTCTTCTCCGTCAGGCATGTGTCTCCCAGTCAGTAGGCGTAACTTAAGAGATGCCACTGAGCTCAAATTACCCCTGTATTTTATTCTGCAGAGAGCATAGCATTAAGGAACGATGCATCGAATACAAAGTAGCTTTCATCAACGTATCCCCATCGAGATGCAGAGCAAGACTGACCAAGAAAGCAGAACGAACAGAGTCGATTGTTTATCAAAATGTTTTCCCATCATCCAGGCTGTCCAAGACTGCTGTAGAAAGTTTTGTTGTACTGAAAGATGTCAGAATCTTTTTTTATCCAACACTTCATCCTTACCAGTGTTCTCTTCCGCACAAAAATGAATTAAGGTTGTGTTCCATGTCTTTGATGTAGCCTACCAAGTTTTTAAAATCCATTATTTATATGTCCACCTGCCAATCCGTCTTATTTGGTGGAAAACCCTACACACAGTGCCTACGCCACTTATGGAGTCTGACTAATAAAATAAGCATTGGGTTCATATTACAAAGTACTTTTATGATTTAATGATTGTTAAATTAATTGCTTTAAATAAACTATTAGTAAAGTAAATTATTCAAGAATGATTGGACTATAATTAAACAATTTAATAACCGGTCAGGGTGCTCAACTGTCTTTCAAATCAGCTCACTAGACAGAAAAAGTTTCTGGATCCTTCGTTCCAAGATACTGGAGTAAATAAACGCCCAAGAGTAATTTGAAAACCAACAAGCAGGGAAACCATGAGGTCCAGCTCGACTGGTTTTGCAGATTTACTGCTATTGGCTTCCTTGAAGTCATCATGTTTGTCATTTTAATAAGCTGGTGGTCCAAATAAGAAGCTATAATACTTTCATCTGATTTAAAACACCACTCATCTGATTACATCTAAATATCTGTTTTATTTTGCTTTTGTCCCGGTGAGTTCTCCTCTCCGTGATCTTATCTGCACCATGCTCGCTGTATCGGAAGCAGAGCCATCCAGGCCATTTTTAAAATAAGCCGTCCCAGCAAGCTGCCAGCCCATTAAAACTCTTAAGCTCTGCATCGCTCGGCCAGCACCGAATAACAGTGTTTATTTATCAAGGGCTTGTTACCAAGTAACTAGTGCTTGGTGGGAGGCCCCACGAGGAACATTTTCAAGTGTAGCCCATTAAAACGAGGCTCAGTGGAGCTTGATCAATGTTGCTCATTGATCAATTGTGTCTGAGCTCGTCCTTCCTGTTGCCACTCCATTATCTCATCACATCGATCGTTTTCCGGGTGTCCTCGCCTGTTCTTAGTGAGTGGCGGTCCTTGCTGAAACACTATTTATTTTAAGAGTAATCCCAATTTCCAGTCACATGTGAAGCTGCTGATTTCTGCATTTTTAATTACAGAGAACCAAGCTGTCGGAACTGGCTTTAGGATTTGTTTTTCTCAAAAGAAGAATCATTGCATAATCGTAATGGGTGTCTCCAAGACTCATTAACATGGATAACACTGGCATTTCAAACTCAATATTCATGTCTGCTCTCATCCCAAAGAAAACATATTTAGAGCTGATTAAGATCAAGATACTTTTTGCACTTGTCATTTTTATATGATGCTTTTCCCTTGTGCCATTTTTGCAAATAGACATAAAGTGATTAAACTAATAATGAATATAATAATAACTAATAATCTAAAAGTCTTCCATAGTGCTGATCAGGGTGTGGCCGATTTGTCACAAGGTAAAAGTATTCGGACACTGTTCATGTCTCGGAGGGACCGCTTAGGACCATTCAGTGTCTCTAAAGTAACCTGGCTGCTTTTTTAAGCACAGTGACGACCCAGGTCACTCCCACCTGGTGATCAAACCCAGGACCTTCTTGATTTTAGGTGAGGGCGCTACCCACCCTGACAGCCGTCTAAATATCACAGAGTTTATAGACCATTTAGAAGAGACTCTGACTTAATTTGAAGTTAGCCGTTAAATCTATTGGTTAGACAATTGATCAGGTTACCTGATCGACACAAGAACAAATCATGCACGACAATTTTTTGTAAGTTGTGCCGTCCTACAAAATGTATTTTCCTCAATTTCTTTCGTTGCTCAGTATTGACAGAGCGTTTAGAGCTTGCAGAGCTTTGATTTTAGAGCAGAAAGACTTCTATAAAATGTGTGGAGTTTCTCTGTGTGTGGTCGGGCACAATGAAAAGTGAGCCAGTTCTCAGACTATTACATCAAATGCAAAACATTATGGCAGACACTGGATCCGCAGGGCTGGCAGGCATTGCTTACACCCTCCCGCTGACGATTTAATGAAATCCAGCCCTACAGTGAGTCTCTGGGCTTTGACTTCAGAGCGGGGAGGGTTAACATCTGGAGAGGGGAGCAGATCGTAGATCAGAACGAGTTTCTATTCCTCAGTTGTGAAAATACAGTGAGCGTTTTTTTTGCTGTTGTTGGTTTGGAAGCTTGAATACTTGGGCGTGCTACTGACTTCAGTGTTTTAATTCTCGGCATATATTAAATGTGATTTTATGTTTGTATATTATGTTCATACATTAACCGTTTATTCATCTACGTTCTTTATTTCTTTCTAACGCTTCCAAATTCTGAGCATTTTCTTTTATTTAAAGTCATTTAAATCAATAAACATATTTAAAATAATTTTTTATTCAATATTAAATTAGATTTAAAAAAATATTATATAAAGTGTAAAACTTTGTCAGTGTTTATTTTTTAGCAATTTGATCATTCCGCCTCATTAACAATAACAGATCGTCTTCAGCTAATGGAAATAAGACCTTAAAAAAGAATGTACAGGTACATCAAGGAGGTCCTGGGTCCAGGTCCATGTTCTGTGTGCTCTGGTTTCCTCCCACAGTCCAAAACATCTAGCCAGGTTAATCAGAGACACTGAATTGTCTTACAGGAACCTAGCCACTAGGACACATAAACCAATGCCTTGCTTTGCCGGTCCCAAGCCTGGATAAATAGGGAGTGCACTAACTTAAAAACCAAAAGCAATAATGCAGATCACAATTTTCTGTATGTCAAGAAATGTATTATTTGTATTATTTAATGATTCATTTACAAAACACACACACACTCGCATCCTAATGGCAGTTCTTCAGTACCAGTACACCAATGTTTCAGATCAGAATCCCGTTCCAAGTGCAAAATGTCTCATGTGGGAGCGTTGGACTTTTCAAATCTAGTGCCTTTTATCTGCCCATAAACAACCGTGCAAATACACTTTTATTCCAGAAAGAAAGTTGTTAAGTGGAGCTGTTCTTTCCGGCCTTGTCTAGCTGAACTGTTAAAATATGCATGGCCTGTGTTGCGAAACATATTTAATATTCATGGCTTTCCATTCAGTTTGTTTATAGTGGTAATCAGCGGTCCACTTTACAAGATGCAGACGGATCTCATTTATTGCAACTTTTTCCTTTCTGCTCACCGAGTTAATGTGGTAAAGATCATGTCTGGATGGCAGAGACTAGATCATTGGGTGGATTAGGATGCATAGTAGTCGGATTGGCTGCGTAAACTGATATTAAAACCAGACAAATTGTAATTGTTCCCTCCCCCACCTCGGATTTGTGCCAATTTCCCTCCCAATCTAGTCGTATTTAATACTCAGTTACACAGCGCGTCCTTCGAACTGATGCTGAGCTCCACACCCCCTCCGACACTTGTGCAGTAGCCGACTACATTTTTGCATCTCTTCAGATATATGACTTTGTGCGCCAGCAGAGGTCGTCATTGCATCTGTTAGATTAGATTCGGTGTAACACATGACACATCCAGGTTTGTTACCAGGCTGCATTGGTCCTACATAATCCTCAGCTGCTGTTAGCATGAAGCTAAATACCGTAGAAGTCTCTCTCGATTAGCATGCTACGCTGCCTCCATAACAATTCTGCAGTAACATTTTTTCTTTTGTAGGACCACAGCGAGAGGACGAACCCTATCAAGGTCAGCCTCGCTGTCCACGGATTTGTTATGAAGGGCACATTCCTGCTCATTCAGGCATTTCCTCACTGCAGCTTGCTCTGATAGCAAAGCTCATTATATAAAACCAAACACTCATCAGAACACCAGTCCTCCTGTCGCACCACGAAATTTACCTCAGAAATAAAAGTCTGTTTAAATGCTGACAAGCTTCGAACAACCTCGTCGACTATTAAACTCGTTCATGTAAAACACATTTAATAATTAAGCTGAGAGGGAACCCTTGAGGGTCATTACATCCCGAATACTGACCAATGTGGTTCCGTCCAGGGGGACACCCCACAAGAGCTGCAGTTTTGGAGATTCTCGTCTAGCCAACGCAATGACTTTGTGGATAAAATGTTTATCTGCTGCGTAATGCAGCCCACCCACTAACAGTTGCCGGTGAAGATGATCAGTGTTGGTCACGTTCCTCTGTCGGGGGTTATAATGTATGCATCGTCGTTTCTTCGAGTGGTTGCTGCATCACGGTTTTTAGCTTCTTTGCTTGCGCGTTCGAAGCTCGTTCTGAGGCAGAATCTCCCGGGAAACCGAATTTCCTCTCACACATCTCATTTTGAAGGAGCAAAGCGAATGCAAATGAATCAAAGCCACGACTGCTCTAGAATGCAGCTAAGACCTGTTTGGCAAACGTAATGCGGTGGAGGATGTGCACATTTTAGCTTATGTTTATGCATTTATATGGTAGATGTGTGTGTGGGGGGACATTCTGTCAGGATGATTATTATTTCAAAGGTAATTAACCAGTTTGACGTTCTATGTATGCCATGGATGAGCAAGAGAACTTCATAGGAATGTAACAATACACCGGGAATCGATGTGGGTTTGTTTAATGGATCTTTATCGACTTTAAACAGCAGCATCCGTCCACCAGCCTGAAGATGCACTGCAGTCAGCATGGCTCCAGATACGCACGTCCTTACCGAGTCACTCAAAAATTAGCTTATTTATAATGACTCGACAGTGTATAACAATGTTCCCCGATAGACGGCCCGAAACAAATTAAACATCAATGATTTATTTATTTATATTTGAAAATAATTATTTTCCTTGCATTGTCCACAATGATTTTTTTTAATGTGAGTGCTGCATTGTATTTCAAAATGCCTTACTAGGGAGGATGAAAAACAGATCTCGTGGTTAGATTTATCAATCCTTTAGTGCCTTTATCGATGCGGGAAAAGCACAGACTGCATGCCACATGAGCGAGATGAGGCGAGTTGTGCCTAATTATATTTTGTTTTATATATATATTACTGCCAGTAAGAGAAATTCTGTAATAGTAATAACAAAAATAACTAACTGGCCGTTGCCTTTCTGATGATCGTTGAATGTGGCCCTTAGGAAAAATATTATCTGGGACCTTTGGTGTATTCCATGAAGGAATTGTATTCTGTTCCCCATATTACTTCCACACACACACACACACACGGATAGCACTGAGTACACAGCTTCATCCTGCTGAGTACTCCAGCTGTGAAAATGACCAAATTGCCCATCTCTAGTGTCCACTAATGCCCATTTTCACTCGCACTGTAAACTACAGCCCAATACAGTCGGCATCCAAACTCAGAACTATCCAAGCTGTATCTAATTTGTTTCTGACATTTCCAATTTCAGTTATTTATTTTTTTAACAGCAAGCTCAGGTAGCCCGTGTACTACGTTCTCTGTGAAAACACCAGATTTAAAATCATGGGATTGCTGGCACAAGCTGGCACTGCAACAAGTGGCTCACAGAAGCCGAGTGGCTTATGATAATTGAATCATTTGCAAAACGATGTCTTTTGCTCGAATGCACATCATCGTAAAAGGTGGTAATCATCAGTAATCCATGCCTGGGTATGCCATGCAAGGAACGAGAGAAAAGTCAAGGTTACTAGTCACTACCTGACTAACTAAAAGGTAAAAGAGGTCTATTAGCAAACCAAAATAATAATGATTATATCCATAATGATTTTATTAGATGCATAATCATTTAACCCCCCCCCCAACGACACACGTTTATATTTCTTGGGGCTGCTTTATTCCCACCAGTGATGTATTGAGTCTGGTTTCCCTGGAAACACAGTGCAGTGTGAAGGAACCTCAGCACGAAGTAAATGCCATACAACAAACTACCTATACTATAGTGCATAAACTACTGGAAAATACATTTTCCAAATGTATATATTCATTTTCGACTCTTTTATATAAAGTACTGTGACTGTATACAGTCATACCTTGCTGTGTGGATTTTACATGTTCTCCCCTGGTCTGCATGGGGTGATTTGCACATGCTGTTTGGAAGAAACACACACCAAGTGTATCTGATCCTACAGAACAAGAAATCCTGACAGAACTTTTTTACTTCCTACAAAGTAAATTAAAGCTTTTTATACTTTCATAACTTAAAAGTTTCAGCTAAACTAAAGACATTATTTAAGTATTGCTTATTTTTATTATTGTCTGTTTTTAGATTTTAAAAGTAATTTGAATTATATTTTGATGTATTTGTTTTTGCCATTTATAAATGCTCTCTTAAACTGTGCTAAATACAAGGAATAAGAATGTGCAGTCTGTTTTAAGAGACGTCTTATTTTATCTTATATGTATTTGTTTTTGCTCTTTAATAAATCAAAGTGTTATTCGATATTGTTCACTGGTACAATGGATTCAATACATGATTACAAAAATGATCGATAGCTGCCGCTCTAGTGTAGACGCTTGGCTGGTCGGTAGCCACCCAGACATCATCAGCATAGTAGACCTACATTTCTGTATTATAGGGATCAATTTTATATCGGAGTGGATGAACTGTATTCTAAAGCTTATTTTATTTGACTTTTTCTTTTTCATGTCCTCCTTTTCATCACTGCTGGGTTTGCTTCATAAAGGTAAGAACAATGTCTCCGCTTTTTTTGTCTTCACGCGCATGCGCACACTCGCACGGCCTCGAGATTAGTCTGTTCGTGAGGTCAGTGCACTTGGGTGCACGTTACGTGTGCAGACAGTAGGTGGCAGTGTAATGTTAATTTTAAAAATTCGCTCGAACGTTTTAAAGTACAAAGACTTGTTGATGTACTGTTGAAGTTTATTTATATTTGGAAGGGATGTGATTGTCCTGCATTCTAAACTATTAATTACATAATGCTTTTCCAAAAAATATTCATTTACAATTATACTGATTAGCATCCTAAATGACCAACGAAAGCAAGTCTTCTGTGACTAACAAGCCCTACATACATACATAACATACAAACATATTTAGGTTTTCTACTAAGAATTTTAATTCACTACATTTAACTTCAAACGTTCACAAAATGCATTACACACTGCCCAATCTGGCAACACTACATACAACACCTACACACAACACATACACACAACAGTGATTAAGTAATTCAATAAGCATACAATTCATATTACAAAGTACTTTGTATGATTTAATGACTGTTTAGCAAGATAAAATATTCGACATTAAATATTTAAAAAACCTGTGGGTCAAGAACCACTGGATTCTACAGATCGAAAAATGTTATATGGGATGGTCTATAATACAGTAAATGTCACGTTGCACAAATCTACATGTTTTTAAAATGCTGTGTCAACATCAGGGATACAAAGATGTACCAATCAATCTCAGATTCATTATTGATGTTTAACGAATCAATATTCACTTTAAAAAGCAGAGGGTGCTGCCACTGTTCCCAAAATGCCAAAGTGCATTCATTATTTAGATAAAATAAAAATGTTTGTGATGATCTTTTAAAGAGAAATTAAAAAATAAAACTGAAGACAAGAGTATGAACTTTTCTTTAGATTTAAAGAGCATATCGTTACATCCCTAATGAACATGTTTTAACTATTATATTTGAATTATTGGGAAATTTATATCTTTACCGCATTGGATGCCACCTTTGGTCAAAACAGAGTTGAAATGTAAAGGTGGACTACCTAGAAAGCATTTTAAGGGATGTAGTGTACATTGGATTACTTAAAATGTAGAGAATGCAATAGGTTTTCGAGCATACCCTAGGTTAGGGGTTACAGTATAACCTGCATCAATGATAAGGGCCCGGAGAAGGTTCCAGCGGTAATTTTTCCTAAATGTGTGTGAAGATGTACTTGAATGAAGAATGTTTGCACTGTATATAGAAACATTAAGAGCTTTTGTGTCTGTCATGATAAGAATAGGGAATTGGGTTTTTGTTATTATTCTTCAGCATTTGGTCCCAGACGTCCTACATGATTTGTTTTCATCGTATTTTGTTTAAAGAACAATTTCTTGAACTCTCTCAGTGCACTACATTATAAACAAAATCTTATCTTGTTTCAACTTGCTTTCTAATTTAAAATACATTAAATATTTACTGGGTTAATATGGGAACTTCTGTTATATTATAAACAGGTTTATTTCGTCCTATCGAGAAAAACTCCCAAAACGACTGAATTGCAGTATCAATGTTTATTTGTTAGTCTCCACAGCAGATCGTAATTCACATGATTGATTTTGGTCACAAACCTCCTATTTACTCAGACTTGGGACTGGCACTACCGCTGTTTCGTGCATGCTAGCGACCAGGGTGGTGCCCAAAGAATCACCAATACCAATCCAACCAATTTACCCAGACAACCCTGGTTTTCAAGGTGCGTGCTAGCCATCTGAGTTTACTTTCATCTTCCGAATGAAGTATGAACCTCCATTAAACCTCAATTACAACACATGGGTCAAATCCTGGATTAAAACACGATGAGTTTTTAATACTCTGTGATTGCCCCGATGTAAAATCTGAAACCTTCCCAGATGTACATCTCAAAGCTCATCTTAATGTCCTGTCACCTCTAATAAAAAAGATGAGCTTCTGCTCCCGTACCTTCAAAAGCAGATCTTCAAAACTGCACGTCATCTGTTGGTGTTGTGGCAGAGTTCTTTGAACCTTCATCTCTGTCACCGCTCTACATTGATCTGAATCTCAAGGCCTTTGAGTCATGACTCTTACAAAGGCAAACCAAATGTGTACACACATTTACTTCAGGAGATACAGTACAATTATTTTCTTCATTAATAAAATATATATATTTATTTACAATAGTATGAGGGCAGTACATTGGATCAGTGTAAATATTGACCAGCAGTAGTGTGTAAGGCACACTTAATATTTACCAAGAAGCCTCAGTAAACAGAAGTAACGTTTATTGATACGTGTCAGTTATGTGATGCCTGAATTTTCTGTCTGACTGCATTTTCTTCAGATATGTTTAAATGTATAGAGAGATGCCATATGTATTTGGTATCTCTCCCATATATGTACTAAATTTAATGTTAAAACATTTTTTGTTGTTGTTCTTTAAAGACTGCCCACCCATGTCTTCTGTTTGAAATTCATTGAAATTCTCTAATCCTGTTAGTCTTGTTCAGTCCTATTCGGCATAACTTTTAGTGATTTTGTAGTCCTGTACAAAATTGCAAAGTATTTTTACCATCATAATATTCAAACAAACTTTGTCCTGTGATGCCCATTTTCTATATAGTGATTCGACTATAAAGAAACGACTTTAGGACCTTTTCTGTTGAAAACAAGTCAAAGACTTGCATCATACACGTCATTAGTCAGGGGAGGGTCGCTTGAAAGCAAGAAGCAGATGTGTAACTCTCTCAAATAATTGTACATGTGAGAAACATTGTAAATGTGAGAATAGTTGCAATACATACTCTTTTTAAAGCATTTTATTCTTGGTCTGTTGTATTTGATAATACCAGTTTACATCAAGTTGAGTGGTTGATCGTGTCTTTAGATCTGCTGATTTACTCCATTTTTGGAAATGTTGGGCCATAAAAAGTTGAATTCAAAACCCTTCCCGGTTCATCAATGTACATGTTATTGCTTATTTTATGGCCTATATGCTTCGCCTATATGCGACATGTGTAGTCCAATGTGTAGTACTCTTATTGAAAATGTTTGGGGGAATCATATCAAAAATAGGTCAGTCACAGTTGGTGGAAGTGTAAATTATAACTACTGTTAGTCAATAGAGGATTCCATGATCAGGGTGTGGCTCTCCATTCTCAGAGCTGATCCACTTAAGAACTAGCCTTGTGCAGCTAACAAATGCAGTCGGCTGCTGCACACTGTCGGAGGGTTTGTGTAAGATATGAAAGTGTTCTCTTTTTCTTTGGGACAAGCTATGAGCTTATTGTTTATCAGCAAACATTTGACCAATAACAGAAAATTGACGGTTTAAATAATTAATCAATATCAGAATTTGTGGCCCACAGGCCAATTTATTAGTTTACATTAGCTCTAAATCTTGTCTACATGATATAGTTTACCTTTTGGACCCCTATAAGGGATTATTTGGGCACCCCTGGTCTAGTAATATGACCATGTTTCAGCACACATGAAGCAGCATAGACAAACTTTTTTTTTTTTGCTTTTTTTGCTGTGCCTAAATTGGCAGTGAAATACATTTCACGACGGCTCCCGTCTGCTCTCGGTTAAAACATCGCTCGCTTCTGAGAAGCCGACCCTTCAACAAACACAGCCAGAAGCGGTTCTACTGCTCCAGCACTTTCATCTTTTTTATTTACGGGTTTGTTTTTATTTAAATGCATGCCTGGTGTAATTTGCAGGGGTAGTGGTTCCGCTCATAGACCTCCTGTTTTACGTTTTGAAGGTTGTCCTGGTAGGAAAGTTTACAACCTTACATTTGGAATAAAGAAAATAATTCCAGGACCAATATCAATTGTTTGTTAAACTTTTTTTTTCCTTACAAGAAATATTAACTACCCATGTTTCATGATGTGATTCATGAATACTGACTTAACGATAAGATTGAAATTGAAGAGTAATTATGACAAGTTATTAAGTATCCTTTAATCGTAGACTGAATTGTTCATTTAAAAATGCATGCTCTGTTATTTAGGAAGTAATTGCAAACTAGGCCAAAAATGCTGGATTCAGGTTTTGCGTTTAAAGAAATATAGTGTCATACCCCTCTTCTGATTGAAGTGATTTATCCTAAAATAATCATAATCTGCTGTGTGAATGTTCATTTATTGTAAATAACGGGTGTGTCACAAGGCTGTCTAACGTCGAAGTCCAAGTAAATAAGACGTTTGTCATTCGAACCCTTGTGATGAGGTGGCACAGCATGTTAGCATGCCAGAAAATCTGCTTCCGTGTACCAAAAACAGATAAGTTGTTATTGACAAGCATTTTATACAGGCTAAACTAATAAAACATTAATAATAATTAATTTATATTTGAAAATAACTTGTGTGGTAGTTTGGTTAATAACCATAAATGTGTTTGTACAGTAATTCATAGGAATGTAACTGATAATTATCTATATAAATTATATAACATACCCAGCCAAACTTTACATGATTTTACATGTAACTGATAATTATCTATATAAATTATATAACATACCCAGCCAAACTTTACACGACTTTACATTCACAGTGTCCAGATCCTGTTCTTAGATCCCAAAGTTGACATAGTAAATAGGGCTCATGTACATTCTCTCTCTTCCACACACACTAATCCAAACACGCATATGCACCAAAGTGTAAACACACTTCTGACGAAGACGATCCTCCAGAGGAACCAAGGTTTAAATCATCACTTTCTTCATTAGACCTGGTCCGGAACTGATAAAAATCACTGCGCACTAGGCAGTAGGGAGGAACAGATCCTGACTACTTGCCTTCTGTGTGGGCCTGTCAGTCACTGTAAGAAGAACGAGTGTTTTAGATACGGAGGCTGGGTAAGACAGGAAAGCGCCATCAAGCTTTAACACATCACATAGACGACAGTGCTTCATTCACCCCAGCCAGACTTGATTTCACTGTGAAGTTTGACAAAATTGTGTGTTCTTTTTTTTGTACAATATTAGATGATAAATGCAAGAAATTATCTACTCTAACATGATGTATTACTGGATTGTCATTCCGGAGTAAAATGGTAGATGAACCCTCCAAAAAAATGTGAATAAAGAACTGGATTAATTTAGTTGACTTCCTTCCATTGGGAAATGATCTGTTTTTACAAAGCCTCCCTTGTTCATGAAGGAATCTGTAGCAATGTCAATTGCCGTTGGGCTTTTTTTCGCGTGTGTGTGTGTGTGTGTGTGTGTGTGTGTGTGTGTGTGTGTGTGTGTGTGTGTGTGTGAGAATAATATAAAATCTGTTATAAAAATATATTTTAAAAATAAT
>JAYDZG010000012.1:4800064-4810720 GCA_034509265.1 Microcambeva bendego
AGCCGTGTAACTGGAAACAGCTGCACGCCGGTCCCAAGCCCGGATAAATGGGGAGGGGTGGAGAAAGCAATGGCAAAGTACTCCACTATCCATGATCCATCAAGTGACCGAGAGTCGGCTGCGACTAATCGGATAATCATCAATTGGCTTGTACGGAATGAAAAAAGTAAATGAAACAGCAGTGATCTAGATCAGCACAGAATTAAGATAGAAATTAAAAGATGCAACGTTAATATTTACAGAGCTAGAGACTGAACTGGCAGTTTTCGGGCCTTACTTGTTGCTGGTTCAAACCAAATCTTAGTCAGTGCATCTAAATATTCTAAGAACGTGAAAACATTTCTAAATGTATAGAATAAAGTAGGTCGTGTGTCTGAAGCATTTAAGTAGTTGTGTGGGTAAAAGAATGGAAATAGGAATATATAATGTATTTTTGTATTCGATCTTTCTTAGGCATTCTAGGCATCCTACTTGTTGGACACACCCGTCAGCAAAAGGTGTTGGTAGTCATTACAATAAATCTTGAGTGCTAGGAATGGGGCGTTATGAAAAGTCAGCGGAATTCTACCGCTTTCCTTAAACACTTTCACATCCACAGAAGCTTTGTGTTTAGCAAGCAAATATATGAAATTTTTTAAATTAATCACTTTGTTTCTTCACGGAATGTGTTTTGCATTTTTGTAAATGTCTCACACGTTCCATCAGCATAGCTGTACAGTTTCACCTTGAAATCTAACCAGTCAGGCGGGAGTCTCGGAAGTTAAAGAGAATGACGGGGTTTCAGCGAGTCTGGACACGTTTTCCATTCAGCTCCGACTCGACGGCGTTGACACCCCTCCGTAAAACTCAACGTTTTGTTTCTTTTGGGTAGGACTAGTCACTACCGTAAGCTATTTCTATTCATGACTTATCAGAAACTAATTCAATGTTTCCTTCGTCTAATTCGTCCTATTCATTAAAGCAAAATCTTTCTTAGTGATTTATTGTTCTGCTGTCTAACAGCTCATTTTGTAAAAGCAACACTCATCTAAATATCCTTTCATATCCTGAGAGATGTTGTCATCTATTGTTCAATCTACAGCCTTGACATTTTTATTTAAACAGTAACATGTTTCCTGATACCTGAGAATGTGACAGTTATCAGTTATACCTTTTGTAACAGATGCACCCATCAAATCAGGGTTCAGTAGGAATGACACATCGTGGTTATTAAATTAGAACACGTTCTGCTACTAGGGCTGAATCGTTTCCTTCAGATAAATCATCGATACAAATTGTTCACTTTGAGGAATCATTTAATCCACGCAACTATGTAAAGCGCACCATGTTTTGCATGGATGAGTTTTACTTCAGCCCTAGGCGTTCACGCCCTGGGCTGGCATCGTGCCGAGGGCAGTGTCCGAAACCACACAGACCGAAACGGCACTTAAACCGCGGACTTTCCATGCACATTTCAATAACTAGTATGTTCACTGCAAACTCTCCACTCTGGCTTACTGTTTAGTAAAAAAAGTGCGATTTGGGATGCAGCCGAGGTTTGATGGCGTGGATTGCAAAATAAAATGTGGTGATGGTACTAGAAAAAAAAAGTACAAATCATGGTAACGATAGTTTTGCAACCAGCACCTGGTTTTCGGAAGAAACACACATGCGCACACACCAAATTTATTTGATCTGGCAGAAACAATCTTGACTTTTTTGCTTCCTACAAAACATTAAAGCTTTATATTCTACATGATCTGCAGATAAAATCTTTATTTTTGAATATTGCACAAACTAAAGGCTATTTTTTGTATTTCTTTTTGTAATTATTATTATTAATATTGTTTTATTATTGCCTGTATACCTTTTAAAAGTAATTTAATGTAATTGGATCTCTCTTTTTGTGGCCTTTCAAAAATGTTCTGTTTAAACTCTTTTTCTGTCTGTAGTATTTCTTTTTGGAACAATTTGGAATAATCGATCGAATACTTGATTACAAAATTGATCCATAGCTGAATCCTTGTCTGCTTCCTCAGGATGAAATGCTTTGGGTCATACCATTGTACAACCCCAAATCAGAAAATGTTGGCACAGTGTGTAAGATCCAGAGTGCATTCACTTGGACTTTTATTCGATTGCAGACATTAGTCTGACATATTTTATGTTTCATCTGCTCAATCTCATTTCATTTATTAATAAACATGTATTCCTGCAGTTCAGACCTGCAAGACAGTCCAAAAAATTGTGACAGTGACACTAAGTTGTCGTTGCTTTTCACTACATGTAAGACGTTTTGGCATGAGCTGACTGAGTTTCAGATTCTCTACACGTTCTCTACTGTGGACAAATCAGGGCTGCAGGCAGGCAGTACCCATACCCTCTCCTTCCAAAGCCATGCCTTTGTATTATGCGCAGCAAGTGGTTTTCATTGTCTTGTTGAAAAATGCATGGATGTCCCTTGAAAAGATGACCTCTCAGATCTGAGCTTTCTTTTCTGCATCCTCAAGAAAAATATATAAATAAAAATAAAGACTTCTTATTCATTTGACCCCTATACACATTTCTACTCTGTGATGGTCCATCGTAGATGCTTTCGAGCCCAGAGATGGTAATTTTCAACATGGTCATCTTAAGGCTTCTTCGGCATTTGTGGACGTTAATTTGTATTGTAGTGCTTGATTTGTTGAGTAGTAGCTCTCGATCCTGTGCTAAATCTAATATGTGGAGAAAATAATCTGGTGTGGTGATATAACTGGAGATGCTGGAGGAATCATTCACCAACACTTACCAGCGTATGAAGAATCTAGATGTAAAATGGTAGTTTTTGCCGTGTGACCTTTTGTGGTGATGAATAACCATGTTTAGCCTCAGTGCCTGCAGGCTTGCAATAGTGTGTGTGTGAGAGTGATGTCTCGTCTTTTCTGACAGCTCTCTCCACCTACATTCTTTAGAAATGACAAACTCTCCATACCTTACCTGTCCACACACTGCAATCTCCATCAGCCCTCAGCACACACACACACACACACACACACTCACATGTGTGTGTAGTTCATCACTTAATTCAGTTCCCTGATGTCCCACTTGTCTTATCTGCCTTTCCAGAAGCTGAAGCAGTGGAGTGTTTTCTCCAGCCTCTTGACCACGCACCCACTATAATTTCCACTGGGTCACCCTAAGGAGCGCTCTATTACGTTTGGACGTGTGTACACTTCCTGTCCCCTCAGCCATATCGCTACATTGTTAGCCGAGACGCAGGACTGTAATTTTTGCACCTATTTTTATCATTTACTGTGCCGCGCAGTGTCTTCCCACTGAGTGCGTGGGAGTTGTGTGTGTGTGTGTGTGGAGACCAAGTCTGCGAATCGGATTTGTGGAAACCAGGGATCCTGCACAGATCAGCGTGACTTGCCGGTAAAGGTCAGCGATTAATGAGATGAACATCTCTAGACGTGAGATTGGAAGTCGTTTAGGATCCGTGAATGAGCCAACCTGTAATACACTTGGGGCAAAAGTGGATAATCATAATTTTTACCCCTGATGCCCTTCCTGACTCAACCCTCCTTATTTATCCAGGCTAAGACTGGCACTGCACTGGTTTATGCATCCTAGTATCAATATGACAAATCAGTATCTCCAATTAACCTGGCTGGGTTTTTCTCCCGGAGTTTCCTCTCACAGGCTAAAACACACTCTCACACACACACACACATTCAGGGAGAACATGCTTCAGACAGAAAGGACTCAGATCCCAGATTCTAGCTTATTTTTCACAAGATTTTTTAGAATGATGCCCTGTTTTGCAAATTTTAGAATGAATCTAAATCTACCGGCACCCACGCCCTTCGCTTTTTAAAGTTAATATCGAATGCGATGTGAATCATGAATCATGTGAATCGATTCTCAATTGACTCGTGGTGAATCGTTACAAGAGAAATTGTACAATGAAATAAAATGTTTTATTAGTTTTAGTTAGTTTTAATGAATTCAGTTCACTTCAGATGCTCTCTGAAGTCTGCCGCTCTAGCTTCTTGGCACAAAACGAGAAGTGTACTTTGAAGTACTGGATTTCAAACGTTCCAGCTGTTTCTGACTCGGGTGCCTTCACGCTGTGTTTATATTTATTAGATTTATCAGCTTTCATTCATCTTTAACCTGCTGGTTTATAGTTTCAGTACAGGTACAGTGCACGCACACATGTTTCCGCACTGCTCTGAAAGCCGAGATGAAATCGTAGTAGAGCAGATTCACGTCCCACCTTTAAAGTCAAGTCTTTAAAGAAACACATTTTGCGTTGCTTTTCAAAAGGTCAGGAGTCGAACTCTTTAACGGATCGGGTTCTTTGATGTTCACCATGTGTGCTGCTCATTTTCTCCTCGGCCCACTGCAAGCGCCGGGGTCAGGAGCCGGTAATTTAATGTATCCTTTTCCTGTTAACTGATTTACACTCTTCTCCTGGGTTAAATTTTTGTGTAGACCCATCCTCATTGAAAACATGTGCTCCTTTTTGCACTTTAATCCCACAGGCCAACAGCGGTATTCATGTCAGTGAACCTTACTTAGTTACTTTTTAACACAAGGGGGGGTCTCCTCTTTAATGCAAACATGACAAGATATACATCTCTAAAACTTATACAATGATGTTATTAGAAATTAGCATTTGCTAGAGTATATTAACATGTACACGTGGTTAGCATGGCATAATGGGTTGGACTCTCTTTCTTTTTTTTTGCACTATGGACATGTTCTATATATGTTATAATTTCATGGACTGGCGGGGAGAGAGGATTTAATATCTCTGCTCACAAATGACATAGAATGAGCCTTTTTTTCCTCAACAAGATGTCCACCTACCTAGTGGTGATATGAGACAATAACACAGATGACCCTCATTATAATTGCTATTCTATTTATTGAAAATCTAGCCCCCTTCACACTGTCTAGCTGTTTAATTAAATAGTAAATTGTCCACACTTACAATTCTATATATATAAATATATATACACACTGAAATTGTTGCTGGGTTTATTTACCCTCCGGTTATTACTACACACCTCATCGCCTTTATTATTCTGCCCAGTCTGTGCTTCTAGGTATCATTTGAAAAGCGCCAAGTTGTCTTTGAGAACCACCTGTCTCTCTCTTTGGGGGCAGTTTCTCACATGCCATGCATTCCAGTCCACTGTGTAAAGTTTAGCCAGGGTTTTTGTCCTCAGAGGCAAGTGAAAGAGCTCTTGCTCCACCCTCCACACACACACACACACACACACACACACACTACCCCAGTGGCCCGTGAAGCCCTGACACACACACTTACATTACCATGTACACACAATCCAACACTCGTTTAGACGTTGCCACAGTGATTTACAAAGAGAAGAAGATGGCGAGCACAATAGGCAAGCAGTCTCAGCACTTTGAATGACTAATGTTTATATATCTATATAAACTTTATTAGCAATGATCAAATTCTGACATATTTACCCACCTATACAATTCCTTAATCAAAATCCTCATCAAATCTACTGTCTACTGTCATGTTACTGCCATAGAGACACACATTATACTGAGATAAATACAAAGATATGTGGCTTCCCCACTGGTGCATCCGCTTCACACACATATCCCCACACAGCCATTATTCTCTTCATCTGTAGTCAACATGTCCTATCGATCAGGAAACACCCCCGAGTGCCGGCCAATCACAGGTCCTTATACATCTATTTACTCGTTGATACTTGTGGGAAATACTTGTAATCACCAACCAGCTTACCTACTGGAATATTTATCATGTCAGAGTCTTCAGTCGGCATTTGGGGGCAACGTTCCCATGACTTTAAAGCTACGGTACAACCCACACAAGCTGCAGTTAAATATTCCAAGAAATAATCAAAATAAATTTATCACATTTTCAGTGTTGCTGACATGCCATCTACAGTTGGTAAGATAAACTATACATAGACAAGATTATTGCAGCGCAGAGATGATCACGTTAGTAGAGAAGCACACCTTTCTTTTGACTACATGACCCCAGAGAAAACACACATTAAAATTAGAATATTTATAATAAAATATTTATAATAAAAGTGTATTTATTTCAGTAATTCCTTCAAAAAGTGAAACTTCTATATTATATTCGTTCATTACGAACGGACTGATATATTTCAAATATTTATTTCTTTTAATTTTGATCATTATAACTAACAATTAATGAAAATCCCAAATTCAGTATCTCGAAAAATTTGAATGTTATTTAAGACCAATACAAAAAAAGGATTTAGAAATGTTGGCCAACTGAAAAGTATGAACATGAAAAGTAGGAGCATGTACAGCACTTAATATTTAGTTGAGGTTCCTTTGGCCTAGATTACTGCAGCAATGTGGTGTGGCATTTAGTCGTTCAGTCTGTGGCACTGCTCAGGTGTTATAAGAGCCCAGGTTGCTCTGATTGTGGCCTTCAGCTCTTCTGAATTGTTGGGTCTGGCGTATTGCATCTTCCTCTTCCCAATTCCTTATATTTTCAATGGGGTTAGGGTCAGGCGAGTTTGCTGGCCAATTAAGAACAGGGATACCAGGTACTGTAACGATAGAGGTGTAACGATACGCTCAGCCCACTATGCAATATGATTCTCGAGTTCACAATTTTTCCACCTTTTTTCCTTTGAAAGAAAAATTATTTGGTGCTTATCTTTAATTCATCTAAATAATGTGTCATTTATTTTTGAGGTAGGTACAAACTATGCCACATAATGCTCCACATTTCCCTTATTGTTTAAAAAACACAGAATTTTTTTTTTCACATAAACACATTTGGCTGAAAAATCCAGTAACTTTGGCAATAGTTTACTATCCTGGTTGATGACACTTCACGGTGCCCTCTGTGGATTAACTTGAATGAATAACCGATTTGAATCATGGCACATGTGCATCGATTTGTAAATGTCTTGTGCATCGGTACATCCCTACTTTTTAGTTAGACAAAAATGATTTGTATTGCCAGTTATATGGCTAAATGGCTCTCAAAGACCATTTTCCGAGATGTTTTCATATGCAAATACTAGCGCACTGTAGTAATTAAACAACCTTGATTCTCATTAATGAGCATGCAAAAACACACAGGAGGATTATTCCTCGAAACGGAGTTGATTTGAAATACTTTGTTCTCTGCATCACGGCATGTTCTAATTGTCTTATTTACTATGCAGGTTTCTCTGATGAATGTTTTATTATTACTGTTACTGCTTCGTTTCTACCAGCTATTAAAGCAGCATGAAAAAATCAGCAGTACATATTTTGTCAGCTGTAATCAGTATGGCACGTATGGATGTCCACGTATGGACCTTTTATTTTATGAAGCGAGTGACACCAGACCCACCGTGATCCGGACCATGATTAAGTTAAATCTACGTAGCCTTATAACCTTACGTGGACAGGATATTTCTCCAGCAAAGGCTGCAGCTTCGCTACGGCATAGTTTAGGAAAACTGACATTGCCGGCAGGCTGCAAACACCTATAGCGCACTGTGGTGCTTTGTGTAAATAGTGAGTAGTGTACGGAGACAGGTCCACAGCAAAGTGATGAGTTATGACTGTCAGACTGCTGTTATTAAGTCTGAAAGTATAGGGTAGTTTAAGTATAGAGAACGTATATAGTCGCCTGCAGACCTGCATGCCTAAACACGCTGTTAGAGTAAACACTGTGTCTGTACTTAACGTCAACCTAACTGTTGGTTTGTTCGTTTTTTTTCGTAGATTTGGAAAGCACGCTTACTCATTTGATAGTAAGAAAACAAATATTTTAGCACTGTTTTTGCTTTTATATACTTCTAGGGCAGGGTGTGAACAAATAATTAAATAAAGGGGCCAAAAGTTAATCTCAGTGAAAAGCAGCGGGCCAAAATTTATGGGGTTTTAATATTGCATTAATGTAAAATATTATTATTGGGGAAATAAAACACTGTTTATTTCTACTACAGAGCAAAATTTAATGTCTGAATGTATCTAATATTTAGAGCCAATATAAAATGGGAGAATAATTACAAAGCAGCATAATCCATATTTATAATAAATCATGTTAGTTGATCCTTGCTGACATGAGCTCCACAGTGCCCCCTCTCCTCTCCACTGTCGGTCAGCTAATGTATCGTAGTTAGCGTCACCGGCAGTTAAACATCTCTTGAAAGAGATTCCCAGCTACTGGCAAAATAGACCCTACACTGATGTAGTGAGGTGGGCCTAAATAAATAGAGAAGGCAAGTCAAGTTTGGCCCGCGGGCCACAAATTGCACGGCACTATTCTAGAGTGTACATGTGTAGGCCAAATTTTGTTGCTTTTCTATCCAGATAAAAAAATGCCTTTTTCTTAGAAATAAGGCTTATATAAATATATCCACAAACACTACTACGATTTAAATTCGGTAGACTGTGTGTTGTTTTACTGTGCGTGTCCTTGGTTTTGCTCTTTTCTGGGAATGTTTTATTTCTACGACAAAAAAAACACACACAGTATCCCAGGGTGAGAAATACCCCCTAATCAATCATGTAGAAGTAACATTGAGGTGACAAACACTGTGTGTGTGTGTGTGTGTGTGTGTGTGTGTGTGTGTGTGTGTGTGTGTGTGTGTTGATTCGTTGAGAGGGGGTGGTGTGATTGTTATTGTGTTCCTGACCCAAATGCGGATTAAATATGCCCCAATAAAGCAAAACAGTGAGACTATAGATCTACATAAGTTTTTACATTGGCAGTAGTTTGTTCTTGGGATTTGCTGGTTTGTGGTTTTTTTAGCCAAACCTTTTGCTTTATGATTTAGGGTGTATAATATATTGGTCATGGATGTTCAAGCCTTGTTCAGGTAGGAACCGGATCCACAGCAACCCTGATCTGGATAAAGCAGTTGGTGAATTAATGAATGAATGTAATTCTCTCTTAGCACTTAAATGATTGGGTGTTCACCTACTTTTTACTCGTAAGTATGTAGTCACCCAATCATTTACGTGCTTAGAGAAAAGTACTTTCATTTGTTTGTTCATTTGAAAGGACTTGTGGATAATTTAATGTACACTGAGCATAGGCAAACCTCAGTTTTTTTTCAGTCACACTCACCGATTTACTCACTCATCGAGTTTAATTAATTGTAATGTTAAAATTAGCAAGCTAGTTTCTTCGACGGGAGAAAAAAAAATTTGGAATGTGGAAAAAAACAGAACAATATAAACACTGCACTAAACTCATATTTGAGTCTTGACAATTTTCTCGACTTTTTTTTTTATAGCCATTCTGATACAGTTTTCCAGAGCTAGCCTGCACATATGCGTTATGTGTAGTCATAATAGACCACAAATTGCCCACAAACCACAGGTCTGGTTTATATATTTTCTTAAGAAAGGCAGTCTTACTTGTACAATTTCAAATTATGTTATATATTTGCTTTTGGAATGTACCTTGTAGCTCATTAGTTTAGTCTGGTATCAAATGTTCTGAAACTGTCTTTTGCGTGTGTGTCTATCTGTATCTAAGCACTCTTATTTTTAAGCATGGCTGTTAACATTCTTCCTGCCACGTCTAATAAAGCACTGGCAAATAACATGGTACACCATGGATCTCCAGATGTACCCTTCGAGTTAGGGCTGGGACTGCCCCCAGTGGTGTCACAATACACCACTTGCACTATTTAACAAACAATGCTCTAAATCAACAATGCATTTTGCTGTTCTGTAATGAGTACAATGCTCTACTATTCATGGTTGTGCCATAGAATAGCCTCCGTAGTATATCATACTGGTCTGCAAACCTTTTTTTTAACTCATTGGTTGCTCTTTCTGATGTAACCGTGCTTTTATTTTAGCTATTTCATTTTAAATCTGGGCCTGGACCTTTGTCTAGTAGTTATTATGAATAAAAAGAATGAATGTTTTAATCTTATACTTTGTATCATTTTCTTATAAGTATTTTTTTCCCCTCTTCTTTTGGCTGCTCGCTTCAAGGGTTGCCAAAGTGGATCGTGAACCATGTCGTCGATCTGACATAGTTTTTACGCCGGATGCCCTTACCGGCTTCAGCCCTCTTTATTTATTTGGGACCAGCACTACAGGTGCTGGTCATAAAATAAGAACATAATGAAAAAGTTGATTTATTTCAGTAATTGAAGTTCTAGTTCTGTAAATTTTGCCTTTCCTTTGGAAATCAAGGTCTCAGAGTCTGGAGGAAGAGAGGAGAGGCACAGAATCAGCATTGCTTGAGGTCCAGTGTAAAGTTTCCACAGTCAGTGATGGTTTGGGGTGCCATGTCATCTGCTGGTTGTTGGTCAATTGTGTTTTCTGAGGTCCAAGGTCAACGCAGCCATCTACCAGGAAGTTTTTGAGCACTTCATGCTTCCTGCTGCTTACCAACTTTATGGAGATGCAGATTTCATTTTCCAGCAGGCACCTGCACACACTGCCCAAGCTAACAGTACCTGGTTTGCGGACCATGGTATCCCTGTTGTCAGTAAACTCGCCTGACCTTAACCCCATAGAAAATCTATGGGGTATTGTGAAGAGTATTGTGAAGACCCAACAATTCAGATGAGCTGAAGGCCACTATCAGAGCAACCTGGGGTCTCATAACACCTGAGCAGTGCCACAGACTGATCGACTCCATGCCACGCCGCATTGCTGCAGTAATCCAGGCCAAAG
>JAYDZG010000012.1:4916698-4933667 GCA_034509265.1 Microcambeva bendego
CATTAAACACCACAACAACCCAGTACAAACGATACCTCATATTAATCAATCTGACGTTTTATATGTTGAAACTGACCACACACAAAGAAAAAAACTTTATAATACGTTTGTGATAAATATATCACACATGGGGTGTGAAGGGAATGGCTGTTTGATTGATGGATCAAATCTCTGTCCAGGTCATTCCTGTCTAGTGCCTGCGACCCTGACCCCAGAAAAATGTTAATAAAAATGAAATGAAATATAAAGTATTACTAGCAGGCATTTTAACTTCTGTACATTTTTCTGCATTTTACTTTTTATCTTTGTCATAAACATTTTTAGTTAGAAATTGTGAATTAAAAACTTTTAATGTTCCAGCATTAATCTTCTTATTTAATTACACTTAAATCCACCTATTGATAAATCCTGCCATGCGCCCAGTGTTTCTGAGTGATGTCAAACTCACAGTGTCTTATTAAAAAAAAAAGTGAATAGATCTATTTCATCTTTATACAGTGTTTATCTACCCCAGCATGTGCCTGAATAACATTGGGTTTTTCAGCTGCAGACACCCTCCTACATCATTACCTCCCCTAAAATCACCCCCCCCCACACACACACACACACAGAGCAACACACCACACACTCCTAGGGATTACTGAACTGTGAGAGTACTAACTAATGTTTCATGGACCGTAGCAGTGTGACTCAAGCTATACAAACTATATGATGGCTGAAGCAGGCCAGGATGATGAACACAGTAAACACAGAGCAGGTATAGTGTGTGTGTGTGTGTGTGTGTGTGTGTGTGTGTTTTCACTGTTGCTTAGTTAATAACATGTATAGTGTAGATTTTAAAGTAAGCATTTAGTTTAACAATCCTTATTAGATTCGTATTGGAATTACAATGTATTGTTGCCATCAAAATGCTTATAACTACCAGGCAAACAAGCAGTGCAACCAAACAGTGCAAACTGAATTGTAACTTATTACTAAATCGCACAGTATTTTTCCGAGTAGCAGTATTACCAGGAATTGGTGTATGGATTTGTTTTAGACTGGATCATGTGCTAATAGGGGAAAACAATGCCAATTTAATGTTTTGGGTATGTTTGTGGTTGTGTTGTGTTTTGGTCTCGTCAATGAGCTTGGATTACTGACCTCTGTTTCCTACTTCTGAGTATTTATCCCTGTCCAAGACAGGTTTGAATCTATTCGATACCTCGCGTTATAAATCTGACATTACAATCAATACTAGTTAATCAGCTTTAACATACAAAACTGTAATTATAGGATAATTACATTCAATGCTTTTTCATCTAGTGTGTTTATTTTTTCGTCCATAAGGTGTAGTGGTAAATAAATACTCACAAAACACACAGTGATGCAGAAGTGATTCCTTTTTGACATTATCCTCCTTTTCAATGGATTCCCCACCCCTATGCATTTCACTGATTCAGCAGCTTCTTTCACCTTTTAACACACACACACACACACACACACACACACACACACACACACACACACACACACACACACTAACCTAACAGGTGAAAGTAGAAAGTAGAGCGGATACATTACACTAATCCAAGCCTGTGTGAAAGTGAACCATTTGTGTATTGACAGCATATGTCTGGGCTTCTCAAGCTTTTGGACCAGAGATCACATTCTGAAGGCTTCAATTTTCACTGAATGTGAACGTATGTGTACTAAATTAGAGAAAATGATCATTGTGCACATTGGAAATAATCATACGTTATATTACTACACATATAAGCTAACAACTGCGATGGACTGGCACCCCATCCAGGGTGTTACCGTGTGCCTTGCGCCCGTTGAAGAGCTGTGATAGGCTCCAGCACTCGTTCCCAACCCTAATTACGATAAGAAATTAAAGAAAATGAACTGATCTGAACATATAAGCCAACAAATCACTTTAAACAGTATTTATTTATTAATTATTTACACAAGCTTACAGTACTTCTATTCTCTGCTCTCATTGCACAATCTATTTATCTACAGCCTGGTTAAAGAAGAGTAACTCAGGTCAATATAAATTGTATTATATATTTCTTTTTGGACCAATATAACGAGTTGGGGAGGGCTGGGATGAAGCCAGCTCCAGACAGTGGGTGTATTATGTCAGCTGTTTTCTTGCTGACAAGCACAACACACATGTAACGTTTTTCTAACACCCAGTTATCTAATTAAGTCATTTTTTAATTACAAGACAATAATATTTTTGTATGATGTTAATGAAAACATTGTGTATGTGTAGTATCTTAAGACATTATTTGGCCAAAAATATATATAAACCCGTCCCAAAAGCAGCGATTACATTTCTGTAATGCCTTTCCTCACATTTAATTTTATCTCACTCTCGCTGAAGCTACTTGTCCTACTAAGCGTGTTTAAATGTGCCAGTTGTTATAGCATCTGTTGTAGACATGTTGTAGACATTTGTTATTCTACAGCTGTCTCATGGTTCTACCCCCCTCTCCTCCAAACACACATACTCATACACACATGTCACCTGACAGTGCAGAAACATGATGGATGTCTTAGTTCTATCCATAAAGCTCAATCTGTGCTATAGCTACAGCTAACTCTTAAAAGTCAATAGCAGAATCACGATATTATGTGAAATTTAACAAAGAATACAGTGTAGCACAGATTACTGATCCCACTGGATTCTAAAGCTTTTAAACCGCATTCTGGTTTGGGTTTGGCTCTGAATTATGCTACAGAATACAGTGATTCATGTTAATCATTCCAGGTTGGAATGCCATTGGGTTGACCGCCTAGGTGTCACTAGCTTTACTGGCTGAACGAGATGTGCGTCAGCTGTATCTCTTGCTCATCCGCATTCCAGTCAATGAAAACAAGTCCACAGACTCTGACTACTGTCCTCAACATACCCATATGCACATTTTGATGAAATACTTGATTTGTTTGAGACCTACACTTGCAGGATTTGGATGATACGGCAGGTAGGACTACTTCTGATTTGTGTAGATTGGTGTGTCAAGAAATACTTTTTATGATACTTTGTTGTTGAGGGTTAAGGGACTTCAGGACTAGGAGGGCATTTCAAAGGCTGTATTCTACTATGATGTAGTTTGGTGCTGAGTATTGGGTCATTATAGTGAAGCACAGCAAGCCATGACATGGTTTTAAGAATGATGAGTGTTAGGGCATCTGTAAAAAGCTTTGTCTCTCTTATCGCCCTCCTCACTCTGCGTAAGAGCAAACGATAAGCAGGTCCTCTTTAGAGCAGGTTAGTCACAGCTGTATTCTTGTGTATGTAGTTGTGTATACCTGTATCTTTGTTTACCATCCTTCCATTAGCCACACAGTGCCACGTAGCTTGTGTAGTTGATGTGTACCACATGTGTAAAGTGGTGCTACTGGTTTTATGACTTTTTTACAGGATGGAATGAGGGCCAGAAACAAGCTAAATATCAAACGAAGAGAAACAGACCCGACCGCTCAAACACAAGGTAAAAAACTTTTCTTATTTTGAACACACAGCTGTGGAAGTTTGAGATTTATGTACATGACAGGTTTTTTTATTTTTAATGGTGTTCAGGCCTTTTGTCGGTCTCAGATTTCTATTGAGTGTGTGATTTACGATGTCAGAATGATTCAACAGTAAACTATACACTCGTCGTCCCTGATTTTTACATTCATTTTAAATCCAGCTTTGATTCAGAGAAATGCTTCTTAACCCTGGACCACTTCAAAATGTTATTGTGTATGTCAAATCTTTGTCTTTATTGGTTTATGTGGCTGGTAGACTGGATGTAAGTTCATTCTTTATGAGACTGTGAATTCATACAGCACATTTAGTAATTGGTGACATTTTTAGCTGTTTTTAAGCCATTAACAACACATCTGTGTGGATCTTTAAGGTTTTAGATTGAGTTGAGTTTTACATTGAGAAAATGGACTAAAAAGTGCATGTAAACTTCTGACCTTATTTGTAACTATATTTAAAGATTATATATTTTATTAATTTTCCACACGTTTATCATTTCCAGCCAAGGACCACTATCTTCAATAAAAGCTGCTTTCAGAAAAAGTAAGTTAAATTAGTCTGAATTATCTCCAGTCCGGGGTACACGATAGGGTCGATTGGCTTGTTGTTCATATAGAGACCGGATTAAATAGCCGGACAGGGTCTCACAGGGATGAGGAGAGCATTGATGGGTGTGTGTCTCCATACACAGTGCTGATTTGCTTGCATACTCATCAAAGAGCATGTACCTGCTACCCAAGTGACAGAGGGGGAATAGGTACGCTTCATTCTCCACAATCAGAGTGGGGTCGGCATTGGTGGAGAGGAAGCGTGACACAATCTTGCAATTGAACACACTAAATCTGGAGAAAAGGGGGAGACAATGCATAAACAATGCGTAAGGATGTGTTACCACTTAAAACAAAGTATTTGTGAAGTCAGATACTGACCATGTCTTAATGGACCCTGAATACAATTCACGTTAAAGAACTGATTCACATACTTGTTATAAGGCATGACGGAGAGTAAACTAATTAAACACATGTAATGTCGGTTAATTAATGTTTTTAATATTTCAGCATCTTCAAAATCACCTTTGTCTGACAACAGTGCCAGAGAAAAAAGGTAAACAACTGATGTGCAAACAAGATTTATGATTTAGTTTTTGCATATTGATGAAGCAATTGAAACTTTTCTGAATAGTCACTGTCATTTGTGATGCATATTTCCAGCGTTGTACCATTTCAATGCTTTCACATCATCACGTGAAAATCTTCTTTCCGTTAAAGCTTCATTGAGCATCCAAGTGGAAATCAGAGTAAGCTCTCTGATACACGATCAATTACTACTTCACGGTTTCCGACTAAAATCGAAGTGTCGAAACGTTCTGAAGATCCATTGTGGATGCGCTGGAGTAAATGCTTTCTTTAAATACCACTGAGCGACTTCAATGTTCTTTTATATTTCCGCTTTACAGTATTATTTTGTTTAATATATGCATATGAAAAGTGTAGACCTTTTTTTGTTGTTGGTGTGTTTCAGGTGCCCAGAGTTAACCATCACGTCTGTGGAGCCGTTGCCGGGCGACTCTTGGTTTGCAGGGGCTCCGTGGAAATATCTAGCTCGTTCAGCTTCATCTCAGACGGGCCGGGATGGACGAGTTCAATCTGAAGAACAGGTAGGATAAGACTTTGATGATAGATTGACATGACGGTTCAACTGATGATAAAAATTCCACCCAGCTGTCCAGGCTCACTTGACCATCCCCAAATCACCAGATCTTTTCCCAATTGACATTTAAATGCTCTCTCATCAGGCCTCAATTTGTGAAGTCATGTCCCATCACTCAAGAAATAGTATTGCGTCACTAACTGTAGCATTGTTACATGATCCCAGGGGCGAGCGCCAGGGATTTTCTTTTGCTGGTGCTATGAAATAGCTTGGGGTGCTATGGGTTTGGTTTTTATATAAAATAATACATTTATTTATGTTTGAAATTATACATGGTGGTATTCACACACACACACACACACACACACACACACACACACACACACACACAATAAGAAATAACTCAAAGAACTCTACTGGGGTGCTGTGGGGGTGCTATGGGTATCTTAGGCATCCTCAAGACCTTCCCTGGTGCCGTCCATGCATGTTCTAGTGATTTCCGAGTATTTCCTTATACTTAAATTTCCCCAATGATTGTATTAAACACCTTTAGCATTTCTTGTCAGTATTATTGATTTTTTAAATTATTATTTTGCTATAAAATATGCATATTTCTTGCAGTTTAGCATTTGCAGGTCATTAAGTTCAGTTTTTAAATGTTCTTGTTTATCATAGAACTTACTGTAGCTTAGTCTTGCCAGTTAGCTTTACTTGTTTTGTTAATAGCATTTAGCTCATGCTGTGTTAGCAGCTAGTTTTGCTAAATTAGTTAGCATTCGCAATTTACTTTTTTTGTAAAGGTTATTTAGGAGTTTTATTTTAGCTTTGTTTTTATTATCTTCAGTAGTTAGCTTCTTATTAGCATGTGTTCTTAGAATTGCAGTTCTGGTGGTGGTTTTGTGTTTTAGTATCTGCATTATTGTGTATACTCACATGCACTAATATGCATCGATATGTTGTCTTGTTTGCCTTTTTATTTGTTAAATTAGCTATTTAAGCAACTAAATAACTACAATTTAAGCAGTTAACATCAATATTTTCATATATTTTCATTTAACCAGGATATCTGGTACACCCCTTGATCATGTGATTTTCACGTGGGTAATATTTTTTTGTTTCTTATATTTTAGCTACCTCCATCTTATGATCAAGTAATAAAAGAAAAGACACAGGAAAAAGTCCAGACACCTGTGGCTCCACCTCGCCAATCCGACCGCAGCTCCATCAGCACCCAAACAGAAGAGGAACGAACCCTACACAAACCAGAATACAGCAGATCTGCAGGTCTGATCGGTTTCATGGCTTTTAAAGAATTCTTTAATGTCTTTAAATACCAAGCACTCAGTCACAATGCTTTACAGAGTTATAAATTATCTTTATAACTATTATGACAGCCAATGTTTAACATAGTTAAATAGCATGTGCTGCCTGTACCTGAATTTAATGTGAAATTAAAGTACAAGCCAAAATCGTTCCTTCCATGTGCTAACCTGGGACATAACATTTAATTTGGGTGTAAAATAACATTTAATTTGGGTGTAAAATAAAAAGCTTTTGTTTTAAAAGGTGGGATGTACTCCTAATGTTAAGGAACATAAAGCATCTAGCTAGTAGTAATGTAGTAAAGTAGTGAAGAGGAGGGAAAGATCTTTCCTGGAACATTAGTCTTTATTTCAGGCTTCATTCTACATGTAAAACAACACTTTGGCTGTTGTAAACATGGAGCATATGTGCTTGACCTTCCTGCCAGCAGTTTTGCTCAATTCTGGAATCAAGCATTAGTTAAGATGGTTATGAATGAATGAATGAATGAATGTGACTATATCACAATCAATGTCTTTATTTTATTCCTTCAGAGTCTTCAAAGAAAATCAAAAAGCCTCCAAGGGTGTCACATTCTGGTGGAGGCACAAGCACACCTTCATCAGTCATCAATCCCAACCCACCTCAATTATGTAATGCCCAACCGGCTGATTCTGTCCAATCAGAGACTTCTGCCCGTTCAGCAACACTACACCCTGTTCCTCTCCCTCGATCTAAACCCAAACCGCCAATCACTCGCAAAATTACACTGCAGCAAGATGAGAACCGTGACCTGGTGACCTTAAAAGAAAACAATCGACCTGAATCAGAAACATATTTAAAAGAACTCTTGGAGATTCTTCACACTTTTGACTTTTCACACCCAGAGAGAGAGGAGAGTGAACAGGACCTGATTGAAGACATGGATGGTTTTTATAGTGACATCCGTGCCAGGATCCAGGACTTTGAGAACCAGGTGAGCCCCGAGGAGAATTCTGTCCCTACACCAAGACCCAGAAACTCCAGACCGGCATTGGGAACAAAGCCCACCGTGGCTCCTCGAGCCTCCATCAGCAGCACCACAGTTGGAGTTCCAGATGCTGCAAGTAACTTTTTCAAGGAGGTTCTTGATGATCGTTTCAACTCCGCGCCAACCCACCCGGCTCTGTATCCAAAACCCTCCCTGAGCTCTACTGATCAGATTAAACCTTTGATTAAATCCCTGCCTCAGCTCGCGTCCCGACCCTCACTGCGCAGATCCAACACTTTAAATTCACAGGACGAAGAGTATGTTTTTAACAGTTCCTTATTTCCTCCATCGAGCATCGGTAAAGAGGTTCTGAACCTGAACAACCACAACAACTCCACTCAGAATGACCATGGGCTTAGTAAGTAAGAGGCTTTCAAATGCAACACACTAGCAATTAAATCTAGAAAACAATCCCCCCTCTTTTCAACTCCACGAGGCGAGTTCATATGCGGATCAGCTTTGTGCTAGAACAGAACGGAACGCTTTTTTTGTCCTCCATGTTGTGCCTTGATCCAGGGCTCTTCAGTCCTGATGTGTCGGCTCTGGGAATCGAACCGGCACACCGATCACAAGCCCAGTTCTCTAACCACCAGGCAACGGCGGCCTCATGAGAGCCTCACCCTGTGATTCGCTCAGTTGTGAGGAGTTCCTGTTTTGACTTTTCCCACCCTGTAAGAACAACAGTCAATCATTGATTATATAGGTAGAGGTGAAATATTTTGCGAAAAATAAATAGTTCAAAATGTCAGCTCTGGTGTGCTAGTGTGTTTTTTTTTTTTTACTGCCGTTACTGTTTACTAACAGTCACCAGAGTTCCATATAATTATTATTTTTAAAACACTTTTTTAAAAATGCCCCCAGATTTTGTAAATCACAGTGAGACTCGGTTGTGGAGAATAAAATGCTGGGTCATGTAAAAAAATCACTGACACCATTTTAAAAGCCTTAATAACCAATTAAATAAAAGCACATTAACTGGTAACACATTGTGACTAATTTATTTTCTCAGGCTGGGCTTCTTCTGTGATACCTCGGCCAGTGGGAAGAAAACCAACCATTATCAGAGTGCCTAGCAAACGTAAGTTCCTCCAACACGCATTCTTTTACTTCCTACCTGCAGCATCAGTGTTTTAAATTGAATAATAGTAATAATAATAATACATTTTATTGGAATAATAGTGAACAGTCAGGGTAGCACCATGGCTCAGTGGGTAGCACCGTCACCTCACAGCAAGAAGGTCCGGGGTTAAATCCCCAGGTGGGTCAATCTTGGTCCTTTCCGAATGGAGTTTGCATGTTCTCCCCATGGGTTTCCTCCCACAGGTAAAAATCACATCATCGGGTTAATTGGAGACACTGAACTGTCATACAGGTACATAGCCACTAAAAAGCATAAAGCGGTGAATTGTCATGCAAGTCCCAAGCCCAGATAAATAGGCAGGGTTGTGTCAGGAAGAGCATCCGGTGTTGAAACTATGCCAAGCAGAAAGAAAACGAATTAAATAGTTCATAGTCAAACAAGTTAAAAAAATCAATAAATACAGTAGCTAAAACGATTAAAAGATGCTTTTAACAAACACGTTCGTTGCTCATCACACTGAAAATGACTAAAAAGTTAAAGGATTTATTTTTAAAGGGAATCTTAAAGCTTGCTTGACTGTGGATACTGTGACTAATCTAATTGGATTCGATTTGTTAATATGATTAAATATTCAATTCAAATAGATTGGTGTGTCTGGTACATTTCCATTGAAACCAGTGAGTTGTAGAAACATCCCAAATATAATTAATGCTAATTTGATTCAACTGACCAGAAGTTTGAAGGCAACCGTTGTACATGAAATATGTCAGTTTGATTCTTAATCAATCAATACATTATGTGTAAATAGGTGAGTACTGATAGTAAATATGGGGTTTAGATTCATGTGGTTTGTGTGTGGGGTAAAGCCCTATAACCTTAAGCAATTTTTCATTGCTCCACAGTGGAAGATGAATTGAATTTACCACCTGCACTTCCTGTTCAGAAAGCTATAGGAGGTCCTCCACCTTCACTCAGACACAAGGTACCTATTTATTAGTACTATGACTATTAGGACCAGTGTCTTTTTTTTTGGTTGGTTGGAAGTGGTGAAGGTATTTGGGATTGATAAGCTTTTTTCTGTCTGAATCAGGAGTCATTTGGATATGCGTCTGAATTAAAGCTGCCTCCACGGTGAGTGTGTTGTTGTACGTTATATTTCCAAGGAACGCATTACGTGTGTATTAAATCTGTACGCTTTAAACAATCCAGAATTTGTATTTTAAAGTGTAATTCTGTTTCAGCAGTGGTCAGGAAAATCAGTTTCCGTCTCGCCCGCCTCTGGCTAAAAGTGGCCCAGGTCGTCCTCCTCCTCCACGGAAAGACAGCATCCAGCGTAATTCCTCTCAACTACAAAAACAACAGACACAGAGAATGAACAGGAAAGCTTCCAGAAAAGGGCCTGTGCTTCCTCCAAGACCTAATCCAGGTCATCGCCTTTATAACACTTACACGGTGAGAATCAATAATCATACAGGCTCAGGTATGGGTAAGATGGTTATGGTGGTTCCCAAACTTCATGTCAATAATCTCTCTCTGACTGCTTGAAACCATAATTAGCTAAACTTTATAGCCTATTCCTATCATATTAAATAGTATTTATTATGTGTTATTTCAGTTGGAAATCCCTCATGGCATTGCTGAGTTTGACTACAATGGAATGCAGACAGGAGAGCTTTCCTTTCAGGTACAACCACAGGACAATTTCACATATTTAGAAAACTGTCCTAAATTCTTATTCTATCATGGTCTCAGTACTTATATAAGTACTATAAAAAGCATGTGAGCTAAATGGTCTAATCATATGGGCACAAATCAAAATTATTAATACAAAAATGAAACTATATCCAAGCTTTTCCATCAATTCATTGGTAGTTGTTAGAATTTTGTAATTTACGTTTCATAAATCAGTTATTGTATACATTGTTCATTTGCCTGACATTTAAAGTGCAAATGTTTGGCTTGACTTCTAGGAAATACAAAAAAAAATCACCCTTTAAATATGATGGTGCTATCAACATGTTATGAGGACACTGTTCAGCAGCAGGGACTGACATACCAGACTTGGCATGGTCTTCGGCGCGACTCAATTTGTATCTGGGCTTGAGACCAGCAGCGAGAGCCTCTCCTAGTGGATAGATGTCCACGCAGACACCGAATCAGTAGTGTGTTGGTATATCTTACCACAGCGTCTCCTGAGCACGTAAAGCTGTCTGTGATAGCTGCCAAACATGTGTGTGCTACATAAAGGCATGTTTCATTTGATTTTTTACTGAGGAAAAGTGTGTTGGATAAAATATCTAGAATGGTTTACTTAACCAAGGGGAAACATTGTGGGATTTACTGCAGTGACTTAGGTTTTACTCAAGTGAAGACCTCAACAAATGACTCTTTGGGAAAAAGAGAGTAAACAAGAAAAGAAAACCAAACTGGACCGAGGAGGGAATATTTATTTAATTTATTTAATTATCATTTTAAATTTTAAAGAGTAGATTTAATCCAGCTATCACTGTGGAGGAGAAACACTGATTTTCCATATCTCAAAAACGCTGCCATATTCTCCGTCTCTCAACTTTATGCAGCACTTAACGGTTTTAATGAATGACTTAAGGAGAATTCAATATTTAACTCAACATTTAAGGGTTTCTGATGATTTCCTTAAAAACACACTTTAATACCCATTAAGGCATTTTTCTGCAACACACTTTTCTTTAAGGATCTAATAAAGAAACTCTAAACTCTAGAGTTCTTGACTAGAAATAATGTTGTGTACATTTCACTCACACATGTCTGAGATTAGGAAATTAGAATGCATCAATATGAATTAAAAAACACATCGTCTTTTCTATTTGACTGTAGAAAAATGAAGTGCTGGTTCTGTTAAACCAGAAGGACAACAATACGTTTGAGTGCCAAGTAGGAGATGCAAAAGGAAGCGTTAAGAAATCTCACATGAAGATCATCACACCACTGTCAAAATACTGTCATGAAGTCCAACCAGCGCTACAGGTAAAATGAATCGTTATATGCCCGTATTTGGCCAGTAGTAGCCTAGCGGTTAGGATACAGGACTAGTAATATGAAGGACGCCGGTTCAAATCTCAACGCTGCTAGGTTGCTGTTGTGCCCTTGAGCAAGGCCCTTAACCCTCATTGCTCAGACTGTAACTGTTCTGTGAGTCGCTTTGGATAAAGGCGTTTGCTTTCATGCTATGTTAGGGGGGGAGGGACATTGTATAGCAAGACATATGGAGACACCCTGCTTAAGTCACACCAATATTTATTTAAATATTTAAATCGGTCGTGAGGTGATTGCTGCAAAAAGGGGAAACTTATTGATACTTACTGTTTAGGAATATGTATCAAACAAGCTAATGATCAGGTCTACATACTTTTGGTCAATGTCTACATACTTATGAATGTTTGAGTGACAAATGTAGGCTTTTCTCTTTTCTGCAGCAAAGCAGTTCACATCAGGGTTTTAGATCTCCCACAAAAAACGGCCTCCTGAAGGTTCAAGCACTTTATGATTTCACTCCAGGTAATTAAGATGAATTGATGCTGTGTTGTGTTTGTTTATTTTTATATGATAGCATATTCTGAATGAAGGTGTGTGTACAGGTATGTGCACTGTAAATCTTCAATACTAATATCATGCATCGTTATGAAAAGACTTACAATTTAAAGTGTGTTGGAGCTAAAAGAATCTAATGGAATTACAGCCCAAAAATATGCAAGTGAGTTTAATCGGGGATGATCAGTATCCAACTACCACACCAGTGCTGAGATTCTGAATTTTGCTACATTGTTAAAATTGGCTTACATCATGAATGTAACCAAAGTGTAAAAATTTAAATACAGACGTCTACAGAGGTTTAAAACATATTGAGCTCCATGGTTTTACTTTACTCAGAGGGACCTGGGGAACTTGGACTGAAGGCTGGAGACATCATCACTGATGTGGAACAGGTGGACAACGAATGGTATTTGGGAACATGCCAAGGAAACACAGGCTTTTTCCCGATCAACTACATCAAACCTCTGGTCGGTACTGAGCTAAGCAAATATACTGTACCAGGAAATACTCATATAGATTAATACTCATTAATAATCTCATCTTACAGTCTGGATCACCAGCTCATGCACCCCAACCCACCCCTGCTCCAGCATCAGCTAAACCTGCTACTCATAACATCAGGTAGGACAAAATAATACGTCTATGAATGTCTGACGTTAAGAAAAGATCAAATACATCCATTTTATTCCCCTAAAAGGTTCTAAGACGTCAGAGGCAGAAGGCCCATGGATTATGCTGCTATACATTGTCTGATGTGTACCTGTGTATGTTCAGGGGACCACGGTGTGTAGCGAGGTTCGATTTCGAGGCCGATGAAACCGGTGAGCTCTCATTCGTAGAAGGTGAGGTGATCCGACTCCTGGAGTACGTGGATGAGGAATGGGCTCGGGGTGAGATAAGTGGCCATGAAGGAATTTTCCCCGTTAATTTTGTGGAAGTAATAGAGGATCTTCCTTCACCTGTTGTGAAGAACCAGTCCAAAGTGCCTGGTAAGACCTGCACAATAATGACATGAAGAAATTGTACAGATGTGTGGGACAGTGTTATTGATTATTGTGTAAATGTAACACTTCTGTGGTTCATTAGGAAATGCTGCATCAGATAAAATACAACATGCTGCTGCTACAACACCGACACATGTAAGGATTCTTATTAGTATTGGTATTATCATTAGTATAATTACAATAGTAATTGTAGAAATGATATTTTTAAAAAGAGGCAGATGTTGCGTGGTGGTTAGAGGACTGTGCTTGTGATCAGAAGGTTGCCGGTTTGATTCCCAGGCATGTGTGCTCACTGCCCCCTAGTGTTCACTAGTGTGTGTGTATATGTGTTTCACAAATCTAAAAAAAAATCTAATTGTTTTATTTTCTATTACTATTATTTTAACTGCTTCCCAAAATTGTTCTTGTAAAGAAACTATAATTGCTATAATTATTACCATTATGTCAGATTATTATTAACATTGGTGTTCTTATTATCTAATTATTATACAAGTTGTGATGTGCTGTCACAATTTGCTTATTAGGATATTAATGTCACGTTTCACACTTTGTCACATTCACGACAGACACACCGTAGTTATTCACTACACAAGTTTATATCAAACACAGTCAAGGACCCTTTCAATGTCTCCGATTAACCTGGCTGGGTGTTTTTGGACTGTGGGAGGCAACCGGAGCACCCGAATTAAACCCACAGACAGTGAGAACATGCAAACTCCAGGACCTTCTTGCTGAAGACAGTACTGTAGACTTGGTCACACCTGATTATAATTAGAAAATAAGAAATATCGTTATAATACTAATTACTATGATAGTAAATGGAAAAACCATGGAAACATGAGTTAAGTTACCGTGTATTGCAGAAGGTGGAGTGGCTCCTGGCTCTGTACGACTTCACCACAGAGACGGACGGTGATCTGTCATTCGTCCGCGGTGATGTGATCGAGCTGATCCAACGCATAGATGAAGAATGGAGTCACGGGAGACTGAAAGGCCAAGAAGGAATATTTCCTACGTCCTTCACACAGCCACACTCGGGTACTCAACACTGCACTGTAACAAAGCTACCACCAGCTTTAGAAAGTTTAACAAATCCTTTTCTTTTTGTACAGGTGGTTCCCAATCACGTTGATGAATTGTGAAATAAAAAGATCTCAAGATACATCTCCAAAATGACCTGCCTGCTATTTAGAAGTTTTACAAATCGCAGCCTGTACATCCAACAGTACAAAAGATTTATCAAATTATTTCATCTTGATTTTCATATATGTATACTGTACTTTGTTAGCGGTTATGAACACTATTAAAACTGAAATGTGATTGCACTGTAAGCCAATCTTTCCATTTCAATTCATTGACATACATTTTTTAACCGATACGACACCACGAACGTTTAGTTTGGTCATTTTCTAACCAGCACATAGTGGTACCGGTCAAGAGCCAGGATAAATAGGGTTGTGTCAGGAAGGGAAACCGTGCCGAATCAATATTGCGGATCACGATCTACTGTGGCGAGCCATAATTCGAGAAAGCGAAGGGATTCAGAAGGACCCAAGTAGTGAAATAATTACTCATAGCTTATACTTAATTCAAAAGTAAATCATGAAGAAAAAACTTACTAACATTGTTTCATTTAAAGTTCTTTAGAATGGTAATGGGATAAGAAAATATTCTTTGGTTTTCTACTCTGTAAAGCAGCCTTTATATCTCTCGACACCCAGTCCCCAAATTAAAGTTGCGCTCACTGCTCCGCCCCTCAACACCGGTGACCCCTAAATTAAATACTAGTATTAAAGTGACACCACACAAACATCAACTTTTCAAACGTTTATTAGCCATGGTTGAGCGTGAGTCTTAGACGGAGTCCTGGACGGGGGGCTCGTATCCGTCCGCTCTCTCCACCTTTGCCCCGGTCTCACCCTCCGCTGGTTTAGCCGAGCTGCTGCTTCCTCCTTCACCATGCAGCTCCATGAGCTTTCCCACTGCAATACAAACATGGTTTAGTTAAATGGTTTTTAAAAGCACAGCCCAATTGATATCGAAATTATATCCACGTTAAAATTAAATTCTCATCTAGTGAGCTTGAATGACTAACTTACAGCTAGTTTAAATGAACTATATAAGTCACAGTCTACTACTAATTATAGTTCTAATGGTAGTTTCTGATTAAAGCTTTGATTAGAAGCTTAAATCCGACCTTTTACTCAAATTTACTTCTGAGACCAAGCAGTCTGTTTGAACTACAATTTCCATAAAAAGGTTCAACAAGTAGTCAGGGGTGTTAAGGATGTCAGTCTAAAACCAGCAACTATACAAATTGTTCGATTTTTCTGATAACGACGCTTATGAGAACCACTTTAACAAAGTCATTGTTGTCACCAGGTACATCAATAGATCCATACTGAACAGCTTTTTCATTCAATGAACTATGAAGACTAAAATCATGTGACTTAATATACTTCTATAACCCTAACCAAAGTTAAAATTCAGCCTCAACGCAGGTTGGACGGCTCCTTTCAAACACGCGTGGTCATTTCAGTCTATCCCAGCGATACCGGAGCCTTAATTTAGTGCATAGAAACATACTCACATTCAAACTTGGGCTTTTTGAGCATCTTGACCTTCCTCACATAGACATCGTGCAGAGGGTAGATGGACTGGCAGGCTTTTTCGATGTCCTTACCGACACTGTCAGGGATCCTACAACACAGCAAACAAATGACATTGAACACAGTTGGTAGAATGCTATGATCTACATCACCAGAGTAAATGTAAAAGACAAAGCATTGACTTTATGCAGCATGTCGTAGTATAAATATAAAACTAATACAATGTCAAAAGCATTAAGACAACCTCTGACCCAGTGTTTAAACTCTATAGTGTAAAAGTTGCACCAATTCTGCCCATATTGTTAATCTTTACTGTTCTGCTTTACGGTCACGTTCTTCTTGTTACACTGCTTCTAATTATTAAAGCTTGGGGGTGTTAAGAGTTCGCCGAATGTTATCTAACTGACTTATGATGATCAGAAACTGCACATCGTTCCTCTTGATCGGGTAAAAAAAAAAAGAGGCAAAACAGTGAAGCAAATTATGTAGATGCTCCAGTAAAAATGAAATAAAAATCCAGCTTTCAGATTACATAACAGATTGAGACAGCATCTCCCAACCTTACATGGAGTGGTTGCTCACTACAGTATGTAATACAGTATGCAAAATGAGCTGCAACGACACACTGCTAGTACAGAAATTAGTACATAAATAAGCCTGGTGCTTGGAGACATCTGCATTAAAGTACTACAAAATGTGCAGTGCTTATTTAATGCCATGTATACATGGTGGTCATTCTCATGGCAAGACAGGTACTTGGTTTATGTAAGGTTTATTTATTTATGTTCTTTATTTGTCTAGTCTTTGTCTGATGTTCATTTATAAAAATATCAGTCTCTTGGTTTTATATAAACACTGAGGTTGGTATTGCAAGTCTCTGATGTTCTATGTTGTACCAAAAAGTGCAGTGAACTACAAGTAACCACATCTGTATCACTACTATTAAAGAACTTCCCAGACTGCTCAGTCGGGGTGTGTTCGGCAGAATGGAAACGAAAGGATCCTTACAGCTTGTTGACCACCTCCTTGAGGTCATTGGTCTGAACCTCACGGGTCATGATTTCCATCATCTTCTTGCGGATCTGGCGAACCTGCTGGTGCTGGGCGTATGAGGTCTTGCGGATCTGGTTGGAGCGTTTCTTGGTGAATCCAACGCAGAAGAGCCGCAACAGGTAGCCGTCTGTGGTCTTTACATCCACG
>JAYDZG010000012.1:5025363-5036356 GCA_034509265.1 Microcambeva bendego
GAGAACTGGGCATGTGATCAGAAGGTTACAGGTCATGACTGAAGGGCCCTTGAGCAAGGCACCTAACCTCTTACTGCTACCCGGGCGCCATGGCCAGGGCTGCCCACCGTTCCGGACACGTGTGCTAACTTGTATTGGATTGCCAGAGAATATTTATCATTGTTTACTCTGGTTTACCCCACGTAGTTCTGCTCCTAACGAGTAGCCTTCTCAGCTAAGGTCAAAGTTTGTTGCCATGACGATGATGTATCCAGTTGCTGCTTTAAGGCGCCAGAAAATAAACCGCACATATTAAAAAGTCTCTGACCTGTAAACAACACTTTTTATACAGATAATTCTAATAACAATATTGGTTATAGTAGTTCTAATAATAATAAAAAGTTTAAAATATTTCAGTAGTAATAGCAACAATAATAAAAAAATAATAATGTTATTAATAATTGTAGTTGTAGTAATAGTAATGATAATGATAGGTACTACTACTCATTATACTTCTAGTACTACTAATACTAATCACATAGTATGATTGTTGTAATAGTAGTACATCCTCAGATAAGATTAATTATATTAGTTGCAGATATTTATAATAAAAATACTTAAAACAATAATATAATAATAATGTAATAGCAGTTGTAGTTATAGTTATGATAGTGATAGGTACTATACTACTAATATTCATATGAATCCTAGTGATTGTAGTAATAATAATACTACTTATAACAATAACACCATCAACAACAACAATAAGTTTTTATATCAAGGAGACTTATAGTTGGAATACATTTAACAAATGAACAATAAAAGTATTTTTATTTGGAAAATAAACAGACATTGTAGTATTTGCCCGGGATCGTGTCCTGACCTGAACTTAAAGTCATCACAATGTGCCATGTTTCTCAACTCCAAAGACGATCATGTAGTTCACCGCATCACACTTGTGTTATGCATGAGTGTGTACGTACTTGTGTGTGTGTGTGTGTGTGTGCAAACACGACCGTGTCTATGTCTCACTCAAACCGCTACATGTGTTTTTACTTAACGTTCCAGCTCGCTTTGGCATCCGTAGAACGAGAGCTTCTCCCAGATGAGTCCCAGAGAGAGAAAGAAAACTCTCGGCTGCATGAAACTCCGGCTAGTTGCTGTCGCGTGACGTGTCCCAAACGTCCGACGCAGTGACAGGAAACAGCGCGGGGGCAGACGAGTGTAATTACTCTGTCTAACACCATTACACTGCACCACTACACCCGGACTCTCTCATTCCTCTCTAACGGCTCCTCTGTTAGCACATTTAGCATTAGTCTACTACGGAAAACACTTTAAAACCATAATTTGCTCGATTTTAGTTACATATTGTCCACCTTGGAATAAAATTTTATGTCCAGAAGGAATAAAAGGATGTCAGTGTTAGCAAAATCCTGAATACTGATTACTCTAGTCAAATTTCAGTACATACAATATGTTCATCCTTTACTCAACAGCTAGAAATTTAAAGCTCGTTTTCTTCAAAAAGTCAATTCAAATTTGAGCATTAGTTACCAAAGCAGCACTACAAAGCTACATTTCAATTTTAATGAAGTCTATGTTATGCTCACTAATGACTGCGATGATAATTGAGTAGTTTTTTGTGTGTACTCGTACTTTTTAAAGTAGATTTTATAACCTAGTCTTTTACTCAAAGGGGCAGTCTGTAAGTGTTATGCATTTGGATAACAGATGAATGCAGATGAATACTTTTTAAAATACGAGGTGGGTAGAGTCTCCTGTCAGAGCGGATGGATCTGATGTATAGTCAGAGTACGCCAGTGTTGCCTGATTGGGTGGTTTTCCACCAATTGGGCAGATTTGATTTGACATTGCAATCTGGCAACCCGGAGTAAGAGGACTCTGTCACCCTCTCGTTTGACTTGAAAACTCTATTTTCTCCCTCTTCGGTGTTTCTTTGCTCTGACAGTGGGTGACCGAGCAGACGAGGACATCTCCAGTTTCACAGGTTTCTCTTATTCAGTAGGAACGTAAGGGTTCTCAGAAAAAAATGAGTCGATCTTCTATCAGAGCTTGTGTGTGCGACATGGCCAGAATAAATCCCAGAAAACCTACCCGACCACCCTGTTTTAAATTCTACATATTAGACTACAGGGACGTTCGCACCAGCACAATTGTATCATTGATAGCAACATTGTGTTCCCTCCTCACTCAGGAATAATAATAATGCTTTTAATTTACACCCAAAAAATCATTTTGACTGCACCTTTATATGAAGAATTGTAATTAGCTTCATTTCTAATAACATCCGGTCCTGAGTAAAAAACTCTCAAAATCGCATCTGCCAAACTGCTGCCATGAACAGGGTTGCCAGAATACAGTGATTTTCAGCTTAAAACCTTTTCGAAATTCAGCCAAAATGTGCACGGAAGGATGTGGCACCTAACCTCTACACTAGTGTGTATTTGTGTCACTTCACAGATTGGGTTATAACACGGAGGACGAATTCCACTGCGTGTTAAGCACAGTGTTGAAAGAGTCTTTTAAATTCTAAATAAATGGCGATAGAACCTACGAGTATTTATATTCCACCTGCTTTCGAAAGCAGGAGTTTTTTATTCATATTTATTTTAAACCGCCAATATTATTACAACTTATTTCAAGTTATAGGTTTGCTGTATTTGTATTTGTTGGGGATGAAAAGAATGATGGTCTGTAGATTTCCCAGTTCATGCCAAAATTCAGTCGCTATAGAGTTTTATAGGATGGTCTGTAAATCTCTAAATGGTACATTACACATCCCTAAATGTTTTAAAGTTTAATAAAAAATATATTTATATCTTTATCTTATATCTAATATATTTATATATTTATATCTTAATTTATATCTTATGAGATATAAATCCAGTTGTCATGTTTGCATTAGACTGAGACCCCCCCCCCCACACACACACCCTCTGTTAAATAAGAACAAAGTAACATTTACTCATGAGTACATTTTACATAAAATTACAATGAATTAAATAAAGTACAACGTTATAGTACTTTTACTTGAGTTCAATATTTACTCTTTCCGCCTATACTCATGTAGTTTACTTTCAGTCTCGGCAAAGTATACAAGCTTTTGACGCTAACTGACATTCGCTACAGTCTGATTATTTACATGATGTCATGATGTCATAGCTTCTTTTCTTTTCTGATGGCTAAGGCCGTGTGTTTAGTTTCCTAAAGAAATTCTGGCTGAGTCTGTCAGAGAGAACACACTGCAGGAACGGATAAGGAGAATTACACTTCTGGCTTTTACATTCTTCTGTAATCAGCTTTTGGCACGGTTACTCTGTACTATTCTGTATTGGTGGATATGACTTTTGAAATGTGTCAGCAGAAGTCAGGTGGTGGTTTTTTACACATTATGATGCGATAATAAGATCACAAATCACACGCTGATTGTTTTCCTTTGGTCGGTGGGATAGTTTCATTGTGTGTGAAAATTTACAATCATTTTATATGACAGTTAAATTTATGGTGAATGATTATTAATGTCCTAGTGGTTACGGTACAGGACTAGTAATCCAATGTCGTTGGTTCAAACCTCACCACTGCCAGGTGGCTGCTGTTGGGCCCTTGAGCGAGACGCTTAACCCTCATTGTTCAGACTGTGTACGCGACTGTGTAAAGAAAATATACATTTTTTTAAATTGGATGTCACGCTTGCTGAAGACAATTTAAAAACTTTAGTCAATTTATAGGTGACCTATAAAATAATAGTGATACTTATTATTAGCACTATTATTAGTAGTATATTTTGTTATATTTTAATAATAATAACAATAATAAAATAATACTTTAATTTATAATGATTATTGAAATGAATGTTAGTATTAATATATTCATTTTATAATAAGTAATAATAACAACAACAATAAAAGGTGTTGTTAATGTTTCTTATAATTATGATTGTAATAGTAACAATGATAATAATAATTATTATGAATATTATTACTATTATTGTAAAAGAATTAACACCATTAATAATAATCCTAACCATAATAATAACTAGTGATGAACTTGTAATATTTTCTTAAATACAATTCATGACATTGACTTTTATCTTGCATTTTATTTGTAGTTGTTTTTATCATTTTTGGACATTTTTCCACAATCCATTGTGTGTGTGTGTGTTTTACTGTTTGCATGTGTGTGTCAGGTGTTTATATCCAGACCACTCTGTGTGATCACGTCTGTGCTGGAAGGTCAATGTCCAGTTAAGCACCGCGGAACGAGACGCAGATTGATCATTAAGAAAAGGTCCAATGTTTGTCTCAATGGATTTGCTGTCATACGTGACGAGGCGACTGCCAAATTGGAGAGGAGGGCCATTTAGAAGGAGCTGCCTCGTACACACACAACACACACACACACACACCATGCTAATTGAATTTAAGCCGTAACACACACCGAGGGGATTGCATTAGGAGAGATCACATAGAGACGTTAACCTTTCAGTCTGATTGCTTTCTTACACAAAACCTTCCATTTTCTGTGTGGCTGTGTTTGTATTGTATGTGCGTCCACATGTTCGCCAACATGGAGGTGGAGGATGTCTGGGTTTCATTTCTACAGGTTTTTCGGTCCACTCGTGTTTTTATGGTGAATCGTTTTCTTTGAGGAGCAAAGAATACACACAATAGTTCCATCGTTCACAATTTAAATGATACAAATGATACAAATGAATTAAAAAGTTCCATTTTTCAGTTGGAACTATAGACTCGAGATCTGTAGCTACACTAGATGACCAACAGCATTAATCAACTTATTTTTGTTATCAGTTAATCGGGTTCTCAGTACCTTCCCTAGTTTGATTTATTGTCTAAGCACTAGCAGATTACACTCTCTGTGTTTATCAGAGATATATCCCAGATTAACCCCAAGGTGTTCGGCCGTTCCATCACGTTTTGCTTTAAAGCTTCTCTGATAATTCCTTGTGACAGAAAATCATGCGCCCTGTTGCATTATGGGTATTTTTTTTGACTACCCCTAAGGCACTAGGAAATACAAGTCCAGCGTTATTAATCACTGTGACACCAGCTTGGAAATGACCCAGAGTTCCATTTGTTTCCTGTGTGTATAGAGTTACACGCATAGAGCCAGATTCTTTGTTCAAAGTTGTGTTCGCTGTTGCTAATATGGTTTGTCGATGACCGCAGAGCCACGATTCCATTATCTGACGTGGTTCTCAGAGTCACTCAACAAGGACGTACTGAGAGGAAGGTAACATTGCTCGCTAGCTAGTGCTACCTTCACACTACACGATCGAGCCGCGATAAGGGGTCACACACAACACCATCGATCTCCAGGAGGAATTACAGAGTCTGTCTGGTCTCCTAAACTACGTTTTGTCATGTTACTTATTAGGTGGTTTTTATTGTTACTGGAAAGCCTGGGTCGGAGTGTCTGGCTTAACAGTTTGAACCCGGTTTTTGTCTCAGAGCTCGTTTGTCCATGAGCCAAAATCAGGGCCAAAATCATGTAGTGTAAGTACCAGTCCAGTACCTCAACCAATAGGCTACACCCGCGCCCCCATATAAAGAGTTGCCTTTAAATTATGGGCGCATTCACATGAGAAGTGCGTGATCTGGACAGCCTCTTGACCGAGAGTCCACATACAGGAAATATAGTAAAGGACACTAGTTACACCAATAATGGACTAAAATAGCAATTAGGAATAGTCTATACTAAATGTGAATGTATATGTGTGCATATTTACAGTTTAGTACTTGAATACATGTGTGCAAATGTACATTGGTGGCCAAAATTATGGAAACACTTTCACTTTCGTAACTAGTCATTACTTGGCTCTCGTGTAACTCATTACTTATTCAGTCTATATGATTTGAATATATAGTCTATGTTTGTTTGTAAACTTGTTTACGTCTGCTACACCAGCTAGTAGTTTTACTAAGCCTTGACGTGATGTCTAACTATATATTATAGTTATATGATCAATTGTCATAAACTTGTACATATTTGCTTACTTATAAATGTAGTTTACATTGTGCAGCTTTTTCATCATGGATCATAGCAAGAGAGCTTATGCACTTGCAAGCTTTGATAACAAATATTAATATATATATATGCATTAATATGCATTATGTTGCACAACCAAGGGTTTTGCCCAACTTTTTTGTAAACTGTATTACTTTAAATTGTTTCTATTTTATATTCTATTTAATACAATTTCTAATGTAATACAAATGCATCTCAAGCATTAAAAAAGAAAAAGCAGGTTCTCACAAATTCTCAAGTTTACAAATAACACAAGTTTAAAAGTGAAACAGTGAGGACAACTCAGATACACACAGAAACAAGTGGAAGCTTTAAGAGTAGATTTCACGATTTTTTTATGAATGAAAGTTCTTTTATTATTATTATTTTACGAACGGAACTCCGCCTGTGTGTTCTTCAGTCACAGAGTGCTCAGTACACAGCGGAGAAGCGGGACGAGGAGAAGATGTGCGATCACCTGATCAGAGCCGCCAAATACCGAGACCACGTCACCTCGACCCAGCTAATCCAAAAGATAATCAACATCCTGACCGACCGGCATGGAGCCTGGAGTAGCGCCATCCACAGGTAACCCACGAACCTGTAAAGTCAGTCCTATAGATGCTTATGGCAATGCAAAATGGGCGGGGTCGAGATTTATTTGGAGATCGTACACTGGCTTGATTCATACAGCAACTTTGAACTCATCCTTGTTTCCTTCCTTCGATACTTTTCCAGCCCTCCTGTGACCGGAATCCTCTCTCCTAGGTGCGCCAGTGTTTTCGAGACTAAATCAAATTCACCTCTTTGAGAGATGAGCGCTGCTCTTCCACTGAAGAAAATCAATGTGTGTGAAATTGAAACAGAATACGGTCCTATCGATCGAGGGGAAATAAAGGAGAAAAAAAGAACAATAAGGATGGAAGTGTTCTGCTTGCTGGTTTCTGACCCGGCATGGACAAACTATCGATATTTACAGTTAGTTTCTACAGTCCTGTAGTGACTGTACTCATACCAGTGATCTAGATAAATGTAAATGTATCTGCACTACAGTGGGTGATTACACAAAATACTCTTGGCACTTTTTATCGTTTTATTGCGTTTTACAAAAGATACCTTCTGAAATTTTCTAGAACTGTACCAGGGTTGCAAGTGTTTGCCCCCAGACATAAATTTATATTAAATTGATGATGATGATTATCCGATTAGTCACAGCCGACTCCTCGATCCATGAAGTATTTCGGCAATGATAGTGGAATAGTTTGCCATTGCTTTCTCCACCCCTCCCCCATTTATTAAGGTATTAAGTTTTAAACTATTTTTTTAAATGTATTTGACTTTTAAGATGTTGACTTTTAAGGTAATATTTAAAGGACTTCAAGTTTTAAGGTTTTTTCTAGACAATTACCTTCATGGTATTTTTTAAGACGTTGATTTCTAAGATATTTTTTAAAGATATTGAGTGTTAAAGTAATATTTAAAGGACTTCAAGTTTTTTTAGACATTGACTTTTAAGGTATTTTTAAGTCGTTTTAGTTTTATCGCTGTACAGAACCCAGAGTAAAGATAAGAAATCATTAGTGATCTACTACACACACGGAAAATGCCGGACCTGTAACGAGGACACTAGTCAACTGTATTGTGAGAAGGTATTTTAAAAAATATGTTGCCTTTTATGGTATTTTTTTAAAACGTTATGCGAGTTTTTAGGGTATTCTTTACCTTTCTTTTTGTTGTACATTTGACTCGTGTCCTCGTTTATTTCAGGTCATAGCGACGCTGCATGTCCGGCGTTCCCGTGCTGGATGTGTGCAGTAGAACACTAATGATTTCTGATGTTTACTCTGTGACCGTACAGCGATACACACAGGAGGAAATGGACTCTTAACCGGCCTCCTGATCCATCGTATTAATCAGCTCATCTTACACTCGAGTAAATCTAGATCCTTCTGTGTACTCGAGCGGGTACGTCTCCGGAGCCTCGGCCTTATCGGCTCATCGCTTTCCCAGGGCTCTCTGGGTAAACACCGGCCTCTCGCGTGTGTGTGCTTGAGGTTAATATTGTGTAACGGTGTACTTGCGGATTGATGGATTAGATTGTAATCCCTTATTCATGTTTTCACTTATTCATGTTTTGGGATGTTTTAGGGGCAAGAATGAGCCTTCGCTTTTGGAAGATGTTGAATATTTAAAAATGCAGCCGGGTTTTGGACGTTCCCGGGGTTCAGTCCGGCCGTATTTTGAATAGCTAAGCGATGGAGGCGAATGTATTAACTTAAACAAGCTTATGACGAGCAGATTGAATCCATATGGTTGAAGTTGTCTGAGCATGAGCAGTAAGACAGAGAAAAGGATTCAAGAAGTGACATCATTTCACAAAGTGGCTGGGAACTTTTTGAAATGTATTTTTTCGAACCTTTCTGCTAGCACTCCAGTGCTGAGAGTCTGAACTCCAAGGTTCAGAACTGGGTGCCATCTAGCGGGCATGAGTGATACCCAAGAGGATGCAGAGGCATTGTTGAAAATGAAGGCTTCGAGTATAGCCTGGACAAATCCAATTGGGATCCTTAAAGCTAAATCCTGGGGGGCATAAATATTATAAAATAATAATAATAATAATAAATAAAAATCTCGAATATGTCATTTCGAATTTCAGTTCTCGGTCTTGGTATGTCGGTCATACACTAATGAGACTAACCTGGAAAGGGTCTCTCACTTTCATAACTAAGGGGGGCACAGTGGCTAAGTGGGTAGCAAGAAGGTCCTGGGTTCGATCCCCATGTAGGTACATCCAGGTCTTTTCTGTGTGGAGGTAGCATGTTATTCTGCTGCCTGTTGTGGAAGGGATAGAAACGAATAAAAATAATTAAAAAAAACCCCACATTTTTGACACATATAGAGTCAAAATGATTTAAAAAAAAAATTAAAGGCATTAGTAAGTAACATTCTGCTTACACACAAGTGCTGGGATTCTGAATTTCTTAGCAGGCACAGTAATTAGTAAAAAAAGAAATCGAGTGGGGTAGTCAATGCTGTCTAAGGATCATGGCTACCAGTCAAAGGTGAAGGAAGTTAAGGATAGTTCTCAGGGTGTGACTCTCCATGTGCAAGACTGGCTTCCTGCATGAATCTCTTAAAGTACCGGTGAATATTAAGGGGTCACAGATTCATTGAGCTCAGCAACACTGATGATGATGAGCTAAAGCAACCTGCTCTTGCTAATCATCCTTTCTGATTTAAAGCCGCCCCTCACACTCTGACCTGCGAGAGCCATAAATGGGATTATAAGCGCTCTCTCACACACACACACACACACTCGCTCATTCACACACACCCGCAACGCTTAAAGCATTACAGTATGTCAAAACAGAAAGATCAGCCAAGGGCTATTTATGTTAGCTTCATAACGAGCACCATTAATGGCTCGCTTTAGCTGTAAACACTCCGGAGGCATGTGCAAACATCCCATCAGGGGTGGAGAGAGACGCCGAGAGAGTGAGAACGGCGGAGAGAAAGACACCAGCTGGCGTTCTGCTCATCCGACCTGCTTTATTCTTCATCTACTTGAGAAGCGAACGGGCATCTTAGCTCGTACCGTCTGTGTGGGCGCATCGGACGTCACCACGCTAATGTCTGTGTAGTAGGGGTGTGACGAGATCTGGCAGGGTTTGGCAGAATACTTTGATAGCTGAATAATGGAATGTGTTATTTATGTTAATAAAATAATGTGTGTGCTCCTAAAGAATGATAATATATTGTGAAAAGATATTAAAATACGATCTACGTCCGAAGCGACGCCTCGTCCTCATGATCCACTAAAGCCTGACGTAATGTTTGCTCTATAAATGCATCGAAGTATCCAGAATCTAGACTTTTATAAAAAAAATATGCACAATAGTTTAAAATGTCGTCGTCTTATGAACCATGGAGTGTCTCGTCACACCCCTAGTGTATAGGGATCATGAGAGGTTAGCATCGAATAGTCAAGGATGTGGCCGCCCACCATGGGTTTGTTGGGCGTCCCATTCCAAAAACGATGGGCATTCATGGATGGGATGTTGGCACAGTTGAAGCCTGGCCTCACTGCTGAGCCTAGATGTCTCAGGCCAGGGATCTTTTCCTGAATCCCTTAAAAAGGTTGTGTGTAAGGTACGACTCTTCTCAGAGTCTGCTGGTATGGTAACAGGATACGGCTTAATTAAAAAAATCATACATTAAAATTGTCTTAGTCATTCTGAATTTTCTTTATATAAATATGTGTTATTTGTACAGAATTGGGTCCATTTCTGCCCTATGACGGGCCCAAACAGCCGAGAACATACATAGTCGGCTTTTTACACTGTTAGCATGCTAGCTGTGCACAGTGTTGGATAATCACATAAGCTAGCTGTCATTTTCAGCCTAGTTGCCAGATGTTGGGATGTTTTTTCTCACATTGTGTTTATCCTTAAAACTTAGCCTGCTAGCTTCCAGTTCTCGAACGTTCTCTCTCTCTCTCTCTCTCTCTCTCTCTCTCGTGTGTTTAGTGAATTAAAAAATGTGCTAATGAAAACACAGCGCTCAGTGTATGTATACAGGACAGTGGCAGAAAACAGAAACATTGTCAAACCAGGACGTATTAACGGCTTCTGAAGATATCCGTGTGTGTGTGTGTGTGTGTGTGTGTGTGTGTGTATCTCACTTTGCTGTAAGGGAATATGTAATGGATATTATTAGATATATTATAAGTTCATTGTGTATTATATTTAATATAAACCAAATGATTTGGTTTTAGATACTATATTTGTTATATAATACATTGATGATGATGATGATGATGATGATTATCCGTTCAGTCACAGCCGACTCTCGGTCACTTGATGTATCATCGATCCATGAAGTATTCCGGCGATGATAGTGGAGTAGTTTGCCATTGCTTTCTCCACCCCTCCCCATTTATCCGGGCCTGGGACCGGCGTGCAGCTGT
>JAYDZG010000012.1:5150168-5160710 GCA_034509265.1 Microcambeva bendego
TCAGTTTTTCAATGATGATTCATTGATTAAGGGAAAAATGTATCAAAACCAAGCTATGTGAAAAAATAATTGCCCCTAAACCTAATAACTGGTTGTGCCCTTGGCAGCAACAACTGCAATCAAGTGTTTGCAATAACTGGCGATGAACATGGCAACCTGTTTAAGGTCATTCTCAACACTAATTTTCTTCGACAAACATCACTTACTTGTAGGAGAAGAGCAGTGTTTGAACCTGAAGGCCAGATTTAAGATAAAATATGTGATCAGCAGCAGCAGCGAGCCTGCCAGACACACCGTCACCACAGAGCAGCGCTTTCTCACAAGACACCTGACGTCACTCAGCTCTGAAACATAAACCACAGCATGGAAATCCATTGCTTAAATACATACTAAAGTTAATAGTTTATTCCGGAGTATAATAAAACAAGCATTGTGTGTGTTTAATAGAGTAGTAATTTCTGTAATGCAATGACTAGAACCTTTACGATAGTCTGTTAAACCTTTTTTCATATTAGAAAATAATATCAATATAATTAATCCATGCCACACACCCCCGACTCACCTTCTAATGTCTTTCAATTGTATTTTTGCTATAAGTACAACTACATTCTAACTTCTATCTTGAATAATATGATTGCCATCACTGTAACAAACAATAATAAACACATAATATTTCAATACAGTACGTGTGCTCCACCAAACACTGCTCTTTTTTTTATTTCTCACTACTACATTGTCCAGGCATCTTCTTTCAGGCCATTTTAATATTGAATTTTACAAAAAAAAACACCCTGTGGGGTGCCAATGGGATGAGGTGACAACATGCTAGCTCATCAGATAATGTCTTCCTTTGTGTAGTGAACTCTTGACGAGCCAGGATTTGCAAGTAATATTTTACTTAAGTTTGATAATAACTCTGTTCTTAACCTGTAAATTGGTCCGTAGGTTAAGTTGAGAAAAAACGAATAATTCAGACCCAACCCAAAAGGTTTGTATGTTACACCGTTCATAAGTCAAGGACTCACGCACGGTGCTGTAGTTTGGTGGGTAGCACTGTTACCTTACGGCAAGGTCCTGGGTTTTATCCCCAGGTGGAGCAGTGTCTGCATAGGTTTCCTCCTCTGGTGTCCAGTCAAAAGACATGCAAGTGAGGTGAACTGGAAATACCCAATTGACCGTGATTGTTTGATATAAGACTTGAACTGATGAATCTTGTGTAACCAATAACTACCTGTCATGTCATGTCATGTACCCAAACTGTGTAAATGTGTAAAATATTGATTTCAACTTCCATTCAGTCAGTGATTCCATCCAGCCCCACACACCAATCAAAGCGTGTAAACGACTTACCTTTGTCGAGTTTAATACTGTTGTCAACCGCTGTTTTTGGTAAAACATTAGTATACATTCCAACAGTCAGTGAGCTGTAGTCAGTATTACTTAGTACAACTTCGTCATTTTCGTACATGTTCTCCTTCTTTCCCATTGAGGAACACTGATGATGTGTTGTTCAGTGTTGCTGCTGTAATTATATCTGACTGGTCTAGGCCTTAATTGGAATCTTTTAACAGGAGGGTTTTTTCTACCCTACCTGCCCTTTTATACCCGGCACACAGGCTTTAGTTATCCAAAACATCCTATGTCCTAGATTGAGTGTTTTTGACATACTAAAGTAGGTCGGTGTGGTGTACAGCTTGTCGAGTAGTGTGAGTGAATACAGCAGTGGGAAAAATCTTTCAAAAAGTATTATTTCATTATTAATGGGAATGTGTTTGACCATTTTTTATATTTGTTAGATTAAGTCGTTTTAAAGGTCCTGTTTATAAAGTAAAGGATTGTACAGTAACTTATCTCTCTATCGTGTGTGTGTGTAGGCAATGTTGTTGAGTAAGGATGGTCAGTACCTGCTGTGTGGAGGAGACCGAGGTGTTCTCTCTGTGTGGCAGGTCCACAACCTCAAACAACTCTTCACGTATCCAGGCTGTGATGCGGCCATCCGCTCCATGGCCATGACCAATGACCAAAGGTACCCACACTCACACTGGCTTCCCGCTACAGGATTTTCCCAAGTGCAATTATGTATGAATTATCCATGAAGTACTACTGATCGAAGATCTCTATAATAATTATGGCCCTTAAAATTCCCTAGAAAATGATGTCACAAAACTCATGATTTAACAGATGTTTTAAGAAAATTTGAATAATAAAATAAAAATAAGCTACAGTAGTTAAATGTAGGGATGTAACGATGCAACAAAATTTGATATTTACTTTAAACAGCAGAGGGCGCTGCCACTGTTCACAAAGTTGCCCAATTAGACTTTATTCAACAGTGTTTTACATATTTTTATCTAAATCAGAAAAAGAGCAATTATTATTCAGATAAAAAGATAATCTCAAACACAGTATTTTATTTAAGATAAATAAAAGGACTCATAAAAGGTCATCATCTGTCTTTACTTTCATTTTGTTTTGTTTTTAAAAGTCGCATCAAACTGAGCAAAGCATGAACAGATTTTAATAACCTTCAGATACAAAAGAATTGAATTTGCAGATACAAAATTGTCGAGGACTGTGTTAATGAATAACCGTTTCCTGTCATGAATTTAGCCAAAGTATTAAACATGACGTTAAAATCCCAAATAAACAAAAATAAACAATCTCTGAGTGGAAGGGCTGTCGTTCCATCTAGCCGACATCAGAAGCTTGTCTGAAAGCTTCCCTCTTTCAGGCCTGTTTATCTGCTTAATGACGATGAAAACAACAATCCCTAATAAGAAATAAGTTTCGCATTGTCTAGAAAATCTTCAGAAGGAAGAGGAATTAGGATATAGAGGAATGAAGAGGAAGTAATACATAGTACCCATGAGGCAAGGATACCTTGGATTGGATGTCATTCCAGTAAAGGGTCATTTTATCAGTCATAGCCAATTTTGTCTGTGTAGAAGCCCAACCTGTTGACAGCATCACAAAGGAACAAATATCACAAATATTTGTTCCTTTGTGATGCAGGTAAACCGAGACAAACTAAACACGTGACGTCACGTAAGCCTTGATAGGGCACTATTATGTTAGGGTGCAATATCTTCTTCCGACCAATAGGGGGCTAGTTGAGTAGATACAAAACACCTGTTCAACGAAGAAGTGAAAGTGGTCGGTGTACAACGTGCTACAGGTGCTAACGCTTTATTTTTAAAAGTTTTTTAAAGTTAATATATTAACTTAATGTTTTCTATGTATTATATGTTGAATAAGTGTTCAGCAGCCCAAATCAAATATGAACGGAGTTTCTCGCTAACTGATGAATCGAAGGATTAAATCGTGAGGACATTTTTTCGGATTTTTATTTTTAGTCGGCTTTACAATTTAAACTTTTTAAAGAAGTAAATATATAAATGGTATTTATTTTATCTGAATTTGATTGCAATTGTAAATATACACCCTTGTGCACACGACTGAGTGGTGTTATATCTGTCCACAGATAAAACTAGTGCAAAGTTTTTATGTTTATTTGTGTAAAGGTGTATGAAAGTATTTATTTAAGGGAAAATATACTGGTATTCATAACAAAAATAGAATTTAAGGCATTAGAACGAGGTCTGGCATGGATTAATTATATTTACATTGGGAAAAAAAATAGATTTAACATACGAACATTTTGACTTAACGACCTTCAGAACCAATTAAATTCGTAAGTCGATTCTCTATTTGACTTTTTTTTTTCTTGTTTTTTACAGATGTATCATCACAGGCATGTCATCTGGCAGCATTGTTCTTTTCTATAACGATTTCAACAGATGGCATCACGAGTACCAGACCAGGTACTGATTCCAGTTACCATGATGCACCGGTGACCTTGGCAACCCATCGATTTTTTTTTTTTTTGCCATGGCCCAGCCGAGTCCTAAACACTGAATGTAATGACAATTGCGTAGGTATATTTTATTGAACAGAGTGAGTATGTTTTCTAGATCTTCCAGAATTTCTGATGAAATATATGAAATCTATTTTTAGTCGTGAGCTCTATTTTCATGTAGATGCTGTTTAGAACTCGTATATCCAGAGTTTGTATTAGGAACATGTTCATACTCCGATGATACATTGATCTAATCAACCAATCGAACGAATTTTTATCACGGTAAAATTTTCAGTCCAACGAGCTAACTGGCAAATTGCACAGATCTTGTTTTTGCCCTAGTTAGGCAGCCTAGTTAGGTGGTTTGGGGTTATAGAGTGTAAGCAGTGTACGGTGGTGTGTAATTCTGGCACATCTCTAATTATATAATGCGTCTGTATAATGTGTGTACTTTTGGGTGAATGGCTTTTTTCTCTTTTCTTTCATTTTGTGATCGCTTCTGTCAGCAAATGCACATCTGATGTTATTGAGAATTATACATACTGTCGTAAAATAAAACACAACGAGTGAGTGATTTTGGTTTTACACTAATCTAATTTAAAAGCACTGCTGTATGCTTTCCTTACTGTATTTCCAAAGAAGAAGTAAATATGTGGACGTCCTACATCACGTTTTTTGTACCTTAGCAAAACCAGCTGCTATAAGATATCGCAGGTGATCAAGTGGCACAGCAACTAAACATGCTAGCATTCCAGAGCTGACATTTTAAACTTGTCAATTCGAATCTCAGCTCTGTCGTTCGGCCAGGGCGTGCACAAAGCTGGTCTGCACGTGAACTCACCCCTTACAGATTACAGTCTTACTGTCCCCAATCAAAGCAGGGACCAGCATCAGTGGGGAGGAAGTGAAACACCGTCGAGGATCTAAATTGGGAGGAAGTGCATAAAAGAAATAATAACATAATGTAACATAATGCTGCAGGATAATAATCATATTATCCAGTCATTATCAAAATCATTGTTTAAATGGAATGGCTTCAGTGTCCAAATTTATTAGATAAAGGGCTAAATTAATTCTTAGATCTTCAGGTTTTAAGTGTTGTGTATTTTAGTTTAAAGGCCAAGACTGAAAGAAGTCTATGTTTCAGATTTAATACTTGCACTATGGAAAAAAAAAGAACTAACTAGGTTTTCTGAACATAATATTTACCTATTTTGTAATGACGGTTTACGAAATGACTTTCTACAGTAAATTTCAATATATCAGCCTAGTTCCTAAAGCAACATGAGGAGTGGTGTCATCGATAGCAATATTCTGTGTTTAAATCGAAACATATCATAAAACTGATTATCTGCACGTCTGGTGGACGACAGTTACGTTGATGTTTTTATTTCCTTCCGTTTGCTTGTTTTTAAATGTGTTTTGATGGCAATCAGAGTTCAAATGTGTGTTCTTAAAAATAAAATGGAGTTTTGTACCAAAAAATGTAACAATATTGAATGTGTTTTGTCATTAATCTGTCTTAGATTAGTTTGCATGTTCTTCCTGTGTACTCTGGTTTTCTCCCACAGTCCAAAGACATGCTACCAGGTTGATTGGAGACACTGAATTGTCCTGTAGGTACTTGCGATGGACTGGTGCCCCATCCAGGGTGTTACCTTGTGCCTTGCACCCATTGAAGAGCTGGGATAGGCAACAGCACCCTTCCCCAACCCTGATTAGGATAAAGGATTAAAGAAAATAAACTTAACTAAAATGGGACAGTAGCTGTAGCTACAAGCAGATACAGCTAAGACCAAGGCAGGTTATGTGCAAGTCTTAATAGGTACATTTAAATACATTTATTGTCAAATTAATTAAACTAGAAGTGCTGTTATTTATTTCGACAGATGAAAAATCTTTCTTTTTAGGCGCAGAGCAAGATATTTATCTCTAAAATATGAGATTTAAAGGTAATGTAAGCAGGTATACACAGAATAAATCAACTGTTTTTTGTTTATCTATAAAAATAATTATAAAAAGTCAAACCAACCCCGACATGGCTCATGTAAAATTGTGGTCAGCTGTTAGAGCACCCCTGGTCTGATTAGTATTGTGCTTGTTTTCTTTATATGTACAGTATTTTTTTGGTTGTTATTGTGGTTTGGTCGAACTGTCCTGCAGGGGGCGCTATTGTACAGTAATACAGTCACTGTAAACAGAATCCTACAAGACTTGTTCTGCCTCTGTTAATATTGGACTTTACAGGTAGACAATGATTCCAAGAACAGTGCCAAGTGAACTAAAGCTCGGTTAAGAAGTCAGTCCTGGAATATCCTGAAGTGGTGATCTGGGATTTAAAGAAAGCAGTTACAGCACAAAAAGCTTCAGACCTCGTCGAGCTGGAAGCTTTTAGTGGAGAAGAAATTGTCCAGTGGTTAGTACTTACTGAAATTGCTTATTAGAGGTAATCAAGACAAAAGGATGTTGAATAACAGTCGTGGACATCTGTCTGGATTAAAATGTTTTAATTATTGTCAGAGGGGGAAAGTAAGGATTTACATTTACTTACGTTCCTGTAATTGAGTATTTATTTGTCTGTGTACTTGTACTTTTTAAAGTAGATTTTTCCAAAAAATCCACCAAAAAAACTTTAAAAACCACCTGATCTGGCAACACTAAACAGCGCTTCTCAAAGTAGGCTCAGTAATTAAACATGCCATGTTATGAAGTAATGACTCGATTGCTTAATTACTTTAAAATAAAATATTATTAAAATAAAGGATTAGACTAAAATGGAATTATTTAAAACCTTTGGTGACCCCGGAAAATTAAAATGTTTTATGTACTAAATTACTTAAATGTTTTAATGTTGTATCAAAATGTTTCCTATAATATTTTAATTGAAAACAACTATTGTGAATCATCTATGTTTGATGATCATGTTCAAGTGTTAAGCACTTTTCAGGACCTTAGTGCTGGGTCTTCATACAATAATTGTGCACCCTCTCGAAAATCAAGGTTCCTGTGTATTAACAAATCGTATTTCCCTTCTTTTTTTTTTTTATTTCTGATTGCATATGTCAGATTGTTGCATCTGTGCTCTGAAATTTTACCCCTTTTAGGTTTTGCTCATCACTCAGGTAAACATGCAAAATTAAGATCTGTTATGAAGTAATAGTAACTTGCACAATGTAAGGGGGAAAAGCAATGTTTTATTATTATAATGTTTTTATGATGCTTTTCACCACTGTGTCCTAATTTAGTGTAGCCAAGCTGCAGCTATGGATAGCGATGGGAGGTATATTCACCTGACACATACTTCCTCTAATCCCCAGGTCAGTGTCACGTACAGAGAGCCACACCTCCACCACCACTTTCTATACAGACACCCTGGGCACCCAGGGTACTTACACAACACTTAGTAATCTGGTCTTTACCAACCAGCAAACTAGAGGCTAATTTTATCTATTGGGGCCCAGCCGACCAGTAGCCGAGCTGAGATTCGAACCCGGGAGCTCAGAACCTGGTGTGCTAGCGGATAATCATTGTGTGTGTGCACATGCTGACCCATGCAATCACTGCATACAAGGAAGGAACAGTTTTATTTAAAGATCAGTTAGATAACGTGCTCATCAGTGAACAAGCACCATCCGCTACAATACATCAGAACCATTTCCATCAACTGTATCAACATCATTACCGTCATCACAATCATCATCACCTTCGTTATCATAATCATCACTATTATCATTGTCACTAGACATCTCTAATAAAAGAATATCCTGATGAACACACGATACTGTTATCATGGACCCTTCAGTATACAGTCGGTACTAGATAGGCAGCATTTTGGGGCAGTATTGGTTTGTGAAAGCAGTATCACATAAATACATTTATAAGTTAACTTCCTATAGGGGTGCAACGATACACATGTTTTAAAATATCTAATGTGCTACAAAAACAATATTAAACAATACAGCAGGGCCTCACTGAAGGCCAAACAGTAGCAACTTGGCTTGAACTGACAACCTTTTGGTTACTAGTCTAATAACTTGAACCACTGCCCTGCCCTACCATCATAAAAAAAACATACATTTTTTCATTTAATATTGAAACGAAGGGTGCACCGTCACCTCACAGCAACCTGGGTTCAATTCCGGGTGCTCCGGTTTCTTCCAACAGTCCAAAAACAAGCAAGTGAGGTGAACTGGAGACACGAAATAGTTCATGATTGTGTTTGATATAAACTTGTGTACTAATGAAACTTGTGTAATGCATGTCATGAATTTACCCAAAGTGTAAAACATGACATTAAAAATCAACTCAATAAACTAACATCCATACACAGATAATGTGTAAAGCAAAAAAATATGGTCAGTAACCAAGTAAAATAAGAGGTAAATATAAACTTTTGCCACTGTTAGCTTGGTAGTTCAGGTACAGGTCTAGTAATAAGAAGGTTGCCAGTTCAATCCATGTCGCTGCCAAGCTCAATGTGGGTGTCTAAGCAAGGCCTTAAACCCTCCATTGTTTTGTGTAGTTGTAAGAGGCTTTGGATAAAAGCTTCTGATTTTATTTTAAGATGCACAAGACCTTATGCTAGACTTTAACCTCACGTATTCATTGTGTAGTTACTTATGCTACCACTAGATGGCAGACACGATTTCTACTGCAAGGCGCGTCAGGTCTAAATGAACCTTCCTGGTATGTTACAGGTCAAATTGACCTTAAAGATTAAGAATAATAATGAGAAATAAACATTAATAAAGAATAGAACAGGACGGTTAAGCAGAACGAGGTAAAGGGCATAACAAGTATTGTCCTCATATGTGACAGCAGGGTCTCAAAAACACTGAAAACTCTCCGTCCATTATAGACGTGTAACCACTTCTACATTATCTTGTTACCTATTTTACATTTAAGTGAGCAAAGTTGGTTTATTCTATTAACTAGAATAAGATTTATAATAGAATCAAAAGTAGATATAATAATCAGCCACTTTAAATGGGGTATGAAGCACTGCAGGAATACTCCAAAGCCAAACTATAACCATCAACGTTGTAGAAAATTCATATTTGTATCGTTACACCCCTGGACGCTAATAGTCATGAATGTGTTACTATTCCGACAGTCTTTGTTAGTCTGTGCGACTCATTAGCTACATGTTTTAGCGACATGTTAGCCAGCTTTGTCAGGAAGTGATCAAGCAATGGTATGTAAACAAATGTAATGTACACAGTGATTAAGTACAGTACTTTCCAGACTACAAGACATTAATCACTCGACGGTTAAATATCCATGTCATGTTTAGTATGTAACCTGTCTGTTGCATGCTGCATGACCTAAGCACCCCAGTTAATCAGCTTTGTGTTGTCGGTCTGTCCCTTCATCCATTTGTGTAGCTCTCCGTGTATTCTTCGTATAACATTAATATTACAAAACATACCAAAGAAGGACATGTTTATCACTGTTCCTGTTTACTGACCTGACCAGGTGTGATTTTAAAAAGTATTTTTTTCTATTTTTTGTGTCTTGGATCTCAGATTGTCCGATTTCTAATACATCATGCATCTTTAATAGGAGACTGGGCTGAACTGCAGGCAGGACAGGCTAGTACCTGCACTCTCATAGAGTAATAATAGTTAAGACTTCCTGAAACAAACCAAGGAGTCCTTGAAAAACTCTGTTAGGTAGATGTTTTTCCTAATCAATCCTACCAGTACAAATGTGTAACCCAACAACAAATGCTGGTTTCATGATTAATCTTTTTTGACCTTAATGGGTCAATGGGTTGGGTTCATTATTTCTTAAAACAGAAAATTCTGATTGATCGTTATGCTTAGTAGAAGTACTTGTACTTCAGTTTGTACTGAAATTCATTATAGAAGATGTGTTTGAAAACATAGTGAGCTCTCTACATAGGTTGGATTTTATGTCAGGTTATGCACACTCCAGAGAAGTAGGCTGCCCTATAATGCTGTCTAGTAATGCACCTTAAATTGAAATAGTATTTTGAGTGATTAACAAGGAAGCATCTGATGCTTCCTTGGCAGTGAAGACATCCCAGTATTCAATGCAGGATGACTTATCTCAAAAAAAAAAATAATAACAAAAATTTCAAACTTAAATAACATTCAATTGATTTTTCATTTGTATAAGCATGTGCCCCCTCATCCCATTGGTTTCAGTGGCATGATGCTAACTGTATACTCCGTACTCGTACTTCATAAAACCCGACATAAACCAATTGTTAATCTTGATAAATTAACCCTGTTTATCTTATTAGAATCATCTCTACTGTGGCAGCTGCTTATGTAGGCAGTAAGACATAAAGGTAGCTCACTAGGTTTTCAACCACACCCATCATTTTTAAATATACTGTGAAGAATAATTACTTGCACGGGGGGGCGAAGCGGGATTTTTCGCTAGCATGTCATTCCCGAGAGTCTGAACTTTGCCGTTACCGACTAGTATACACGAACCAGTCCATTGTAGTGCCGGTTACAAGCCCGGATAAATAAGGGAGGTTTGTGTTTAAAAAAAAAAAAAAAAAAGATAAAACATAAACTGATTTTGAGCTGTTTTTATTAAAAAAGATTTATTTCTTTTTTCTCTGAGCAGATTTTGAGACGTACCTCGACTCATGACTGAATTATAGTCTGGAAAATATGGTAATATTCAATTAAATGTTAAATTTACTTTGT